>JAQHUG010000336.1:1077179-1113416 GCA_028555095.1 Dicrostonyx torquatus | reverse complement strand
TCTTTGGATTGTTTTCTGTGTCTCTATTTTGTTGATTTCAGCCCTCAGTTTGATTATTTCCAGTCTTCTACTCCTCCTGGGTGAGTCTGCTTCTTTGTTTTCTAGAGCTTTCAGGTGTGCTGTTAAATCATTAACGTGTGCTTTCTCCATTTTCTTTATGTGGGCACTTAGTGCTATGAACTTTCCTCTTAGCACTGCTTTCATAGTGTCCCCCATAGGTTCGAGCATGTTGTATCTTTATTTTCATTGAATTCAAAGAAGTCTTTAATTTCTTTCTTTATTTCTTCCTTGACGCAGGCATGGTTCAGTAATTGACTGTTCAGTTTCCATGAGTTTGTAGGCTTTCTGGAGGTGGAATTGTTGTTAAATTCTAACTTTACTCCATCATGATCTGATAAGACACAGGTGGTTACTCCAAATTTTTTTTTGTAGCTGTGGATGTTTGCTTTGCTACAGAGTATGTGATTGATTTTTGAGAAGGTCACATGAGATGCTGAGAAGAAGGTATATTATTTTTTGCTTGGGTTGAATGTTCTATAGATGTCTATTAAGTCCATTTGATTCATTACATCTGTTAGTTCTCGTATTTCTCTGCTAAGTTTTTGCCTGGTTTACCTGTCCATTGGTGAGAGGGGAATGTTGAAATCTCCTACTATTAGTGTGTGGGATTTCATGTGTGCTTTGAGTTCTAGTAATGTTTCTTTTACATATGTGGGTAAATTTACATTAGGGGTATAGATATACAGGATTGAGACTTTATCCTGATGGATCATTCTTGTTATGAGTATAAAGTGTCCATCACCTTCTCTTCTAATTGATTTTATTTTGAAGTCAATTTTGTTAGCTATTAGTATAGCCACACCTGCTTGTTTCTTAGGGCTGTTTAATTGAAAAACCTTTTTACAACCCTTTACTCTGAGATAATGTCTGTATTTGTGTTTGAGGTATGTTTCTTGTAAACAGCAAAATGTTCGATCCTGTTTTCATATCCATTCTCTTAAACTGTGCCTTTTCATATGTGAATTGAGTCCACTGATATTAAGTGATATTAATTACCAGTGGTTGTTAACTCCGGTTATTTTTTTTTCGGTGGTAGTGTTCGTGTGTTTCCCTTCTTTGAGTTGTGCTGGTGGAGGGTTGTCAGATGTCTGTGCTACTATGGGTGTTGTTCGCTTCCTTGGTTAGTGGTTTTCCTCCTAGTACTTTCTGTAAGGCTGGGTTTGAGTCTATGTATTGTTTAAATCTGTTTTTGTCCTGGAATATCTTGTTTTCTCCATCGATGGTGAATGCAAGCTTTCCTGGGTATAGTAGTCTGGGCTTGTATCCATGGTCTCTTAGTGTCTGCAGCACATCTATCCAAGACCTTCTGGCTTTCATTTTTTCCATTCATGAATCAGGTGTAATTCTGATAGGTTTACCTTTATATGTTACTTGACCTTTTTCCTTTGCAGCTCTTAAGATTCTTTCTTTATTCTGTATGTTTTATGTTTTGATTATTATATGGCAAGGGGATTTTTATTTATATTGTCTATTATGTTCTGTATGCTTCTTGTACCTTCATAGGAATATCCTTCTTTAGGTTGGGAAAGTTTTCTTCTATAATTTTGTTGAATATATTTTCTGGGCCTTTGAGCTGGAATTCTTCTCTTTCTTCTATCTCTATTATTCTTAGGTTTGGTCTTTTCATGGTGTCTCATATTTCCTGTATGTTTTGTGTTACAAATTTGTTGGATTTTTGTTTTCTTTGACCAATGAGTTTATTTTCTCTATTGTATCTTCAGCATCTGAGATTCTTTCTTCTATTTCTTGTATTCTGTTGGTTATACTTGACTCTGTAGTTCCTGTTTGTTTATCCAGCTTTTCCATATCCAGCCATCTCTCAGTTTGTGTTTTCTTTATTTCTTCCATTTCATTTTTCAGGTCTTGAACTGTATCCTTTACCTGTTTGATAGCTTTTTCTTGGTTTTCTAGGGTATCTTTGTGGTATTTATTCATTTCTTCTAACTTTTTGTTAGTCTACTCATCCCTTTCTTTAAAGGACTTTTTCAGCTCTTCTTTAATGGTCTCTATCACTTTCATAATGTTACATTTAAAGTTGATTTCTTCTGGAATAGGGTGTTCAATCTTTTTGTCGTGTGATCACTGGATTCTGGTGTTCTCATGATGCTTTCCATGTTGTTGAAGGAATTCTTGCATTGGCGCCTCCCCATCTCTTCCTTCACATACAGCCAGGAGAGTCTTGGTGTCTTGCTACAATCTTTGCACAGAGCAGAAACAGGGAGTCCTGGTGGGACAAGGACCCCACAGAGGAAAGGGTGAAGTTGCTGGTGGAGGGCAGGGTCCTCTTTGGATCTCTGACCTCAGCACAGGAACAGGGACTCCCCTCTGGATCTCTGACCCAAGCACAGGAACAGGGACTCTTGTTGAGTAAGAACCTTCACAGAGGAAAGGGCAAACTTGCGGGAGAAGGAAGGGTTATGTGGAACAGAGAGGCCCCTGCAGCAGGGGCTGGAGGTGTCCGCGCTCCCTTCTAGAGACCTTCCAGCAGTGCAGGTTCACACTCACCCTTCTGGATCGCTGACCTCAGTACAGTAACAGGGACTCCTGTTGGGCAAAGGGCCTGAGCACTGATTCTTCTAATAGTAAATGAACATTTTCCCCTGAGGATAGCCACAATGTTTTACATGAAACTCTATTGAGTTACAGAGATAATCCCATTTGGCTTTTTCTCTGCTAGAAAATTAGGGTGGAGTCTTGTCTGCAACACAGATCTTGACTTCTCCCAAGTCACACTAAGAAGAGCCCCTGATCCGGGATTCCACCCAATCTGTTGATGTCTCCAAGGTGAAAACTATGTCTGTCAGCAGGGAAATTACTTTCCAGTGAAAGGCATTTTGTCCATGTCTAGCTTTGTTAGTCAGGTGAGACTCTTGTCACTAAGTCACTATCTAAATCCTACTTCATGCCTGTATCCGTCAAGAATTCTGCAAGTTCTAAGTCATTTAATCCTCCTTATGTCCATAACATACTCATTCCCATTTTACAGATGGGAAAATGAATGCACAAAGAGGGATAACAGTTTGCCCAAGGTCACTCATGGTCTCTTGTTCATGTTGATTTTGTGATTCAAACCCACATCATGTGGCCCTTAAAAATTTATTGATGGAGCTGTTGCTCATTGATACTGTTGGAAAAACTTAGATTATCACACTCAACCATGTTACTCAAATAGCCTCAATAAACTCAAATTCATCATTTGATACTAAAGTCATAGATTTTTTATGGAAAAGAAAATATGAATACATATTTATTGAATATTAATTTTGTACCTCAAAACTAAATCATGGGTGGTTTAATGTATTGTCATGCATACGGAGTGAATTAAATTCACCATCTTATAGATAATAAGGCAATGCCTAGAAAGACTCAGAGACATGCTAGTGGTTCATCATCTGGTTGAAGGTGAGACTGTATCTTGAACCCCTGACTCATCTGAAGATTAATGTCTGGCATCTCAAGGTAAGGAGTCCTCCAGGCTCAAGGATACTGGCTCTCCCACAATTCTCTCAAATGAAGAGTCATGCCACCATCAGTAGCATTGGATGTTATTCTTATAAAAGTCACTCTATAAGTCCTATAGGATGTTGGGGCACTGTGTGGATTTCCCATGTAGGCACCATTTTGCAAGCTTACTGTAGCTTCTGATAGTACGCAACACTTCGCAGTGCTCTGAGGACAGATTAGACTCCCGCACGCTTCCCTGCTCTTTCTTCTTGCTTCTCACTTTGCTGAGAAGCTTTTGGTTTACAAACAAAGATGGTAATTTTCCATACTCTTTCCAGCTGAGAAACCCACCCTCAATGTACACCCAGTCTCCTCTGTGACCAGGTCTTCTGCCCTGCTCTGCTAATAACCAAGGTGAGAGAGCCCCTCTCTTTCCTCTGCCAAGAATAATCAGGGAAGCATCTCTTCATTTTTCCTTATTTTCCTTCTTCACCAGCTAAGTATTTTGAGCTAATCAAAGGAGTTTATTCATGTGTCAGAAGTGTTCCATGGGTGTTAAACTCCAGGAAATTCACCACTACACAGATATGATGTATGTATCATTTATACATAAACAGCAAGAGGGTGGCAGGCTCTTTTTGCGAGCACCGTGGCCATTATAAATGTTCCCTTTGCATGTTTCCACATGATTAGAGGACAGTTTCTAGTGGCCAGGTGCCTGTGAAGTATGGCTGCCTCTCCTTCTGATCCTGGAATAAAATTACAGCAGCCCAAAATGTCATCTAAGCAATAACACAGAGAGAAATCCAGAGGAAAGCAGTTCCACTGATGTCTGGAGATTCTTTTTATACCCCTCCCCCATCCCCACCAGTAGTTCTGTGTGTCTATCAGTTCTCAGCTCTTGATATAAACAGTTTGTGTGATAAACCTTCAGAAGGTGAGTAATCAATATAAAAGAAATACATTTGAACCCGGTGTTTCCATTAGACTAAATGAAACTATTTAAAAGCTTTATAAAAATTATATTTCACATCAATCTCACAAGCGTGCACCACCTCACCACCTCCCACCCCCGTAAGCACACGGTTTTGTCTGGGACGCATTGGAATGCATTGCTGATGTCTGAATTATCTAGAAGCATGAGAGTTTGCTGCCTCCATGCCTGAGCATGAAGTGCTTTTTATTTACAGCTTTCCTCCCTAAAAATGTGACTGTAGTGGGTAGAAATTGTGCACCTAATGAAATAAAATGAACATCTTTGTAGAAATAAGGAGTTTTTAACTGTCAAAGTCCAAATCCTTCAGCCTCACTGTGAAGCATTCCTTAACAGAAATGTAATGAAATTATCATTTGGCTCTTAGATAACTTCTGTAGTATCCCCAGCACACTACACATGGCAAGTTCAGCGTGAAGGTTTTTAGCATTTTAGTATTATCTTTCCATAATACAATTATTCACCCATCCATCCATCCTTACATCTATCCATCCATCCACCCTTTCAACCATCCATTCACCCATACAAGATTATTCCTTGAGACTGAATCAGATCCCACTGAAAGACTTCCCATAAGAGAGGCTCTTGGAGTGTACGTGAGTTTCCACAAGTCCAATGTAAACACCCTTAGTATCTTCTACTAGACACATTATCTTCCCTGAACAAGCTCAGAATCTGGCCTCTTTTCCAATGCCCACAGAATATTGAAAGTGGATCCAGCATCTCTCTTCTTCTAATATCTGTCAGACGCCTGGCAGGCACAGTCTGCAAGCAGAGTTTGAAATACTTCTACTGAAGAGTAGCAGAAAGTTTGAAGAGAATCTCTCTGAATTGTGTGTCCATTTGCTTGAACGTCTTGGAGGTATTCGGGGTTAGATGCCATCAAGCACACATGTTCATGTAAACTCCATGACCTCACCCTGCCCCCTGCTTGTTGTTTGGTTTGCATTTGCTTTCTTAGCTTTCTTTTTATTTATTTTTTGTGTCTTTCACTTTATGCTTCATGATCCCATCCATCTGCCTCCCCCACAGAATAAAACTAAACAAAATTTAAGAGAAAAGTGGGGGAAGGGGAGAAAGGAAAAATCTCATAATGGAAGATACAGTGTGACTCAGCGAGTCACATAGCAAACCCCTTTGTCTACACATCTTTACATGCAGTCTTTCATCCCAAAGAAACATTGGTCTGGTTCAAGGCCCCTGGTCTCCCCTACACCATCGATATTAGGCCCTCCCTGGGACACTCTCTGGACACCCTATTGCTGCCTGGTGATATGGAGATCCTGCAGTCCTGGGTCCACAGGACCAATCCCACCTCCACTCCCATCCCTATAATCCAGCAGCTCACAGATGGTGTGGATTTTGGGGTGGGTCAACATGTAACCCTGGTTCTGGGTCTGGGTGGTGGCAGGGTTGGTCAGCCAGCCAGCTCTCCCTTGTTTTTACCACCAGAGTGAGTTCTGTAGCATTGCACTGGCTAGTTCACCCCTTGTAGCCATGAGCAAAGGGCAGAGCCATTTCATCCACTTTCAGGCCCTCAGGGTAGGTTCTCCCATACCTACACATAGCTCTACTGTGTTTTCCAGGCAAGGTATAGGGACCAGTCTCCCAAGGGCTGAGGCTGATGAGGGACAGGGACAGCTTGCCTGCTCTTATAACCTCAGGGCCAGGTCTTCTACCTGCATCAAGGTTTGATGGGCACAGGAATGGGAAGAATCTCTCCCCCATTTATGCCACCACATGACAGATGAGTAATGAGGACAGCTCTCCCACGTTCATAACTTCTGGATTGGCTCACACACACCTCCATCAACAGTGTAGGTCATGGATTGTGTTTTTATTCACTTCTGAAGTTATCTTTACCTAATTATTGAACTGTGGGCCTATCATTCCAAGTATCATATCCACATTCAAAGCATAAAGCAGAGGCAGGGAAGATGGATCAGCGGCCAAAGCAATCGCGAACACTTGAGTTTGATTCCCCATCACCCGTGCAACAAACCAGGAATGCTTGCATGTACCTGTAACCCTAGAATTTCAAGTATATCTTGAAAAATCACTGTTCACTCAGCCTAGTGGAAAGATCAAGCTTCCAGTTCAGTGCTGCTCTGTCTCAAACAATAAGATGGAGAACAAAAGAAGAAGAAACCTGACAGCCTGATCTGGCTCCTCCTGCACACATACATACATGCACACATGCCTGCGTGTTCACACACACACACAAACTGATTGGCATGCACTATAACATATAAAAGAAACAAAGAGAGAGAGAGAGAGAGAGAGAGAGAGAGAGAGAGAGCGAGCAAAGTATGATGCTAGAATGTTACCTTCCTGTTCCACCCTTTTAATTAAAGTTAGGATCCCATTTTAGTACTTTGGGTAGGCTCATTTGGTCCAGATTAGGCTGAACATATTGAATACTGTCTTAAGGAGTGGGCAGTGCAAACAACTTGATGGATGAATGGATAAGTGAATGAAAGACTATGTCTATCTTCATTTTATTCAGTTACCATCGTTCATATATTTATTATATCTATCTTGTAAAGGGTCATCAGAAGGGAATAATGTCTGCAGGTAGAGCATTGCGGGGATTGGTACCTTCTTGGACTGAAGTTAGACTTCTATGACTGAAACCAAAGTGTGTAGTACCTTTCAGGCCACTGATGTTCCTTCAGCCCATTTATGCTGACTCACAGGGCTAATCTTTGCATATGTCTAATGATGTAGAATTTGCCTCTGTATGCTGTGAATACCATTGGTTAATAAAGAATCTGTCTTGGGCCTGGCAGGGCATAATAGAGGTATGAGGAGAAAACTAAACTAAATGCTAGGAGAAATAAGGCAGAGTCAAGGAGAAGCCATGCAGCCCTGCCAGAGACAGACACTGGATGGAACCTTACCAGTAAGCCACAGCCATTTGGCGATACATAGATTAATAGAAATGGGTTAAATTAAGATGTAAGAGCTTGCCAGTAAGAAGGTAGAGCTAATAGGCCAAGCAGTGATTTAATTAATACAGTTTCTGTGTGGTTATTTCAGTTCTGGGCAGCCAGGAATAAACAGGCAGCATTCTACAACAGTCTAATATCCATGTTAATGTCCATGTACTGTTGAATTAGTCTTGTGCTTGCTTCATCTTGTCAACCTTATTCAATTTCATGACACTGCTATACATATTTTATGTGTCCTTTAGCAGATTTATTGGAAGATGGGTGAGGAAAGAATGTCAAGTTCCATTAGGCATATATGAACTAGTTTCTAATTCTACTGTAACAAAGTAGAGACATCTTTGCTTAAAAACAAATGAACAAACCAGAAATTACTTGCTTAGCAGGTCCAATGTCTACAAGTTTCAAATCCTGGTGTTGGCAGGCAAGCGGATGGGAGAGCCTGTTTTTGTTTCTCAGTAGGTTTTGGAAAGCTCGTGAAGTCTTGAGCACTTCTTGCTGTACCATTCAGACCTTTCATCTCTGTGACAAAATGCCTAAGAATACAACATAAAGTGAGATTTATTTAGGCTCATAGGGTCATCACTTTTCTTCTGGACTGATTTTGAGTCCTAAGTCAAAAGCTTGCCTGCTAATTTCCCAAGTGATTCTCAAGTCCATCAAGCTTAACCATTGTACCTGGCTTGTTGATGTATCACTGATCTCTGCCTTCATGGCACAGAGTGTACGCCCTGTGTGTAAGTCTTTGTGTCCAAGAATAAACCGTTCTATCAGTACATCAGTTAGGTTAGGCTAGGCTCTTTCCTTATCATTCCACTTTAACATAAACTTTATCTCTCAACAAGGTCATATTCTGGTATACAGGAGTTAGGGCATCAGCAGTTAGGTTTAACAGTTTAATTTGGGAAGACAGTTGGCAATACTCACCCTGTAAGGAGGTTGCTTATCCAGGGTCCAGTTGGCATCAGAATCCAGTAACACAAGGATGATATGAGAGACCCAAGTGGTTATAGATTCCTACATGATAGAATGGGATGTCCTAGCTCAGCCAGAAGTGAAATCAGCCTCATGTCCTAGAATAATCCTTTGTATGCTTCATTCTCATTTGGTGTAAAAGGGATCCTCCCTACAGTGAAAATTTAGTGAGATAATGCAAACTCTCAAACACTGCCTGCTACCCAGCAAGACTGTACTAAAGTTAGTTATTTTCTTTCTTTTTCTATTATTGACCAAGTGTACACACCCCATTTATTTTTCAATTTCTTTCACATAATTGTCAAAAACTACTTCAAGTTTTCCAAATGCCTTGTTGAATTCAAAAATACTTTCCCTCTCCGCATGTCCCTCATCTTTAGCATCCATTAGCTCTGCCTAAAGTGGAAACCATTTTATTAGAAATGATTAATTCCTCAAGAATCTTTGTAGAATTTTTATTGCAACATCTTCAAATGCATTTCTATATTTATTTAGCCTAAAAGTCTTTCTCATCATCGAGCCCCTCCTCTTATACATTAAGCTGTCATTCTGTATTTTATTCCCTTCAGTCAGTCTATCTTGGTCCATTTTTGGTTTAGTAGAATTATAAACTTAGACTCAGTAACTATTTAAAGACAACCTGGGACTGGCCTTGCAAATATGAGAGCTTAAAGGGGGCATTCTTGTTCAGACCTCCACAGTTGCCCATACTCTAGTAAATGCCGCAGACCTATGCACATATGCACAGCATTAACTGAACTAAGTGTGTTATTTTAAGAGAGAGAGAGAGAGAGAGAGAGAGAGAGAGAGAGAGAGAGAGAGAGAGAGAGAAGAACATGAAGTTGAGAAGGAAATGTGCTGAAATGGCATTGGGAGTTGGAGGGGGTAAATTTAGAGGTGGTTATGAATACATTTCTTTGTATACATGTTTGAAATCCTCAAAGAATAAATTTTTTAAAAAAATTAGAAAATGCCAAAGCAATTTGAATAAAGCCGACTTTATTCCACTGTTATGGCCAAGCAAAGTGTACTCTTTCTCAAATGCCCTACTAATTGTGCACCTGTGCTCCACAGCGGTTCCAGTGGTACTGGGTATACATGTAGGGAGATCAACTAACTAGGAGTTTGTGGCAATGGCATCGGCTTCAAAGGCTGCTTCTCTCTGGAAGGAAAGACTCATTTAATATATTTATAAGTATTGTATTCATATTACTTGAGAATAGTTTGGCTATGTTTAATCTTAATCAGGCTTCTGTGCATGTTGACAAAGGAAAGCAAACACTAAACAGAACATGAGGCAGCTTCTCCAGGCTCCCGGTTTCACAGCAACATAAAATCACAGCTGATTTCATGGCCCACGCATTGCAGGGATTACAGGGTGTGACAGAGAAGTGGCTTTTTGAAAAATGAGATGCTGCATACTTCATTATTTCCAATATTGCCACCCTGCCAGCAATTGCTATAAAAATGTCCTGAGTCCTGAAACGAGAGGGGGTGGATTTTCCCAATAACTGCCAAGTGATATGGAAGCCCCCCATGCTTGTACATTGCCCATTTGAGCTGTTGGCATAGAAAGAGAAACATCAACCAAAGCATTTATTAAGGGCCCAGCTGTCCTGGCTGCCACACAGATGCCATGCAAACAGCCAAAACCAGAAACATTCCTGCTCTCCAGCCCAGGATCAATCAGGGCTGACAGTTTTAGGTTGAGGGGCTAGGTATGTCATTGTGAGCACAGAGAGAAAGGCTTACAAACAGAACCCTCTCTTTCTCTCTAAGTGTAACCCAAGAGATGGCCAGGAGATATTCAGCTATTCTCTGGCTTTAAACACAATTGAATGTGGCTGGCTCAAGGCCCATAGCTTATGAGTCTCAGAGTCAGGAGCCAAATATAAATCCTAAAAATATGCTTTCATAGCTATTCCCTGTATCATGCCAGGCACCTTCCACACATTTTACAATTTAAGTCTTTATATAAATACACTTGCAACATGCAAACTTCAGAATGGTAAGATTTTTAAGTCTAAAAGGCACCTGTGATCCTGAACCAACAATTTATTTATAAGGGATTTGAGCTTCCTGCAAAATCCACTATATTTCACTAGTGGCAGAGCTACGCCTGGGTCCTAAGGTGGCTGAGAGTTTTTATGAGTGGCATTTACATTTGAATTTGGAATGTGAAAAGGCCTCCTTGGGTTTCTTCCTAGTCAGAAAGAGTTCTTCACATTGCTCCATCTTGGTCCTCATGAAGCAGCCTGAAATAAGCCTTGCCTGCAGAAACTGGGAAGCATGGGCTTCTGCTGGGAGAATAGAGTTTTGCCCTTGGAAACAGAAAGCCAGAGAGAATGAAGTCAGCTCAAATTCCCATTCATACAAAACTGACTGGGTTTTTCTCACCTAGGAGCATCTCACACAGTCACTCACACAGCAAAGACTTGAATAAATTTAAACCATACGTAATTTCAGGCTGTAACTGAATACTAAAGGAAAAGCCACATCAGAAAAAAAGGTTTGATGTATAAGGTTTAAAATTTGGGGACAATCAAAATTAGATCCACAGAGTGTTGGTACATGTTGAATTGCAATATGCTTTTTGCAATCCTTCACTGAGAGGGATTGAAATAAAAAAGCTAGAAAGTTCTCTCTGCAGCAACTTTGTTAATAGCAAAAACATCAGTGGGAGGGTAGGGCAGAGGAGTTGACAGAAAGATAAGTAATTCCAATGATTTTTAAAAATTCTCATGGAAGCCTGTATGAGATTCATGTTTATAGTTACATGAAAGAGTTTAATTGGATGTCCTACACAGGTGAAGGTGGAAGTCACAAAATAATTCAACACAAGTTCAGAATTATGAAGAATAAATGGTTATTTATTTAGGGGAAACTAACAGATCACTGTCCTAAATAACAGTCCTCTGCACGAACAAGAACAAAGTCTAGCAGCTCGAAGTAAGAGCTGGGAGCAAGAGAGAGAGAGCACAAGCTGCATTTACATTATAAGAGAACATACCCAAGTGGGCTAATATTTTAAATGCTATTGGTTAAAGGAGTGGAATGTGCTCCCACATCACCTCCCCCCTTTGTTTAAATAAGAGAGTTCAAACCCAATACAAAACTATATACACTAGGAACAGATATCAACTATAAGATTAGAGTTACAACCAGCATAAATAATATTAAGAAAGGACATATGCTAAATGTTTTAATAAACATTCTATCCTAAGCAATCAAGGTCTTGCATTGAGTATAGCTTGGCTAGATTATAAGACGGTGGTAACTATGACTATCTAATCTTCAACCCCCAAAGGCCTGTGAAGAGAGATAATATTACTTGAGCAGGCAGGAAGTATAATCAAGCAGCTTCCAAAGCAAGCAATATATGACGGAGACAATTATCTACCTGAGCAATCACCCAAAGCCTCATTTGCAACGTTGAAGCAACCAACTCTGGCTAAGGCCTAGCATAACTGACAGACCATTATTAGAGGCAGGAAAGTTTTCAGAACCATCTTACTCTGTTTTGGCAAGATTTGACAATCATTTTCCTTGTGTCCTCCTTATCCAATCTGGATACCATGTACTTTGTCAGTGCTTGAGGTTTGGGCAGTTTCTTGCCCAAAGGCCAATTATGCCAAGAAGAAAACAAACTCAGAGTGGAGTGTTTTTGGTGCTCAACATTCTCCCAGGAATAGATTGGTGCTGTCAGAAGCAGTCATGTCTCACGTCAACAGAATCCTAACTTATTTAAATGCCATGTTCTACAGATCCCTGAAGTGGTTGAGATTATCTCTCTAGACAGAGTAAATTTCTGTGTGTCTAAAGAACCTAATTGATCTGACTGTAGATACAACAAACATGAACAACTATTAACCTATAATATTTAATACCTGTATAACTTTAAAGACTAAAAGGTCATGTCAGTATATTAAATAATCTGTAAACAAATGTGCAACAAATGAGGACAGTGACTTTAAAATGTAAACAATGTATAAATATCTTGATCAGAGGTAGGAGTAATATAAGATGCAGTGTGAAACTATATCCTAATAGTTGTAACAATACACAAAATGTTCTAAACAGAGATAGAAACAAGCATATATTCAATCTGACAGGATAACTTTGCATAGCAAACAGAAATAACAAATATAATTTAAAATTGTATCAATATACAAAAACTATACCAATGTAAATTATCCATTAATAATTGCTCACAAGTATTCACTCTATTACCCACTATTATTAGGGCACCAGATGAAGGTAAAAGTCACAAAATAATCCCACAGCAGTTCAGAATTATGAATAACAAAGGGTTTTTTATTTAGGAGAACTTAAAGATCACTGTCCTAGATATCAGTCCTCTGCAGGAACAGAGTCTGATATCTGGAAGCAAGAGCCAGGAGCACGAGAGAAAGAGCACAAGCTTTACAGTTGCATTTGCAGTATAAGAGACCATGTCCAAGTGGGCTGCTATCTTAAATGCTATTGGCTGAAGAAGTGGAATGTGTTCCAACAGCGCACAGGGGCCTATGCTCATCCTAAAAAATCATAGAACACCAAAAACAAAAACGATAGAAATGAAGGAAGAAAGGAAAGAAGGAAGGAATGGGGAGGGAAGGAGGGAGAGACAAAGAGAGGGAGGAAGGAAGGAAAAAGAAAGACAGACTAGTTTCAGGTGTAGGATACTTACCTCCCCTTGAGGAATTGTTCATGCAGGGCACAGTTGTTGTGGAGACCCCCCCAAACAATGCAGACTACTGCCATTGCTCTTGATTGTCCATCAGAACCCCATTGCTAAAGGCACCAAACACATGGGTCACACAGGAAATGGAGAAATCAAGTTAGTTCTGATAGGGAAGCCTCCTGCCTACTGACTGGCTCTCATGATACTGGAAGATTATAAGCAATCTGCTGTGAGAATAGAAAAAACTCATCAGTAGCCTTAACTAGCTGTGGACTGAAATAATGACTGACATGGCAGGATATGCTCATGGGTTTAAAATAGAGACATGAACGCTATGAGGATACAGCTGCTTTCTGGCTCCACTGAAGGTCTGCTCCACAGGAAGAAACATGCCTGGCACTGCAAATCACATCAGTTCCCATAGATAGGAGCTCACAGGCTTCGGGTATGAATTTTACATTATTATTTTGTTAATTAGACATAATATCAAATGTCCTCTAAATTCACATCTCTCTGCCAATAAATGAATGCAGTTTTCAGACCTCATCAGAGAAGTTTCATTGTGCAGGAGATGGTGGTGGGCACAGAGACTCATAAGTGGTCAGAGAAAAGTAACAACAGAGTACTGAGCCACAGATGGGACTTCTGTAACATCTCCTCCCTAAGACTCAGGGGCCAGTATGGAAGATGAATTAGAAAATCTTCATGAACTAGAGGACTGGAGCACAGTCGTATCTGCAGCAACAGAACCACTGCAGTTCTGAGCTGACAGCACCTTTACAAGTTGGTCAACAGTATAGTTTGGAGTAGGGAAAGGTCCACAGCTCTAGTTGAGAAGCTATAAATCATTGATAGCTTCTAAGGGTGGGACGACAGTTTTGTTTAAGTGTGTGTCTCCTAGTAGGTTAATGATACTCCAGTGGATGGACCTCCTAAGAATATAGGCAGTATAAATGGGAGTCAAGGGAGTATTTTTTTTTTTTTAAAAAAAAAAGGACAGGATGTTGAGGGGATAGGGAGATGGCAATAGATCTAGGAGATGTTAAGGAAAGGGATGGGGTAATTATGATTAAAATACACTTTATAAAAATCTCAAAGTATTAATAAAAATATTTATTTTTAAAAGAACAGGAAGGGGTCTGGATTTTAAATGACTGTATATACTGGAAAGTTTTGTATGTCAACGTGTCCCAAGCCAGCATAGTTAACAAGGAATGTGCCTCCATGAGAAATGGAAATGCTTCCATGAGATCCAGCTGGAAGGCATTTTAGCAATCAATGCAGGAGGGCCCAGCCCATGGCAGGTGGTGCCATCTCTGGACTGGTGTCTCTGGGACTTATAAGAAAGCTGAGGAAGCCATTATGAGT
The DNA here is from genome assembly GCA_028555095.1 of Dicrostonyx torquatus. Lineage (NCBI taxonomy): Eukaryota > Metazoa > Chordata > Mammalia > Rodentia > Cricetidae > Dicrostonyx > Dicrostonyx torquatus. The sequence continues at coordinate 1,098,946 of JAQHUG010000336.1, read as the reverse complement.
GAGCCACTAAGCAGCATCCTCTATGGCCTCTGTACCAGCTCCTGCCTCCAGGTTCCTGTCCTGACTTACTTCAATGATGAACAACAGTGTGAACGTGCTAGCCAAATAAACCCTTTTCTCCCCAACGTGCCTTTGGTCATGTTGTCTCAGCAACAGAAACCCTAACTGTGACACTGTGGAACAGCTATTCCAGCCCGAGACTGGACTTTGACTATAACTATGTAGAAATAAACTTCTTATCTTACCTTAAAATATCAAGAACAAAATTCCCAGAAAAGTGCTCATATGTTGTAGAATATTATTTTCAGGTTTGTTGCTTTTGTTTATGCTGCATTTGTATAACTCTGTGAAGCTGTGACTGTTTACCAGTCTAAAACACCTGATGGTCTAATAAAGAACTGAATGACCAATACCAGGACAGGAGAAAGAAGAGGCCGGACTGACAGGGAGAGAGGATAATAGGAGAAGAAAGAGCAAGAAAAGAGGAAGGAACAGGAGAGAACACGTAAAGAATGTCAGGGCCAGTCACCTAGACAGCCATGGAATGAGAGGGAAAGTAAGATATACAGAAGTAAGAAAAGGAAAAAGCCCAGAGATAAAGGCTAGTCAAGATTATTTAATCTTAGGAAATCAGGATAGAAACAAGCCAAGCTAAGGCCAGACATTCATAAGAAAGAATAAGACTTTATGTGTGATTTATTTGAGAGCTGGGTAGCAGTCCCCAAAAGAACTAAGAGTTATAAAACAACCAACTACATTCACACATAGGTACGTGTATCTGTTAATTTAGCATAGATCAACAGGACACATAAATTTTGTTTTTATTTTCCTTTTAATCAACAAGTCAATATGAATATTCATGAGTCATAGTGATATAACAGCAAGATTAATAAGACACAGTTCCTTGCCCTCAAAGATTTCTGAGCAGAGCTAGAAAAATAGGTGGGACTATATTTAGGAAGTGATCTCTTGTGCCAATGCAGTCAAATGTACTTCCCATTTTCTCTTCTATAAGGTTCAGTGTGGCTGGCTTTATGTTGAGGTCTTTGATCCATTTGGACTTGAGTTTTGTGCATGGTGATAGAAATGGATCTATTTTTATTCTTCTACATGTTGATATCCAGTTATGACAGCACCATTTGTTAAATATGCTTTCTTTTTTCCATTTGATATTTTTTGTTTCTTTGTCAAATATCAGGTGTTCAAAGGTGTTCTATTCCGTTCCCCTGTCTGTTCTTATGCCAATACCAGGCTGTTTTCAGTACTGTAGCTCTGTAGTAGAGTTTGAAGTCAGGGATTGTGATGCCTTCAAAAGTTCTTTTATTTTACAGGGTTGTTTTGGCTATACTGGGATATTTGCATTTCCATGTGAAGTTGAGTGCCATTCTTTTGTGATCTGTGAAGAATTTTGCTGGGATTTTGATGAGCATTGCATTGAATCTGTAGATTGCTTTTGGTAACATTGTCATTTTTACTGCATTAATTCTGCATACTCAAGAGTATGGGAGATCTTTCTACTTTCTGGTGTCTTCTTCAATTTCTGTCTTCAAAGATTTAAAGTTCTTTTTATACAGGTCTTCCACTTGTCTGGTTAGAGTTACTCTGAGGTATTTTATGCTATTAGTAGTTATTGTGAAGGGTGTTGTTTCTTTGATTTTTTTTTCTCAGCCCATTTATCACCTGTGAAGCATAGACATCCCGAGAAAGAATAAATGGGACCTCCTGAATCTGAGAGTTTCTGTAAAACAAAGGACATGGTCAACAAGACAAAATGGCAGCCTACAGAATGGGAAAAGGTCTTAACTAACCTCACATTGGACAGAGGGCTTATCTCCAAAATATGTAAGAAACTCAAGAAATTGGTCATCAAAAGAACAAATAATTCAATAAAAATTGGGTAGAGACCTAATCAGAGAACTCTCAACAAAGAAATCTAAAATGGCTGAAAGACACTTAAAGAAGTGCTCAACATCCTTAGCCATCAGAGAATTGCAAATCAAAACTCTGAGATTCCACCTTACACCTGTAAGAATGGCCAAGATCAAAAATAACACTGATGACAACTTATGCTAAAGAGGATATGGTGTAAAGGGAACACTCTTGCATTGATGGTGGGAGTGAAAACTGGTATAGCCCCTTTGGATATCATTGTGGTGATTTCTCAGAAAAATTCGGAAACAACTTACCTCAATACCCAGCAATACCAATTTTGTATATATAACCAATGCTCAATCAAGCCACAAGAACATGTGCTCAACTATGTTTATAGCAGCATTGTTTATCATAGCTAGAAATTGGAAACAACCTAAATGCCCCTCGACCTAACAACAGATAAAGAAAATGTGGTACATTTACGCAATTTAAATGTGGTACATTTACACAGCAGGAAAAATAAATGACATCTTGAAATTTTTGGGCAAATGGATGACTCTAGAAAACATCATATTGAGTGAGGTAACCCAGACCCAGAAGGACAAAATACCATATGTACTCACTCATAAGTGGCTTTTAGACATAAAGCAAAGAAAATCAGACTATAAATCACAATCCCAGAGAACCCAGGCAATAATTAGGACCTTAAGAGAGACATACATGGATCTAACCTGCATGGAAAGTAGAAATAAACAAGATCTCCTGAATAATTTGGAAGCATGAGGACCCTGGGAGGAGGTAGAAGGGGAGGTGAGAGGAAGGGAGGTGAGCAGAAAAAATTATATAGCTCAATAAAAACAATTAAAAAATAAAATGAGAAAAGTAGCTGGGACTAAGAGGTCAAATCATGTTGTAAGAAAGTTCTAGAAGATTGCCCATCAAAATTTCATGGTACTGAGGACTTAAATTCTGTAGCAGTTGACAACAGGATGGTGGATCAAATAAGATAAGGTAAGTATGTTGTTGGAGACTGCTTGTTCATTTCCCGGCTGCCCAGACTCCTGAAATAATCACACAGAAATCTGTAATAATTGCAATACTGTTTGACCAATAACTTAAGCATATGTCTGGATAACTCTTATATCCCAAACTAACCCATTTCTACTAATTTGTGTATTGCCCTTGGCTGTGACTTACAGGGTAAAATTCCACCCAGCATCTGTCTCATGTGTGCTACATGGCTTCTCACTGATCCTGCCTTCTTCTCCAAGCATTCGGTTTAGTTTTTCACACCTAGCTCTGTTCTTCCCTGCAATAGACTCGAAGCAGTTTCTTTATTCATTATTCAATAAAGGCAAAACATATACAGAAGAACTTCCCATATTATAAACACAAAGATTAGAATGACCTCCTAGGAAGAAGAAACTAGGGCCGGCCACATATTGAGTTGAAAGTACCAGTGTATGTTCAGTGGATTTGGGTATTGTATGTCCTTTGGGACAAGAATCAGGAAGATCTAGTGTTTCAGAACTGGTTATTGTATTTGGGAGCTGGTTGAGGAGCTCTGACAATACTGGTGCTATTCTGTAGGTGAGCAGTGTTCAGATACAACCCAAAAGTTTACAGCAGCCAGAGCTTGGGACAGATGTTAAATAAGTGTCTGGAGACTAAATCTCCATGAAGGATGACCCATCCAGAAAAAAGAAGCCCAGTTAAGGCTTATTAGGATCCTTAATGAGATAGCACAAACTATCATACAAGAGTCTTTTCTGGAACACATGTGTGCCCCATCAGTGAATATTTCTTTACCTGGAAAACCTAAAAGCATATGGGAGAAGAATACTGAATTGTGACTTCATAATGTCAGAGATAAAGTCAGTTTCATCACAGTGTGTGGAAAATAGGGATTGCCAGGATGGATTGGAAAAACTGTGATCAAATAAGAAGAAGTCTGTGCAGCTGTCCGGGTACTCGAACTGCATGTACCACATTACAAATTCTCTAGCAGATTCAATGAGCCATTGGGGTTGCAAGTCTGCTCTGGGATAAAACTTCTTAGGTATAAATTCACTTTCACCTCTCATCATGTGGGGAGGGTCAAAAAAAGTATAGAAGCTTTCATTCAGACTCTTCAACCACATAATAGAATGGAAAATGTAATACTGTCATTCATCCACTAAGGAAATGACAATAATTAATGTTTAGAAATATTCAAGTCTCTTTGTGTGTCAAGTAAGGTAATATATCTATATCCTAACTAAAATGATAGAATATAAACATTCCAGGCCTGTTCTGTGGTTCTTTCATTACCATTAGAAAGCATTCTTGTAGAACCAAAACTGGAAAGTGAAGGGATGAAAGTCGTATGTGAGCTTACTGGGATGTTCACTGCAAGTGTTTCATTCATCTGGTCTGTACAGCTGCTTACCATAAAATCTCTGTCTGTGTGGGCAGATCACTAAGCTTTGGCCACTGCAACTAAAGTGGAAGTGTCTCCTCTAACCTCTAATCATAAAAAAACTCCCTACAGAAAATTTATTCTCTCTTCCAGCATCCACACGATGAATAGTTGAATAGATAGGAATACTGTAAGTGGAGGGAAGCTAGAACAAATACTAAGTGGGGAGAAACCTGGATCCTGGGAATGAAAAAAGGCCGTCCATGGACTGTGACCAGTGTTATTATTTTAACAGGAATTGCCAGTCAAAGGCCCATGTGTGTAAACCGTCAGTCTCCAGCTCGAGATGTCTTGGTAGACTGCAGAACCTTCAGGACCTGAAGAAAAACTGGGAAACGTGGGTAACTGCAGGACTGGCACTGATGGTGATGGCCTGGCAGAACTTCAGGTCCATGGTGTGCTTCCTAATCTTCTGCAATGTGCACAGGCACTTCACACTCATTTCTCTGTGCTTTCCCAACGTGGTCCACTCCATGTCTTTGGTGGGTTGAAATAAACCCTTCTTTCTTTCATTGGTGAGAAAGTACTGAGAACAGGTAAGAATCCCGTCGAAAGAATACACCCTAACAGATCAAAGCCCTAATGCCTAGATGATGACATGTACCAGGACTTATGCTAGATAATGTTCTCCTTGATGAGACCAAACATACTTGACAAAAAGCAAATGATGGAAGGGGATGTTTGTTTTGGATCTTGGTCTGAGGTGACACAGTCCACCATGGTGGATTGTTGCACTTGGTGGCAGGAGTGTGGTGCACCAACTTGGTAACAGCTTTAATATAAAGGCCTGCTGGACATCAGGCAGAACAAAGACTCACATTCAACCCAAATCAGAGCTTATGGCAAACAAAGGGGAGAGGAAGAGTAATGTACTTACACTTCCTTCAGGTAAATTGCTGCTTGGAGCCTAACACCGCAAAAGTTGGAATTTTAGTGAGAGAAGAGAACTGCAGCTAGAATCTTTAGTTCTAGCTAAAAGTGACAGAAACATGGGCATGCATTTTCAGATAGTTTCCAAAGAAGGGTAGGTCTAAATAATAGCAGTAATAAATAATATTGTTCATTGAGCTATGTTATTCAGTTTTCTGGGTTGAAAATAGCATATTATCTTTATCAGATTCCTGAACTTACCATGAAATTAAAATGGTAACAAAGGGGCATTGCTGCTACAGCCTTTCCTGAGATCAGTACACTCAGAAATTATGTGTGATGTAAATTGCCAAAGCCACTTTGGAGAGAAATATGGGAGTGGGTTGAGAAAAATATACACAATCCCACAGGAATCCCATTTCTGTGAATTTAAGTTAAAAATATTCCAGTTCCAAATTACTATATATTTAAAGATGCCGTTGAAATTCCATTTACCATACTAACAATAAAAACGTAACAATTGAACCACTGCCAGTATAATAATGATGGCTGATAACAATTAATTGAATATTCAAAATGGAAAATAGAGTGGTTTTATAATGTTCCTGACATAAAGAAGTGATGTGTGGCTGAACCGATATCTATAAGCAATTCCCCAGGACCAGTTATCATCTCACACTGGGTATATGTATTTCAATGTCATATTGCTCAGTAAACAAGACTAATTATTACATATTAATTAAAACTATTAAATTTTCAAAAAGGTGTGACCCTGATCAAGTAGGGTATAAAGCATTAGTTATCATAATTAGAGAAGCATGAGGCCTTCAGCTGATCCAGTGCTTATAAGCACACCCACATGCTTTTTTCTGCTATGTAAAATTATGTGTGTACCAGAATAAAACAACAAAGATAAATGAACAGCATATAATGCGTTTGGAAGGTGAAATGTTCTCATTATATTTAGAAATGCATTAATGTTTTTATAATGATGTTCTGTAAAAAATAGCAAATAAAATGGCTATCATTTATTGAATTCCTATATTATGCTACTTGCTTGCTTGTGCTGTATCTTATTGCATTTTTACAACAACCTATAAGGAAGGTACTACTCAGCTCTATCTCTTAATTGATTTTTATTTTTATTTTCAAAGTAATACAAACACATACTTCAAAAAGATAAAGCAGCATAGTTGTTTACCAAGAATAAAAAGCAATCTTGTACCTCCTTCACTCTAATTCCTCTTAATATTTTAGTAGTTTTCTTATGAATAACTCATATTTCTAAATCATACCACCATTCATGGCAAATTCTTTAAAGAGATGCATAAAATAAATATACCTTCTCAAAAACGGAAAAAGAGAGGAAAAAGTGTTATGAAATTCAGGGAAAAGAGGAGCAGCTCACACATCCTATTGCATCTAAAATTGTGACAAAATTGACCCAGTGTGTGTGACATACTGGGCACACATGTATGGAAAGGCGTGGATACTGAGAGCCAAGGGGAAAATTGTTTGAAAATCCTACTTTGCAAAAGGAGGATAGAAGTAGTAAATACCAGTATCATTGGATCTATTGATTAAGAAATTCAGTGCTGTGTGTGTTGCACACACACACACACACACACACACACACACACACACGTGCATCAGCACAACTATAAAGGTTAGAAGACAAATTTCTTGGTGACAAACACCTTTTTTTTTCCTGCTGAGACACATAACCAGTATCCAGGAAAATAAACTTTTAATCAAGAAGTTTTCATGAAGAGGCCCCAATGTCTAAGTCACCTTATTGTTGAATTCTGTCAAATTTTTGAGGTGTAACAATCCACCGTCTCAGTCTGTTTTCGCTTTCTTTCTTTATTTCATCCCTCTTGTTAGTACGTTTTATACAAGTCCAAATCCAGCTCAGCAGTAGCTTCTAGAAAACTCAACCCAACATTGCCACAAAATAGACGTGCAAATGTATTCATAGTTGATTCATTGGTGTGACATGAAAACTAGTGTCAATGTAACTTTCTATGAGGAGCACAGTGAAGGAGTAGTCTTAAATCCATGTGAGGAAATGATGTGATTCCGTAAGAGTAAGGAGGCATTTCGGACATGTGGGACAGCTTAAGTGATCTCAAAAACTGTGATGCAGAGCGTAGGATAGGAAAATAAAATATATCATTTAAGACTATTTATGGAATATTGTACAATAAACAAAAATTATTTGTAGAACTAGATCTTAGCAAAGTATTGAACCCTAAGGACTTTAGCTCTCATCTTTCTGAGATACTAAAATGTTCTACTCTTTGTTTACAGCTGTTATCAACATGTAAAATTCACCGGTGTTCATGCTTAATGTGTCTTTGGTTTTTATTAATTAAATTTGTCCTTTGGCAATTTCCTGCATGCAGGTAACGCATTCTAATGACTATCAATCCCATCCACTCTTATCTCCTTCTCATATCTATCCAACCTCCTTTCCTAGCATCCAATAACAGTCAGTAGTTAGGGAGGGAGGAGCCCTGTGGGCCCCTGACTCATATGTGAACAATTATTGATAGGAACAGTCATATGTAAGCCTAGTCTAGTTGCCGTGAGTTCATGGTTGCAATGGCTGTGTCATGCTCAGAAGACAGCATTTCAACTCTTTTGCATCTTCTTGCTCTTACATTCTTTCTGACCCCTCCTTCACAGTGTTTTTTTCTTGAGTCTTGGGGGAAAAGAGGCTAGTGTAAATGTCTTGGGTAAGGGTGAGGATTTAATAATGACTTATTCTCAGCATTCTGAGCAGCTATGAGTCTTCATTCTTCACTATCCACTGAAATGAGATGCTTCACTGAATACAGCAGAGAGGAGCAATTGCCAATGACTACATGAATATTTAGAAATTGGCTTGAGATTTGTGACATTCAAATAAAATATATTGTTTTAGCATGAAGTTTGCCTATCTATGTTTTAGCAATGGGACTTGCATATCTTTCATTGGTGTAACACTGGACCGCCTGTGTTGTGGAATATTATTTTAAGATGTGTTGCTTTTGTTTATGCTGTATTTGTTTAACTCTATGAAGCTGTTATTCTTCACCTGTCTAAAACATCTGATGGTCTAATAAAAAGCTAAATGGCCAATAGTGAGGCGGGGAAAGTATAAGCAGGACTGGCAGGTAGAGGGTATAAATAGAAGGACAAATCTGGAAAAGGAGAAGAAGCAAGGAACAAGGAGAAGAGGATGCTAGAGGTCAGCCACCAGCCACACATCCAGCTGTGGAGTAAGAGTTAAACTAAGTTATAGAAATAAGAGACATGTAAAAGCCCAGAGGCAAAAGGATGGAATCACTTAAGTTAAGAAAATCTGACTATCAAAAAGGAAGCTAGGCCGCGTATTTATAAGAAAGAATAAAGTAGGGTTAACTTGGGAGGTGGTGGCAGGCCCCCAAAGTACAAAGAGTAAAAATAAAATAGTAAAACAAATGACAACATTTTGGCATTCCAACGTGGGTTTAGAGTAAAAGAAAATCCAACTACATACCTACGTACAATGCACAAGAACTCAGGAGACCCACTTCTACTATGTGAGTGCACCCCTAGACTCTTCTTGCTGTATGTCCCTCCAAGGCTGTGTGCATGTAAGTTCTTATGTTCTTTTACCCCAGCCAGATCCTGAACCCCTAACTCAATGCATTGATTTCTCTGTGAAACCCATGTCGCTTTCCATTACTGGGCCGGTGTAGAAAACCACCATGAGAATTTTGGTTTAAGAGGCTGTGACTTTTCCCCCCAGTTTTTCAGATAACCAACAGATCATTACTCAGAAAATGAAAAAAAGCATTATTAATATTATAACAAACAGTATTATATCAAAACAATTCAGGAATTTTTATAGAATAAAATATAAATAATATAAGAAATTGATGTATTGAACCTGTTAATAATTTTAAAATGCATTCTTTTTCAAATAGAAAAGCAAGGAAGAGTATCTGTGTTTCCCTCTATATTCATTCCATGAGTACACTTTGAACATCACTGAGGAAAATGTCTCCATTCTAAGAGGGATGTCTAAATAAAAAATAAAGCATAGGTCTCATAGGGAAATAGCTATGAACCATAACAGTCAACATAAAATTCCACTTATATAATAAGATGTTCAAAATGAAAAGTGTATAAAAATAGGAAGAAATCCTACCTATCGGTACTGTGGGATCACTAATGGAGACATAGCATTTAAACTAAACGTTGATGCTTGCCCAATAAAAAACAACAAGAAGTTATTCTAGGTAGACTCATCATAAACGCATGGAGATCTGATAATGTATCATGGTTCCCTGGAAATAAAAAGACATTAGGAGCAATAGTTTGGGTGAATAAAGAATCCATAAGAAAAATTATAAGAAATGGGGGTAGAAATAGTCTATGCTGCCAAAAAAATAAACTATCAAGTCATGAAAAGATGTGGAGGAAATTTAAATGTGTATAGTTAAGTAAGGAATCTGAAAAGCTAACAAATCTGATAAGCTTATCCAGTATATATTTACATTAGCAGAACAATTCATAAATAACAGAAATGCAGAGACTGGAGAAAGACGAATGATTGTCAGATGCTGAGGCATTAGAGGGGTAGAGAGGTGAAACCCATACATAGTTAATGCTCTGAAGCTTGTCTGCATGAGGCTCAATGGCATGAGCACTGAACATTCTTCTAAACCCAGGGATCATAAAGAAACTATGGCCTTTGGGTGAAAAATGATGGATCCACATAGATTCATCATTTGTAACAAATGGGCCACTCTGGCCAGCAGCGGATGGTGTGCACACGTAGAGGAAAGGGATGGAAGGCCGTCCTCTCTACTAACCTTGTGCTGATATAAACCCCTTCAAAAATGAAATGTATCTTTTAAAATGTTATCTCCAATATCACATATTGAGCAAGATAGTAAAAACTGACCAAGAGAGACTCAAGAAAAGTTCTGCATCTCAGTCTGTGCATGCTTCAATTCGAGGCCACATTTCTACACTGGAAGAAATAACTTCTAAAACATGTTGCAGTTTTTAGTAATGTTGAGGTCCGGAACAATTTTGAAGGTTACTGTTTAAATAGTGCTGGGTTCAGGTGACCTGTCCCCTGGCTATGTCCATGATGATATGTTAAGGATTACCTTGAAATTTGGGGCCATATTATGATGATATATTCTTATTAGTGCTGCAGGGATTTCTGGGATACTGGCTAGGGGCACTGTATTTAGCCTCAAGGTGTGGGTCATCTCCAGCTTTGTCTCCTCCAGGCACCTGCTTCTCCAAGCATGTTAGTGAAGAAGGGCTAAGGAATAAGAATGCCAAACTACACAGGGACAGATGCTGCTGAGTTCATGAAAGTGGACAGGGTGAAACTCCAGTCTCTCCAAAAATATAATGTGAAGGATGCAAGACAGACAACCCAGCACTGTAGGTAGGATATGATTTTTGAGAATATTTTAATGTCTCCAGAACAGAGGACCATTCATTTAATGTGATACAGTGAAACACAAGATTGATAAAACAAAATGTGCTAAAAATTAAGGATCCCTACCATTAATAGACCTCATTAGTTAGAAGAAATTAAAGATCCACAAATGGAAAACAAACTTTATAGAATAACTAATGAAGAATCTATCAATGTCTCTCACTCACAAATAAACATAAACAGTACAATAGACATGTTAAGATTAACGGGAAATTTCAAATGTCTGCCTGTAAGAACATGAAAATATATTTAATCTCATTTTCACAAAGAAAAAAATGAAATTTAAAACAGAAAAACATATGAGTACATACCCAACACAATGCATAAAAAAGAACAAGTTACAGACTTGTTGGCACATACAGTTTCACCCGCTTAGGAAAGGAATGCATTTGGATAATCTCTTAGAAAAATTCTTAGTTTTCTCTAGTGTATTTGCTAAAGAATTGGAGCCTGAGATGGGTATTAAAAGATGTGCTGGAAGGTGGTCGTTATCAATATACATATAACAGATACAAGCCTAAATGTCTATTAGCAGATAAATGAACACACTAAGTTTCTGGTATATTCCAAATACTACGTGAAACAAGGCTTATGTATCAAAGCGTGAAGCTTCCACGAATGCAAGAAAAGAAGCTCAGTTTAAAAATAATGCATGCTTATTAGTCTTTTATGACACGCATACATGTACAAATTTTGTTTTTTACTTAAGAAGACAAAAATAAGCAGCACATTCATTTCCAAGGTGACCCTAGGGACTGCTGCGTGTGTTTCAGTGATCTCAATGCTGGCTTTGTGCTTCTCTACCTGAGCACATTTGTTTCCAGCAAAACAATTAAAAACTATTTTGTAAATCTTGATGCCTTCTTAGGTGCCCTTCCCCAGGAGACCACAGACAGTCGGTCATTAACTAATATACTAGTTTCCTCCAAATTGTGAGACTGTGGGACTGCAGCTCAGCAATGCTCCTCACCTCCTGGGCTGCAGGTGGTATTTCCTCGGTGTGTGAGTACCTAGAGTCTCTTTTACCTAATCTTATGAGATATGAGTTCTCTTGGATTTGGGTGCAACCTAATGTCCTCATTTCACCCGAATCACCTCATCTTTCAAAACAACTACACTCTCAAGTACTTGGGGTGGGGATTTGATCATATGAATTCAGAGGACACGGTTTAGCCATAACTTTACCTAATGCTCCCTGACAATGGAAACCATTACTCTAGGCACTTTGCAAAGTGCACTCCGTTTGCCATGACTCTGGGACAGCATAACGGTTGCTCCCAGTGACATGTTTGCTTATTAGACTCCAACCTAATATGTATCGCCTTTAGTAAATGTTTTTAGTCATACTATCAATAGACAGTTCTTTATTTTTTCCATTTCCCAGGGAGCACAAGTGAGACACAAGAGTTTTGATTACTTTCTGCAAGATCACACAGATGGTGACCATGTGCCTGATACTGAAATGAAAATGATCTGGCTTGAGGTACTTTCCCATTCTGGCTCATTGTGCTTAATCCTCAGGTAAACACCCAGGAAAAGCTTTAAAGGAAAAGTGCACTCACCCTTGTGTGTGTGCGCGTCTTGTGTATGTGTTTAGGGGGGGGAGGAGAAGTTAGAGGAAGTGGTAGACACTTGTGCACACTTCCTGATGTTTTGTGGGGCCCTTTGACTTGTTTACTGGGCTCTCCCCCAGGAGCATCTTCCTGAGACTTGGGTAACCCATGTCTTGCTTCATAAACCTCTCCAACAGGAATCTTCTTTGAGAGCTTCGTGCTGAGCCAAGAACAATCTGCACTAAACAAAATGTCGCACATAATTCCAAGTGATCTCAGTGTCTTGGGGCGAAATTTCAAAATGCCTCATGCTATTATGTAGCTCTAATAATAAAAGAAGAATAACAGGAAGGCAAAACGTCTGTCCAGGAAGATCATTCCATGTAGCCTTGTTAACTTGTGAGACAGACGTTCACCATTTCTCACAGCCAGTCTTTGCTCACACGGTGCCTTATAAACCACGCTTACTGCGCACTTGGGAACACTTTACAGATAATCACACATGCTTCCATATTAGATAGAATAATCTGCATGTTCTCGGGATCCACAGGAGAGCAAGTCAATTTGCATGCAGGAGACATTCATCAAGAACACGACCACACACACATTTTCTTGGCTTAGGTAGATAATGCAAAAAAAAAAAATGCTCTTTTATTTCCTGATAACAAGTGGATGGATCACTTGCACAAAAATGTGTTTGTCATTGTGATTTTTCCACAAAATAATCAATAAAAACATTGTCATCATGGCCAATTCTTTCCAGGTTTTCTATGTAGAAAAATTTCCATCCTAACTGTTCTTGAAACATTCTGGGTTTTGAAATCTATCTTTCCTTACATTTCCCAGACTCCTATGCACCCAGAGAGCTTGTGACTGAGGAGCACATAACTTTGAGTGGCAAGAGGCTGTGTTTGGTTAAGATTCTGATACTCATTAGCCATTATCCATCAAAGAAACCACTCATCACCCCTGTTTCATCATATGAGAGAGAGATTGATTCCTCACAATAATGGTATTAAATGGGAGATTCCACAAAACAATTGAATGACCATGGCTCACAGCAAATCTGAGCATTGACATTGTCATTGGGTGCTGTGCTTCTGTGAGACTCCACAGCCACTCTTCTTCCTATCTGGGGACATAAGATTCCCTAAGTCATTGCAACTCAACCTCCATTTTCTAGAGTGATTGTCACAACCTTACATTTTTGTCTCAGTTCTTCCCTGGAAGCAGCGTGTTTTTGGGGATTTTACTTTATTTCTTTGGTCACTTATCAAATGTATTCCACATAAACAGACATTATGCCTACCTCTGTTTATAGAAATGTTCTGTGGCTCTCTCTCAGTGAACTTGAGTGACAGATTAAAAACATTAAATTTATTGACCCCATATAAGATAGTTCTATTGAGCTCTGTCAATTTATCTATATGGGTATGGGAAATCCTACAGAAAAAGCAGATGCAGGGTAAGAGTTTCCTATAATTATCCTGAGCTCACTGTGGCTTTATTATAACAAGGTCACAATAAAAAGTAAGAAATGAGGTGATTGGGATTATACTCTTTCTGAAATAAAACTTTACTTTCTACTTGACGTTATATAAATTAATAAATCAATGAATGAGTGAATAAATGAGTGGATAAATAAGTGCAGTTTCACTTAAATTTTATTTGACAACTCATAGCAACAGAATAAGTCTTTTCTGGCTTCCATTACTGTGGCTCTGATACTTGAAGTCAGATGCAAGTGCTCATGGCTTCACAGGGTTCTAATGACACAGCCTGGAACCCAGACAGTACTAGGGTGTCAACAGCAGATCAGCTGTCTAGACAAGGAGACAGAGTTATTGGTGGATGCTCAGCCTCTGACACAACAAATTATTCAACATCTAGGCACGTGATAAGCACTGGGTCTCCCAAATACAAAGCACTCTTCAGTAGCTCACAAATCATCAACGGATATTTAGCATCCCAAGTGCCAAATACAATAACAAGTGCATGCAAGCAGGAAGAGGACAGCGGAGCGAGTTGGAATGTGCCCAGGAATCTGCACAGGCATTTCAATTTGGAATCCTATAAGCTGTCAGAAGGAAGCTAAGGGATAGGGAAATAAATATGAACAAATAATTATGGAAACTCAGAAAAGTTGATCCATCCAGTGTGTGGGAAAGGACAGGGGCATAAGATACTCCTAATCATGGAGTAATCTCTCCAGCCCTCAAACATGTTGATAGTGGGTGATGTACTGAACACTGAAAGACAAAAGGCCAACAAGGGAATATCCAACTAGTGTCTGCAGTTACTGACACTACTTAGAGCAGCTTAACACTCATTTCTGGAGTCCTCTCTGTTTCTCAGGTGACCCCATATCCACAAGTTCTCTGTTTATGGATCATTTACCAGTGAGGTGCACGCTGAAATGAAATATAGCAACAAAAGGAAGACATAGTCAACTCACACACTGACCTCACTTGTTGGTGAGCATTCTACATTTCTCTTTGAAACTTGAACTTTCAAAATATTTGCTGTATTAGATCATTGATTTGTGTTTTTAGTAACTTTGCCTAAAAAAGAAGCATTTATTTTTTTCTATTATGTATTTTCAACAAAAAGTATCTCAGATTGGGTTCTTGCAAAAGTAATTATAATTTTGATATTAAATTAAAAACTTAATTAAAAATTTTAAATTGAATTATGGTTCCAATATAAAATTAAATTATTAAGCTGTTTGTACAGTGTTAAGCAAGGAAATGCAAAAATCTTCTTATGAAAACTTAGGAGAACAAAATTACAAGTATTTGTAATTATGGGCATTAATTTAATAAAATCCTGATTTCCTTTACTATGAAGGACACATTTTCATCATGTATTTGGAAGAGTCAAATAAAGAACTCATAAAAATCGAGAAACATTTCAAGAACCTCTCTCTGCCAGGGATCCACACACTTGGCTAGATCCCAGCTAGATTGTAGGCGACCTGTTTCTCTCTTCTATCCTAGCCTTTGCAGGCAACTCTCAGATCAGACGATGCCAGCCCACTTGAATACTTCCTCCCAGACATAGCACCCTCACTACCTTAGAAGTTGGCCTCCTCATGATCTGGACCCAGCATTCCTTTCTTTCTTCCCTGTCATTGCTCTTCATCGTTTTTTTTTTTCTAGTCAACCTTCATTCTTTTGTGTCTCCCCACTGATGCACAGAACCACTTTCTACCAGGGATCCAAAGCCATTTGGCTGCGACTCAGGTACTCCATAGCTAGGACCAAAACTGGGACAATATTAACCAAAGAATGAGACACCCAGCCATCAAAGGCTAGGCAAGATATCTTAGTTATGGTTACCATTACTATGAAGAAACACCATGATCAAAAGGCTTCTTGGGGAAGAAAGGTTTTACTTGGCTTATACTTCCATATTATTGTTCATCATAGAAGAAAGCAGGAAAGTAACTCAAAGAGCAAGAACCTCAAGCTAGAAGCTAATGACCATGGAGGGATACTTCTTTTTGTCTTGCTCCTCATGGCTTGCTCTGCCTGCTTTCTTATAGATACCAGGACCAGCATTCCAGGGATGGCACTACCCATAATGGACTGGGCTCTCCACCATCAATCACTAATTAAGAAAATGCTTTAAAGACATAGAGTGTGGTGATAGTTTCTCATTCTAGGTTCCCTACTTTCAGTTAACTCTAGTTTGTCATGAAGTTGACATAAGACTAGCCAGTGCACCAGGTATCTACACCAAGAAACACCTCAGACATCATAACTGGAGATGTCTAGATACTAGCACAAAAACACAAACATGAATGACCAAGGTAATATGTGTCTTTCAGCAACTTGCTGTAACTGGCCTTGAGGAAATCAATTCAGATGAATCTTAAGAAAAATAACTCAAAATAATAATTATGAACCTTAAAAATGGAATGAATAACTGCCTTAATGAACACTATAAAAGCACAAACAACTGAATAAAAAAGTAAAAAAGATTCAAGATTTGAAAGAGGAATTTAAGAAAGAAATAGAAACTCTAATGAAAAACCAAACTGAAATTGACCTAGAAATGAAAAGTTCAAGAAGTCAAACAAAAGGCTCAGAGGTCAGCCTCACCAATGGATGAAAAGATACAGAGACAGAATCTCAGGTCTCCCACAAAAGGCAGAAAAAGTAGATAGGCCAGACAAAGAAAATGTCAAACCTAAATAAACTCAGGTACAAAACATCCAGGAAATCTGGGATGCTATAAAAAGACCAAACCTATGAATAGTATGTGTAAAGTAAAATGAAAACCACATAAAAGGCATAGAATATATTTTCAACAAAATATTAGAAGAAAATTTCCCCAATCTAATAAATGAGATACCTATCAAGGTGTAAGAGATACACAGAACACCAAATAGAAACAAATAGAGAACAAACTATGAGACACAAAATAATCAAAACACTAAAAGAACAGAAAAAAAGAATTTTAAAAACTGCAGGGGGACAAGATTGAGTCACATATAAAGTCAGGTCAGTTAGAATAGCACCTGAATTTTCAATGGAGTCATTGAAAGCCAAAAGGGCCTGAAAGTAATAAACTACTTTTGTATTGGATTTAAGGCCCTCTTCATTAAACTGAGTCCATAGCTGGCATTGCTCAATGGCCAAGAACCTGAAACTAGATAAGTTGCTGACCCTGAGAAAAACCTACTACTATTACTCTGTTAATGAAACAAAGCAATTAAATATCTCCTAATGACATATTGTTATACCCTAGATTGGGGTGCATGTGAAGTATGATTAATAAAAACTCAGAAATATATATTGAAATTCAACCTGAAGACCCAAAAAACAAAGCAGTCAGCCACTGACTTTTACCTTGACCTCAGCCTAAAAATGGTGATCCTACCTCCAGGACTCTCAGAATGATAACTATCTCCTCCTATTTTATAATCCTCTCTAGAACTGGGATTAAAGGTGTGCACCACTAGATTAAAGTCATGAACCACCTGGTTTTTATGGCAACTAGTGTGGCTACTGAGATTAAAGGTGCATATCTCTGTGCCTATGGTGATTAAAGGTGTATGTCTTTGCTGGGTGGTCTATGAGGCTGGCTAGTATGGGCATTTTACTTTTCTGATCCCCAGGCAAACTCTATTTTTTAACGACAGAAACAGCTGCCTGCCTGGACAGTCACCTAAAGCTCCTCTGCAATGGTGGGGCATCCATTTTCAACCTACAGGCCTAGCATATTGGACAGACTTTTCTGTGAAGCAGAATATTTTGTGTTCTACTTGTCTAATTAGGACATCATACTGTCAGTAGTTGAGGCAGGGACATCTTTGGCCTGGTGGCTTACTTTTGCTGCAAAGAAAGTAAACTCCATGTAGAGTTTCTTTGATGCCAGATGCTGCCAGGAGAAGACATGTCTCATTGTCATAAAAAACTGCCTATGTTATTAAAACATCCTAAATGCCATATTCTGTAGATCTCTGAAGTGTTTGAAGATGACCTTGAAAACATACCTAATGTAACTACAAGTTTAATTATAATAGGTGACTAATTATTAACCTGCATTTCCTTATTACCCTAAACAGTTGATAATAATAATTTTCAAGGACTAGAGCTTTGCATTACCCTGTTAAATGAGTTATATAGGTATAATACCTTGAAGAAGAATAGAAATGTATTTACAGTATGTTTTAATAAAATTAATTTCAACTTACAAAATTTGTATACATATTGTATACAACAGTAAATCCAATGTAAAACATTTAAAACTAGCAGTTGCTTTTGAAAATGTAGATTCAATAATCTACCTTTTTATCACATCATATCTATATCCTTGTTTTTCTTTTCATAGTAGACTCAATAATCTACTTTTTTTATCCTATCATATCTATATCTCCTTTATATTCTTTTCAAAACAAGATCATATCTATAGATTAATAGAAATGGGTTAATTTAAGATGTAAGAGCTAGTTAGAAATACGACTGAAACACTGACCAAACAGTAATTAATAAAGTTTCTGTGTGATTATTTGAGTTTGGGAAGCCAGAAAACAACTGCACAATATCCATTTACATAATAGTGCCCAATGTGTGGCAAGAATTTCCACATACACCCTGAAAAAACTTCTTCTTCTTCTTCTTCTTCTTCTTCTTCTTCTTCTTCTTCTTCTTCTTCTTCTTCTTCTTCTTCTTCTTCTTTTAAAAGGATTCTAGACAGAAAAGAACAGAGTCAAGCACGGCTTCTTGGTAGCAGCATTGTAGTAGTTGGACTCTGTTTTCTAGAAGCAAGCAGGGGCACAGCTCCTTTAAGAGAGCCTTCTTGACTCAGTTTTAGCAGCAAAACCTTTGCAGTTCTTTTAAGAGGCTCTGCCAGCAAACACTTAAATGGTGATTATGAGTGGCTGGCAGCAGGCTTCTTGGTGGTGGCATGGACCTAGAAACTCCACAGAGTTTTGAGAATTTATGTGGCTACTGGCAATACCACCACCATGAAACTAGACTCTTAGAAAGCTAAGAGATGGAGTCTGTCACTAAAGTCAAAGCTTTAATCTTAGCCATATCACTTAGCAAACTAAAGACTCATGTGCTCAGAAAAAAAGAGATATGCAGATATATTCAGATTAAAAAAGACCTCTAAACAGTTTATAGTGTGTTTAAAAATATACGTAGGCTTGGGGAAAAAAAGAAAAGGGATAGAGAAGTCCTTAAAAAGAAGAAAAGAAATTATAGTAATCAGGTGTAGTGGTGGCACATGCCTTTAATCTCAGCACTTGGGAGGCAGAGGCAGGCGGATCTTTGTGAGTTCAAGTATAGCCTGGTCTACAGAGTAAGTTCCACGGCAGCCAGGGCTATACAGAGAAACACTGTCTCAAAAAACCAAAAATAAAAAAATAGAAATAAAAGAAATAGAGTGAAAAAAGCCATGTAAAAAATGAAAATACACAAAGAATCTGGATTATGCATATTTTTGAATTTTTTGACTGTGAGTGAGCTAACTACAGAGAGACATTTCATTGTATGGACTACTAAGCTAAACCAACATTTTAAAGGTAGCTTGACTTCAAAATTTGAGTTTAAGTTTATGTTACTTTGGAAAAGAGGTTCTGCTTTTGTTTCCACAGACGATGAGAACCTATGGATTCCTTACAGGATAATGCAGTTTGATGGAACAAAACCCCTTGAAAGGTCTCTGTGAACCCTAAAAATAATTCACCCAACAAACAGCAGGAAGCTGTTTAGAGAAAACTATGCCTAAATTCCCAAAATATTGTTTATAAATTTATGTTTTCATAAAGGTTGATTACAACCGATTATTTAAAAAAGGTAAAGGATATGATATAGAAATGCAAACTTTACATTTGGATGGGCTTTGGTTTATTGATACAATTGTGTTGGATGTTTATTTACGCTATTGTTTATACAGCTCATTTAAAAATGTAATGTACAATTAAGGAATGCAGACTAATGGGTAGTTATCTTTAATAATCAAACTTTTAATTATGTTAGCTCGGTTTTCTTGATATACAGAGGTATGTAAGGTAATCTTCAACAATTCAAAGACCTACAGAATATGCCATTTAAAAGGTTTTAAGAACTTAGACTTTTCTGAACAATGTGACGTGTTTGTTTCTGGCAGCGCCAATTTCTTCAGAGATGTTGATGTTGAAGCTTGCTATGGAATTTGCCTTCACTCTGACAAGGCTAGTCATCTGGGTAAGAAGCTTCTCTTGCCTGAACTTCTTGATGGTATGCTGTATGAACTGGACATGCAGGACCCACAGAAAAGAGACTGCTGAACTTTATAAAAGATGTGATGGTCCTTCCAGGTTGCTGTTTCACAGAAGAAACTGTAAGACATTTTTGAAAACAAAAAAAGAAAGCAACTGATAAACTTTGCCGGCACAAGGCGAAACAGATCTTCAAATTTCGTGCTCCACTGAAAAGATATTATGGGTCTATAGGCTTGAGATGGCTGCCCCAATGTTGCAAAAGAACTTTTTGTGACTGTCCAGGCAGAGAGATGGCTCTGCCATTTCTAGAATTTTGAAAGTTGCTTACAACGCACTTGCACTTCCCATTTACTTAGGTAATATTATATACTCCTGGGCTCTTTGATGGAGAGGAAGACAGGAAGCTACAGTTACAGATTTACTTAATTATGATAAAAGATAAATTAGATATGAAATTTAGACTCACAAAAATATTGTAACTGTAATTCTGACTTGATCCCTGTTTTGTATGTGTACTTTTACTATTTTAAAGTTAAAACCTTCCTTTTTATTTAGACAGAAAAGAAGAGATAATGTGGGATTCCCCTCTGTACACTGTGAATATGTTTTGTTGCCATTGGTTAATAAAGAAGTTGCTTTGGCCTATGGCAGGGCAGACTACAACAAAGCAGGAAATCCAAGCAGAGACAGAAGAGGAAAGAAGGCAGAGTCAAGAAGACACCATGTAGCTGCCTAAAGAGAAAGACACCAGAACCTCACTGGTAAATCACACACTCGCGGTGATACACAGACTAACAGAAAAGGGTTAAATTAAGACATAAGAGCTAGTTACAAATATGCCACAACTATTGACCAAGCAGTGTTGTAATTATTATAGTTTCTATGTGATGATTTGTGTCTGGGTAGTCTAGGAAATGAATGCACAGTCTCTACTTACATGCATATCTCATCTCTCATCAGAAAAGCTTCTTCTTGCCGTTGATGGCAAGTAACAGAGACCCACAGCTGGGCAGTATGCAGAGAGTGAGTGACTTTAGAGCACTCAAGCCGAGATAGGATGTCTTCACCAAACCCTGCCTCAAGGCTCTGGGATCTATACCTAGGAAGAGGTGGAAAGATGGTAAGAGACAGAAGGGGGGGAATGCCTGCAAGGAAATAGTTTTTTCCAAACCCAACAGGCCTATAAAACATAAACTCATAATACTGAAGGAATTACACACAAGACCTACACAGGTTCAATCCAGAAGCAATCCCAATTCTCAAAAGAGAAGGTAGACACAAAATCCCACCCCTTAGCAAGAAGCTACTTGGACTTAATATTTGCTAGGAAAAATCAGTTCCTCCAATGGAATGTCACTGGGTACATTCACTGCACCCCAGGGAGTCCTAATGGCCAGGGGCAATTGGCCAACACAAAATAGATTTCCATAGTTTTTGTATGCTTTTTGTTTTGTTTTGATATTTTTTGTTAGAGGTTTTTGTTGTTTATTTTCTTTGATTTTTGGGATTTTGTTTTCATTTTTCCTTTGAGAAGGAGAGGGAGAAAGAACATGAAAGTAGGTGGGTGGAGAGGTGGGGAGGATGGAAAGTATATTTTAAGCAATTTTTTAAAAACCAAAAACAAAGGTACCTGTGCTGAGGTCAAGGAACCAGAGGGGTGAGTGAGGGAGAGCTCTGAGGGAAGGTACCCGGGCCACAGTGCAGGCAGCACCAGCTCTGGCTGCTTGCGCCCCCTCCATTCCACACATCCCTGTCCCCACCCCCAAGTTTGCCCTTTCCTCTGCGGGATCTGCTCCGCGGACCACC
>JAQHUG010000336.1:1058996-1071180 GCA_028555095.1 Dicrostonyx torquatus | reverse complement strand
AAAAAAAATTAAAAAAAACAAAAACAAACCTTTTAACAGATATCTAATGACTGAATAGGGGTTTACTATTGGTTAAATAGCAAACAATAAATTAATGAATAAATTAGTGATTTGGAGTCAAGAAAAAATAAATGGGAGTCATTTGTAATTTGAATCTTAGAAAGAAGCTATCCATTCTGTCATTATTAGATGAACACAACCAGGTAGCCCTTTTCCTAACAGGAGAATGTTGAGGGAAGGGAACAGTCTTGGATCTGGCACTCAGTCTGGTGTTGCTCTTGCCACAATGCCCTGTTTCAGTTGGATATCTCTTTTGCTTTTATTCCTGTCCCATATACACAGGGAACAGATTCCAAACTGTTCCAGGACAATGTCCATCCATTTCTTGACTTGAAGTTTCTGGAAGCTTCCTAGCATTGAATTTTATTAAAAGGACTTGTAATCAAGATACTGAGGAGTCACATATATGCCTATGCTCACTGCAGCACTGACAAAAGAACAAAAACCAAAACCCCCAAAGAACAACAAAAAAGAGGGGGAAAATGAAAACACTAAGTTGCTTCTCCTCCCTTGTCTTACACTGTGAAGGAAGTCCCCAAAGGGAGAGGACTTTTGGAAGGAGAATACCAGCATGCCTGCGGAGACAGATGTGCCTTGCATGTGTTAAGCCTTCCTCCTTCTCCTTCTCCTTGGACCTCCAGCCAGCCTCCTCCCTGGTAAGTAAACAAGGACAAACTTTGAATTCTGGGGTTCTGACTATGAGCCCCGTGATGAGAGCAAAAGGATCTATTGAATGCTCAAGGTGTCCTTCATCAGAGAAAAATCTCCACATGGACCTCCCCACACTCTGCAATAGTGCAGTTGCTCAGTTTCTCAGTGGGGTCTTGACTATTTTCTCAGACTCACATTCTCTTAACATTTAAGGGTGTTGGTCTCCCCAGGCTCTCTGAAAGAAGGGTCTATCACTTCTCACATTGATCAAATGTCACCACAATTATCCTGCTGCTGGAAATAGCTCCAGCTTTTGTATTTTTTAATGTGCAAATTTCCGAAGCTGCTGTAAATGCATATCTGCTTTGCTCTCCTCGGACTCCTTCTGGCTGAGGTGTGTGGTTAATTTGCTCCAGATCTGAGCTAGCTGCCTTCTGTAGCCTCTTGTCTGGGTTTTAAATGGACCGAATGGGAATAAGTTGTTGGATGTTGCTCTGCACAAACTGCAAGTGAATGATTACTGCATCTTCCAAATGGTACCCATACATTTCATTGAAGAACTCTTTCTTCCCCTGGTGAATAACTGGACACATAGGTTCCTCCCATTGGCCCCTCCTGCTTTTCTTTCCATCTCCCTGTTCATATTTCCTCAGTCATTTTTTAATCAACAACAATTTCTCTACTGGTGGTAGAGGAAATAAATGCTTGAATTCTTCCAGGTACTCTGTGAACAGAGCAGAGGCTCAGGGTCTCTGTAAGGGAAACCTGGGTCTATAGCAAATGTAAGTGTGGAATGACTTTTGTGGTTACCAGGTCTCTGTTCCATAAAACAAAACTGTAAATCCCCATAATACCTTTTATTTATAACACTCTGAGAATTTACTGCAGAGATTAAATCACATGAGACAGAAAAGAAAGCACAAGGGACTGTTGTCTAGCCAGGGTTTCACCAAAGTTGGTTCTTTCTGTTTCTGCATATGAAGCATCTTGAAGACTTGTGGCCAGGGCCACATGCGTCTCTGGTTTGGCCATTCCAGAACACATCTGCCCAGCTCCCAGCTGCTGACACTCGCATTTGCTTGCCTGGGTGCTTGTTTCTCCTTATGACAGATTGTTTGCTGCCTTTGGGTGAGTCGATGAAAGAAGCAAAGATGTGGCAACCCGATGACATCTGCCCTCATCCATTTCACAGATGGATAAAACAGGGTCTCTCTTTCTCCCACTGCCCATCCCTGGTTTGTAATGCTTGTGTGTTTGTACTTCACAGCCTCCCACAGTTCCTCCAGCAGATTTGTGTCCCTACTGAAAATAGTTGAGCGTCCTTTTATCTTCTGCACTCACTGTCCTATGATGGAAAAGACCAAAGTCCTGCAGTCTTGGAAGCTCACTGACGTCATCTGTGAGAAGCTCAAGGAAAGATGTTTTCTGTTTGCTTTTTCTCCGGTCTTTGGAAATGTTCCACTTTAGGCCAGGCATCTCCTTGATGACTTCTAAGCTATGTCAGGGTTTGGCATCAATTGGAAAGGTCACAAACAACTAAGATGTCTTCCAATGTACAGGGAAATTATTTGCTTTTGCAAACACTGCAGCAACAATAATATCCCAACTTCTTTTGTCATTATTAAATTAGTAATCAGTGAAAATGCTGATTTCCTATTGCAACTGTCTTAATCCCTGCCTGGCTGAAGATTGCATTTCAAGTATGTCTGCTATGAGGAGATAGTAAGTGTGTGTGTGGGGGGGTTGGGGATAATGAGTCAAAGACCACAAGAAAGAAGTGAGGTCTGGCAGAGGGAAAGAATTATCAGTGCAGATTCTCTGTCCAAGAATCTGAAATTGGGCATCAACCACATGGAGATAGACCATGGAAAAGGAAAGAGAGCTGGCCAGTGAGTGGATGCCTGAAAAGACAAAGTGCATGGCCTGCCTTTCAGAGGAGCCAAGGCTTATAATTCTACTATCACCATCAATTTTTTGGGATCTGGGCAGCAGAACACAACCAGCAGACAGAGAGACACCTCACTGGGATTCAGTGTGTATGTCGTGGTGTGGGGGCAGGGCAGTATTACCATGTGTCTCCTGCCAGGCACACAGTACCCCTATATTTGAATGTCATCAGTTGCACACAGCTTCTTCCTCTTCTCTCCTTTTTGTCATGACTGCCCCCCTAGTGACTGAACTCACCTCTTTATGCAGGCGTCACTCCTCTCTATGCTGCCTCTTCCAGCTGGCTGACCTGGAGCAGAAAATAGGTTGCCTAATAAATAGTCCCAGCATCGGGCACAATGCAGCTTCTTTCTAGGTCAGCTGTACCTGGTGGGGAGGGAACAATGGCCTCGGAGTTGAAAAAGAATGTGCTGCCCTGTTAGGAGTTGCATCCCTTAGATGGCTAATTAACCAGAGACCTGGGAGCTCTACTCCCAGAGCACGCTCTGAAGATGAGAGAGCAGCGCTGGTTGGGGCAATGGGAGAAGCTATGGAGACCCTGTGCAGAGTGGGTCACATAGGAGGGGACGACTGCTTTAGCATTTCTGCAGGACTTCACTGTGCTTTTCCACGGCTGGGGACCTTTGTGACAGAGGCTGTTTAATCTGGTAGGACAGTCAATCAAGTTCTTTTGAACATTGTTGGTATCCTTTGCTCCCTTTAAGCAAGCAGGTCACCTACCTTCTCCCAGGCCCCAGGAAACAGCAGGCACCACATGGTCACAATCTCGATAACCTTTCAGGGGCATGAGCAACTCTTTCTCTGCTCTACCTTGACTTTCCACACAGTCCACTCCTGCCTTATTGCCTTGTTCCCGCACCATTCCTAAAGCCTTGCATTACTGAACACAGTATTACTGAGAGAGAGCACTCACGAGTCATTATACTTGACTTTGAATCCCAGGACTGAACTTCCTGGCCTTGTTATTTGAGTAGACTACTAAACATCTTGAAACATCTGACTCACAGGCTGAAATGGAGCTTATCCATATATGATGGGATAGAAATGTGACCTGGTTCCACTGTTAATGCTACTTTCAACTGACTCTATATAGTGCATAATGCTAAACAAAGTATTTGTAAAATCAATGTATGTTTAAAATGAATATGTACCTATGAAGAGCAAACATGAACTCTAACTACTATAAATATGGTGTATTATTGCTTGTGGTTAATGACTGTTTTTCATTAATAACTGCTTCTAGCATCATTTGGCACCTTGCCATACACAGATAATCAAATACAAGTAATCAATATCATAAGATATATAGAATTATTTTCACTTTCCAAACAAGAAAATTGGGGTTCAGAAAGACTAAGTTTTCCCATAATGCCATTGTTGGTGATATTTATAAGTTCTAGATCACAAATCAACATTCTCTACCTTTTTGGTCTCCTTATTCTCCTTCTTCTCTCCTTCCTCTTTCTCCTCTTCTCCCTTTCCCTTTTCTTCCTCCTTCTCCCCTTCTCCCCTTTAATTCTGCTATTCTTCCCCTTTGTCTACCTCTTATTATTAGTCCCCCTTTCCATTGTATGGTGTGCATACAATTGTTTTCTCCTTTCTCTTTCTTCACTGATTCTCCTGTTTGGAGGCAGCTGCACCAAAAACTAACACTATTGGACTAGATTTCGAAGAAGAGAGAATTTTGCATTAGGTTATATCAGGAAATTAGAGCTAAAATCAAAAGCCAGATACACAACACTTCTGAGTACTAAGTGGTGACGGAGAATTCCAACCACTGAAGGTGGTCAGCAGCCTTATAAGACAGGTAAAGAAGCCCCAGAAGCCAAAACAATATACCCAGTGTCTTCACTCCCCACTGTCTGGGGCTTTCAACCCTGGCACTGTAGATTCCCTAGGTAACATCATTCTGCCGGGGATCAGCTAAGCTGAGTATTCTCACATGTTAAACAGCAACCCTAGTTTCTACCAGCGAACCAATAATAGCCTTTCCTATTACTCATGTTCAGAAAAATATCTCCCAATTGAAACTGACTTCTCTAAACTACTTGATGCAAAATCAGGAAGGAATGGTTAGAGAATTTCCTGGAGTCAAATATGAAGGATTATAGAGTTTGCCTCCCTTGGAAGACTGAAGAATGGTTTGAAGAATTCTAGTTTTGCCTCCACACCTGTCTGCACTTGATCAAACCCTTGGAGCAAGCCACTTGCTATGCACGTGGTAGAACGCCCTTAATGGGAGAATGAGGTAGACCCTGCCACCTCAAGGAAACCTTAAGTACAAAGTGATGGCTATTTAAAATGGAGCCATTGTGATGGTGAATATGAAATGAGATCACTGGTTGAGATCTTTATGATGGCATTTATGTCCTTGAAGTAAAATATTATGTCCTCCCTCAGCCCTCCCCTTTTTCTTCTCCCTCATCCTCTTCTCTTTTCTTTTACTCCTTTTCCTTCACTTGTTCCTTTACCCCTCTTTCTTTTCTTTTCCTTCCTTCCTTCCTTCCTTCCTTCCTTTCTTTTTTTTTTTGTTTCTTAAGACAGGGTGTCTTTGGATAACCACTGTGACTATCTTAGAACTCACTTTTTAGATCAGGCTGGCCTCTCCACCTGCTTCTGCCTCCAAAGAGCTGGGATTAAAAGCATGTGCCACCATTTGCCCAATACTCTCTTTCTCTTTCATTTTTTTCTCTGCCTGTTTATTGAAAGGACACAGTAAGAAGGTCACGGACTTCAAGCCAGAGAAAACAATTCTCACCAAGATATATCATCCATGTTGTCCTTTTGATCTTGGGCTTCTAGTCCCCAGAGCTTCATGGAAGTAAAGTCTATTTGTTTCACAAGAAAATGATACATAAGGGGAATAGTTTTTCCTCTGGCTAGGGGGATTGCTAAAATGGTTAGTTAAGACAAATCTGAAAGCCATGGGATAACATTTTGTTTTTGTTGATAGTTATGGTATCAAGGTCCTGTGGCAACAAAATGCTTTAACTTTCAGTCATTGCAGGTTCCAGTGACCCTGCTTGCTGGAAGGTGATATAATGGATTTATTTCTGGAACATCACAAGAGGCTCCTGCAAACTTGAGTATGTGTATGCTCAACTCATTTATTTACATGTTTCACAAAGAATAAATAATTCAGACCCAGAACATGCCCTCAGATGACCTGTATTCACGTAATAAACAAAGTTTACAGAATTGAGCTAAGAAAGATGTTAAAATAAAATAAAACCGTGTGTTATATCATTATAATATGCAGTGTTTTGTTAGCGAAGGTAAGAATTATAAATATGAAACAGGATAGCAAAAATTCCTTTCTTTAAAATAAAACATTAATAACATATGGATACTTATTATAATTTAGCAAGTTGCTTAAAATTTTTTCTTCATTAGTAATATCCAAGTTAAACTTAGTTAATAATAAACAATTGTAATTTTATTCTGTGTGTTACTAGAAATTGTTAAAGGAAAATTACTCTTTACATAAAAAGTACAAAAAGAACTATCCTAGAATGAGCAAGCAAGTGCATATCCTTCTGCTATTTCTAGAGTCCCCTGGTGCTGGCTGAGGAAGGGCAAGCAAGGCTCAGCAAATACAGCAGAGCCAAATGCAACGCACATCCCAAAAGAGCATCCATTTGATAGACTGATGAAACTTCAAACATGTGTCAGGCATTGTGGTTGTTGGCAGAGAACCTGACACCCACACTGTGAGAGTATTCTGGCTTGCTAGGCTCTGGTTTACAAACCCTACCCATTTGCTCTAATTCATTGCTCATCTGTTTATCAACTGAAAGTAAGAATTACTCTTCCCACATAATAAAAAAGAAACACAAGGGGAGAAGATCAGTGTCATGTTGCTAAGAGCGGATGGTAGTATACAAAGCAAGGGTTCATATTCAGGTTAAACAGGAGTGTGTGTAATTGGCTGTTTCTGTACTGTGCATTCTATACCAGGACACAATGGCAAATCAGGCTATCCAAATCAATAAGTTCCAGGGTCACTGAGAGACTCTGACTCAAAATTTGAGTTGGAGAGTGATACACACACACACACACACACACAGAGAGAGAGAGAGAGAGAGAGAGAGAGAGAGAGAGAGAGAGAGAGAGAGAGAGAGACCCAACTAAAAGGGACTCCCATAATGTCCAAAGCTGATCTAGAAATCTTGCTAAAAAAACATGCTTGAACTGTCTCATGCTATTGAGTATCGCAGAGTATCCAGGTGAACATGAACATGCAAAATGAGACCTTTCTCTCACTGTGTTTTGCAGACAAGAGATTCTAAAAACATTCTGAAGTGAGTTTAAATGGGGATGAATTTCTTCTTCTTCCAATAGACCATGTGAATCTCATCTTTCTCCAAGGCAAGATGCTAGCTTCTTGAACATATAAGCATATTTACTTGAGTTTGCTTCCTTAATACCTCACAAAAGAGCTATCAGCCTTCTGGGCATAATAATCATACAACAATAACATGTGAAGCACAGCAGAATCTGCAGAGCAGTGTCCCATAATCATATACAACATCCAGTAAACAGTCCTTGCAATAAGGGAGGTAAAGAGGTCTAGAAGTTCACATGGTTAGTCTCCATGATGTAAACATCATTTGTTTAGACAAAGATGAAAACCAGGTCTTTGCGTTTCATGAAATGCATTTTTCAAACACAATAGTCATTGCTTTCCCTAGAGAAATGATGATGGTAAAGGCAAAAATGAAAGCCATCTATTCCTCCATAGCCAACTTAGATCTCAGCCCTTACTCCTGAATTTATTAATCGTCTCTGACCTGTTTACATTTCAGTCATACAAAGGTTTTGAGAAGCATGGAAAATGCTGTCAGCTTTTGTGAGGCTCGCTTCCTCATTTCTGAGTGCACATTTGCCTGTGAGCACAGTAGCACAACATGGTCCAGTGAGCATGGAGAAGAGGCCTGCTTTTCCCGTCTGAACATTCAAAATACAAGCACAGTTCTCCTTTTTATGCGGTGTCTTGTCAGAGCGCATAGACAAAAGCCCAACTCTGAAGTTACTGGATGTGAACCCTATTTGCTAGCCTTACTTTAAGAAAATGACATTCTATAGAGAGAATTGACTGACAATGACATGCCACAAGGCACTGCCTTGTGATATTAGCAACTAAAATTTAGTGAGGCTTTAGAACTCGATCGGGACAGAGTTCCAGTTGTTAATAGCACCTTTGCCGATAGGTGCTATGAATCTCTGTTTTATAGAAGGAACTTGCACAGGAGAAGGACCCTAACAAAGGAAATGATGCTGTCAGAACGCCTGCTGTGTTAGGCAATCTGAGTTCCTTGAGTATTAATTCATTCACTTTTCATAACAGCCCTATAAGATCTTTTTCATTTTTAATTTTTTTTCTGTTTCCCAGGTAAGAACTAACCAGAGTCAGATCAACGGCAGAATTTTCAGAAGTCAAACAGCTAGTGACAAAGCAGCTGAGATGGGAGGCTGGAAACAGCCCCCCCCACCAGAGTTCTACAGCAAGTCACATTGGTATTTCATTGCATCTTGTCTCACAGAGTCCAATTCTGATGAAAGGAAGACTCAATGACTCCCATGTTAAGAATCTGAGGATCAGAGAAACAGACAAATGTCCAAGGTCACCCAGTTAATAAAGAGCTGAACAGGTCCTGAACCCCAAGTGTTCTCAGAGCATAGTTCAGACTCCTTTGCTACTGTAAAGTTTCTAATAGACAACAGGATGAAACTACAGCCGTTCTTTAAATCTGCCAGCGAGTTGCTCATCTAATAATATCTGCAGTATGGTGACCTTGAAACTCATGCAATTCGCTAGATTACCCGGCCTATATTCATTTCTGCTTTTAACCTTTGCAGCCATTCTCAAACTTTTTAGAAAAATGTCAGAGGAAAAGGATTTGCTGACCTTCAAATGTTGTCTGTAGGAGTAGAATGAGTAAGACTCTGGACTAACTCATAGGTAAATGTGATGGCTATCAATTACATTCCTTTATTCCCTGGACCAGAGTGTTGCCGAATCTCAGCAGAATCCCGCACACCCGTATCACCCCTTCATGGATCAGTCAGTCTGTGTCTGCAAGTCATTGGATGTCATCTTCCGCGTCCTTTTACTTACCATTTTTTAATACTGAATTATGTCCCTTTGTTTTCTTTGGTTCTTGGCATCCTAGAGTGACAGAGTCTTTCTTGGCTTTTCAGACAGGTGTTCTTACTACATATCTCCTAGGACTCCTTTAGCTGTCAGACTTGGACTACTAATTTTTAAACAGAGAATGTCTCCTAAGCTATTTTTGCCACTGGCAGTAGGTGCTTTAAGAACAATCGGCAACGGAGATGGCTCAATTTCTTTTTACCAACCTGTTGCCAAGACTGATGACCTAAGTTTAGTTCCCCGAACCTATATTGAGCTGAGAACTGACTTCTGCAAGGTTTCCTCTGACCTCCGTAGCACACTGTGGTATACATACATGCAGGCATACATACATAAACACACATGCACAATAAATAAATAAACAAAGGGTTTCTCTGTAGCTTTGTAGCCTGTCCTGGAACTAGCTCTTGTAGACCAGGCTGGCCTCAACCTCACAAAGATCCACCTGCCTCTGCCTCCCAAATGCTGGGATTAAAGGCGTGCGCCACCACTGCCAAGCAATAAATAAATTTTTAGGAGGAGGAAATAACCATAAGTATATGTGTCTACAAGCATCAATTTAAGAAAAGGAATATTTGCAATACTAAACCTAGGAATTTAGTCTTACTCCCATGGTTTGTATTCATGCACACATTTTTAAGAGTTAACAGCACCGTGATCCTTAGGTTTTCGATCCCAAATTTTTAAGGACGTTACCTTTCATGAAAAGTTTCTGTGAAGATTAAGATAGGATGTCCATGCAATTATTTATTCTATTATATATTCAATCACTATTTCTGAAAACTTAATAGGTGATGAGTATTCCGTCAATTCTTGTACATGGCAGAGATCCCAATGCCTACTCTCAGAAAGTGCACAACCCGCCAAGAGATAGGGAAGTGCATTTTTCAAAGCAGTGCAATGACAGATAATATGACACTTGCAGAGAACCCCCAGAAGCACCAAAGTGGAGATGCCACATCCAATGCTGACTGACTGTTGAGTGGAAGAAAGTGCACAGAAAAGTCGAGGTTCTTCCCCGGAGGGAAGGGAAGACCCTCCAAGAATATTATGAATGAGTGAAAGTGTCATCCTTTAGAAAGCGAAGAAGACAGACGTCCTGAATCTTCAGAGACAATCCTGAGTAATGCTGAAGTCCCAAAAAGTGCTTGCTCTATTAAAAATCTCTTTGATTCTAAATAAAACAACAACAAAAAGCCAATTTGACCTCAGAACCTGCCTTTGGTTGTGCATAAGCAAAGCCATTACATTTTAGTGTTTAAGTCGGAATCTTCACAGCTTCCCAGACACAGGGGACCTGCTTTGAAGTACATAGAAACTGAGATCCTGTGGGGACAGGACTTTCCAAACATGGAGGGATTAATTTACACCACCACGAAATAAGTTCAGCCTGCTGCTAATCAGAGATCCAATTCCTATTTTTCAGGGCATTTCACAGGAGGACTTTCCCACTATCTGGAGAAAAAAGTAAAGATAATATAAAAATCACTGTTGTGCTACTTTTCGATGAAAATAAGCAAAGTTCTGCTCAGATGGGAAGCTTGGCATGCTGTCATTGAGATGTCTCTGTGAAGGGGAAGAAAGTAACTATATGGAGGCAGAAAGATTCTCTGTAAAGTGACAAAGTATGTCCCTTTGTGAACCACTTAACATGTGTGAGGCAATGTCAGTTACTGAGTTTTCAACAAATACCTAACTTAGAGAAGGAATGAGTGTGTTGTAAGGAACACACATTGGATGTTTTGGTTTGCACTGACTATGCCATTCAGACAGGAGCATCATCGAAGGGACTACTCCTTTTCTATACACATCCAATCATTCTAATAACACCAAAGCCCACCATGCTTTTAACAACTAAAAAAGAACAATAAATGGAAATTTACATTATAAAGTGAATAAAAATTCTTCACTGTGGATCTTCATGCAGGGGGTGGTAGGGCTGCAAGAATGGGCACTCTTAAACCATACACATATAACAAAACTAAATGGACTGCACAGGTTATGTTTATATATGGAGGCATACACACAAACATGTATGTATGTATGTATGTATGTATGCATGTATGTATGTACAACAATTACAACTAAAGTAAAAGAGGCCATAATTTAGAAAGGGAATAAGTGAGGAAACATGTGAAGGGGTTAGAAGGAAGAAAGAGAAAAGTGAAAAAAAAATATATATATATACGCGCGCGCGCGCGCGTGTGTGTGTGTGTGTGTGTGTGTGTGTGTGTGTGTGTGTGTGTGTGTAGTATTTTCTAGATAGGGTTTCTCTGTAGCTTTGAAGCCTGTCCTGGAAGTAGCTCTTGTCGATCAGGCTGGCCTGAAACTCACAGAGATCTGCCTGCCTCTGCCTCCCCAGTGCTGGCATTTATATATATAAACAAAAAAAGGAAAATAGACCAGCCAGAACAGAAAAAGCATGCATTTTTTGGTGAGTTCTACCATGCTCCATCTTTCCCACTCCCGTCCTCCTTTCTTTTGTCTGGGGTGTTGGTCTTGATGGGCCAAGGAAGACTTCCTTATCCTCCGTCTTCTTTCACAACCTGTTAATTTCACACAAATGGTCATAATACAGTTCCGGTGAACAAGCACATGAATCCAGGAAAGAATCAAGGGCTGGTGATGCAACTCAACAGCCATGGACCCAAAATGCATACGGCTCTGGGTTCTAGCTCAAGCACTTCCAAAATAAAAGCTTAAAGTAATCTAGCTCTTCCTCTTCAAGGAGTGCTGCTGTCATCTGTGTTCCCTGCTGGGAGAACTCCATGATGAAGGTCCATGAACTCAGACTAGTTCAACCCTTGCCACTGAGTAGATGGCCACGGAACAGCAGAGCCTTTCTCTCTTTCCTTCAGCGACTTCACCCACATCTTTAATGCTGAAGACACAAGTGAAAGAAATAGGAGCCTCGCTTTTCGTCACCCAAATTTCCAATAACATTTCCTCCTTCTTTTATCTGCTCACTGTAGGAATCTGAGGAAACTAAATAACATATCAGCGTTCCAGTGTCTCCATGTATAAGTCATTCATATCACTTACCTCTTTTGGAGCTAGCCTACACTGAATAGAAAATGAGAGGTAAAATACTGAAATGGGTTTCTTCACTGGATGCAATGTAGGTGGTGGGAAGGTACAAGATCTGTTATTTATGTCTTTTTGTTTTGTTTTTTGGTCCTTTTGCTTCTGATGCCAGACTGCTATGTGGGGCTGGCTTGCTTTTGTGGGAAAACGAGGCAGAAATGAATTTCAGGGGGAAAGCAGGCTTAGGTAGCTAACTGCCAATGTTTCTTCTCACTCTTCAGGTGCCATTTATTACAGAAAGTCCCATGAGGAAAGAGAGATGATCCAATGTCCTCCAGGACTTTTTTT
>JAQHUG010000336.1:1041361-1057478 GCA_028555095.1 Dicrostonyx torquatus | reverse complement strand
GCTAAGGATGTTGAACATGACCTTAAGTATCTTATGGCCATTCGAACTTCTTCTGTTGAGAATTCTCTGTTCAGATCATTACCCCATTTTTTTAATTGGGTAATTTAGAATTTTTATGTCCAGTTTCTTGATTTCTTTGTATATCCTGGAGACCAGGCCTTTGTCTGATGTGGGGTTAGTGAAGATCTTCTCTTATTCAGTAGGATGCCTTTTTGTGTTACTGACTGTGCCTCCAGGACTTTTTAAAAGAAGTCTTTTAATACTATATTCAAGACCTATCTCTATACTTTCAGCACCTCACCAATTGCTGGTGGTGTGGGAAGTTCAGGCAAATCCATCATTTTAGGGTCCTGCCTGTCTCCTGGCTGGAACCTTAAGGAGGGAGTGGGAGGAGCTTGTAAGTGAACCCCTGAAAGCCTTCCTTGCTTCATAAACAGTGACAATGGACTGGTGTCTGTGTCTCATATCCAATGAGCCTCCTGACGACTTTAAAAAGTGAAGCTGGTGTGATGGGTTATCCTTATATCAAAGACAGCATCCCCTTAGATGGGATCATGGGGCCGTTGGCCTCTCATTATGTGGAAGTGGTTGGTGATGGTGAGATTCAAGCATGTCACAGGAGATCTTCTCCTGAGCAGCTCTGACATCAGCCAGTGTAGCTGGGCACCATAACAGGGAGGATTTTCACAAGACACTTGTTGAAACTGAGAAGCAATATATAAAAATAGGAATTCTGCCCGCCAGCAGAATTTCTCATGGCAGAACCATCTGATATCCTGAAACAGCTATTAAAAGCTGGAATTCTCATTCTCAAAACATGGCTGAGAGCCTCCCATATCATGTCAAGTCCTATTCCTAGAAGACGCTTCTCGGGATATTGACTGTTTCCATTAAGTGTACACACATGGAAAATGTGGATTATTTTGAGTGGTTTTATAATTTTCAAATAGCTTGTATCAAAAAAAGTAGGGAAGTATGAATCAAATAATTTGGGGTATTTCTGAATTTTTTCAGTTGCTTAAATTTTTATTTTGAATTACTCATTTCAAAGAACAAAATGACTCAATAAGACATCAAGTAAAATATTTGATAATTCAGTCAAGAAATCAAGAAGGATGCAACATTACCAAATAAGCTTCAGAGTTTGGCTTGCTGTGATGTGTGCAGACGAGCCCATTTTGGAACGAACGTAAACTGAAGATTTCTCTGGTATCTGCTATGACTATCCCAGATTTCACAGCCAGAGCAGCTGATGATGCCACGCAGCCTGAGGTAGCTCTATGTGAAGATGGGATGAACACTGTGCTCTTCTCTTGGGGATGTAACCAGGTCAGCAGAGAGCATCAGAAAAACAGTCCAAATGAGTGGAGAGTCTCCCAACATCTGACTAAGGCAGAGAAATATTGGGCAAAGATTAAATGAACCAGACTGGCGAGCTGCAAAATGTCAGCCCTGAATATTTCGCCAGTTAGCATCAGACATGTACAAGGTGTCAGGGTACAAGATGCCAGAGAAAAAGCACCAGGCCATTGATTCTGGACTCCTTACTGTGTGTTGGCCTAGTTATTAATCTACCCAAGACCAGTGCTTGATAAGGACTGAGTCCCCTTTGAATTATTTGTGTGTGACCCAAATGCGTTCCATGAGTTCTTCTATGAGAGTCACAAGATCTTTAAGAACTGAAGCTTGGTGTGATGGGAGATCCTTAGGTCAAAGATAGCATCACCTCAGAAGGGGAGACAGGACCTCCCTGTTGCTCTGCTATTTGGCCATGGGATTGTTTCCTGTGACTCATGTTCCCACCTTATATTTTCTGCTATTAGGTTCTCACCAGGGGTGAACCAATACAGCAAGCCAGCACTAGACTTTCAGCCTCCAAAGCTGTGAGTGAGGTGGAACCTAACTTGTTCATAACGTAGCCTGCCTCTATTTAATTTGTCGCATTAACAAAATTGGAATATGCACAACTAGACCCTTTTAGCTGTCAGTCCAGCTATACCCAATACTTATCATAAAGCAGACATACTATTCTTAGCTTATATATTAAAAAATCATGTCTCATGGAGACTCTGTAATATATTTAAAGCTATACCACCTGGTAGAAGCATACCAGGGCTTGAGTCTAAGTTCTTTTTCTCCTTTAGACAATAACTCTTTGTATGGAAGCAGCTGAGGTAATAGTTGCATTAGCCATGCAAACCCTAAATCCAGCATTTCTGTTTATGAGTTTGGTATTTGGAGGTGGTTTTGACCTCTTTGTTCTGTCCTTATAAGTTACTCCTTGAATCTTCTCTTATCACTAGCTGTGTAATCAGTTCTAGTATGCAGAGTTAAAATCTTTTGGGGAAAGCAGGGAATAGTGACATAAATGTTCTACATTTCTGTCCTAATTAATAATCTTCTTAGAGAGGACTTTGATATCCCCAGACCTATGAAGAATAGATAGCTGCTTTTCCTAGCCATGCTGACTTTAGATTGAGATCCATCTAAATTCCAGTTCAGATATTTTCATGCACAGTGTCCAACATAAGCCCCTACTGTTGCTTAGAAAAGAGAGCTAACATGACCAGAACCTATAGGATGGGGGATGGAATTAGTTAAGGTTGCCTACAAGGCATATCCACAGAGTTAAACCTGCTCAGAGGGTGTTTTTCTGTTTCACCTCCTCTGCTGGAAATTGGACCTGAAAATCCCCTTCTAGAAGCTGAAGCCCAGAAGGCCCTAGATATTGACCAAATGCTAAGTGATCTTGAACAAATAGTTTCTGATTTCAGAACACTCATAGTGGTTTTTGAATTGTGCTTTGCCTCCCAGGTTTCCTCCTAGGTCTTAGGAATTCTTCCATGGGAGATGGGAAAGGGGGAAGATCAGGCAAGGTACAATACCCCAGTTTTTCAGAAGCAGCTGCCTCTGGTAGACATTAAATGTATGGGAAGTGTTTGGCCTGCAGCCCTCCAACACTCTGTGTCCTGTTTTCAGCCTTTCCTAGGCAGAGACTCAGAACTGTGTAAGGGTTGAGGCATGCTGAGCATAAGCAGGTGGGCATGCATTCTCTCTGCTCTTCACTGTCGATGTATCTGAACGCTTCACATTTTGTCTTCACTTCTTTCCTGTAATGAACTGTAACCTTAATTATGAGTTGAAACGAACCCACTCTCCTCTAAAAACAAATCACGTGATTACCAAACTGAGAGCCTAAGATGATAGAGACTTTACTGCTACCAGTGATCACTACGAGCTCAGGCTCTGTGAATGTGAAGTTTTTCATGTCTAAAGCGGGATGATACTATCTCTCTTATGGACCGGTATTAAAATTGATGTGAGATAATCTTCACAAATAGAAGATGTGTTGCTCATACCTCTTCTAACCCCATCTTAAGTCACTAATTTGACTGAGTCAGATAACAGAACCACCAACACTTTGTTCTCCCTGAGGCTTAAAATGGAACCACTAATTCATGAGAAATGATTCTTTCTAGCTAATTTTTCTTTTGGAAAACTTCATCTAATTTTGACATTTGCAGTACTGAAATAAGCTTATTATATTTATATGTATATATACCACACATTTATGACTGATTACAACTTAAAATTCAAACATATATATATATATATATATATATATATATGCACGCACACACACACACACACACACACACATATATAAAACCACTTTTAGAAACTGCTACATAATTAGAGCACTTTAATCCCACCCTGCACTTTACAATGATTAAGGAGACAGTTTCTCACATAATTTTTATTCACATAAAACACAGCCTTGCACCATTCCTCATTTTACATTTTTTGATGTTTATGATTTGCCACTACCTTTCCATTAGGTAGGTGATTCACAGGGTAACTGCTGTGCTCACAGCATTGCACAGCGGATGTATCGCAGCTGACTGAGTCCCAGAAATCTACTCCTTGTGGAAAAGTTCCTGAACCTGGATAAGGTCAACTAGCACAGCACAGGCTTTCCTGAGACTTCAGCTTGCATTCTTTACCCTTATTTCATTTCATGATGAAGTTGCTTTTTTATCCTCAAAGCAGTGAACAATGGACTCAATTGGGGGATGTTGAAGTATCTGCATAGGGAACCCACTAGGGCAGTGGTTCTCAATCGTCTTAATGCTGTGACCCTTTAATAAAGTCCCTTATGTTGTGGTAACCCCATTAATATAAAATTATTTTAGTGGCTACTTCATAGCTCTACTCTTGCTATTGTTATGAATGCTAATGAATGTATCTGTTTTCCAATGGTCTTAGACGACCCCATGAAAGGGTCTTCAACACCCACAAAGGGGTCACAAGCCATAGGTTAAGAATTGCTGTGTTCACATGCTCCTGCTGCGGTTAGAGCTGTACTGTCAAGTGATGACTCAGACTCCCAAACCCAGTTGGCTTCAAGGACTGCCTGAATCTTTTTTTTTAAATCTATTTGCTATGTGCAGTTCAATAACTGAAAGAAGTCACTGGGATGATAAATATAATATCCTCTAGAAAATGAAGTGAGCATATGTTTAAAATATATAGAGCTGTAATAACATCCTCAAACTGAAGGTGAATTAAAGAAGCTGACCCCTTGGGAATGACCCTCGGAGACTAACTGACTTCTATAGAATACTACAAAGCATTTTTTAATCGAATTCTTCATTATAGAAATGCCTACCCGAATTATCCAAATCATGCAATGATTATATTGTCCTTAGCCCAGTTTCTGGAGCATAACTGTATTTTACTGAGAAGGAGGTAAATTAGAGATGAGGATGACGGTGATGGTTCGGTCAAAATGTTTACCATGCAAAAATTGTGAAATTGCACTTGTCAGTAATTTTTTAAAAACCTTGAGTCAGATCATAAACAAGAGGTGGTTTCTATAGCCAGAAGCCAATGACCATATTGGTAGACTTTTTCTTTTTTTTTAATCCGGTGCCTTAGATATGTGTTGCCATATTTAACGGGTACTTAGAAGCTGCTTTTGCTAAAAAGCATTGACTGTTCACTTGGGCTTCCAAGGCAACTAAAAATAGATAAAAGCCCTGGCACTGCTGCCTTCACTTTGTATCCATCTCCTCTAGGCATCTTAGTATGAGTTTTTACAATGACCTGTTCCAGATTCTTCACAGGCACCCACACCTGAGTGACAGTGGAGTCCAGGAATGACTCAGTCGATCAATAAGCATCCTTCTAAGAGACAGAAACTTCTCCAAGCAGTAGTGATCATCACAAACCATATCACCCCTCAAATGAAGGCAAGCATCTTTGATGGCATGGCTGCCACCTGTAGCAGCAGTGACATCTCATGTGGACCAGATTGCTTCCCCCAAGTGATGGCAGCCATGAGTTCCTGGAATTACCTTCTGTAAGCAGACCTGAGATAATGACAGGCAGACAAGATTTGAAACCAGACAACTTTCTTATAGGCTCCTTGTACTTAGTGTTACAGTCCTTCCACTGTTCACATCGTGCTCATATCCAGGCCCCAGAACAGACCTGGAACTTGGACCCCTTTATCTGCTGCTTTTCCTGCTGAGCCAGAAGTATGGAATTTCCTTAATAACCACTACCCTTTTAATTGACATGTTTGGATGTCATCAGTGCCCTTAAATCCAGGGTTTGTCGCCTCAGATGTGTACAAAAGATGGTCTATTAGTGTTATCAAAAGCAGTTCATAATATTAAAGACATCTGTGTGTGAATCAAACTGCCTCAAGGCTTGTCAGCAGCAGTTATAAAAAAGCTGGAGTGAGAAATTCAACCTGTTCCTGAAAACCAAAACAATGACTCCATTAATCTTTGCTCCCTTATATTTCTCAGAGAGTGTGGGGTGACTTGGAGACAGAAGAATTGATACTTTGCTTTAGCCATGGCTCTGATAGTCAATCCCACAAGATGCTTCTGAGGGATTAAGTGGGATGTTGTACTCGAATTGAACAGTCTCTGTGATTCTTCCAGCTGAATGAATATAAACACAGGTGCAATCATCTATACCTCATCATAGGCGCACACTACCATAGATTTCTGCGTCCTCCCTCACTGGGCCGTTGGTAAGTTGTTAGAAAACAGGTATTTAAGATACAGCTATAGTGAATTGTCAAGTACAGCAGCAGATTGCAACTAACATTCTTCATAGCTCATTGAAAGTAATCTAGAAGGGTCAGACCTAAATTTTGAGTGGCCAAATATTTAGTCAAGTGCAACTTGGGTGAAACAAGAAGGGCAGATGGAATGTATTGTGGAGGAGAGAACATGCTGTGGGCTGCAGAAGAAGGGGCAGGGACCCATTCATCTGAATGAAATCTGAAATGTTTCTTTCAGGCATGGACATCTGAGCTTCAGGGGATGGGCACATTGCTAATCATCAGGGAAACCAAAATGGTAAATAAGCCCATTCTCAAGGTTTCTGAATTAATTTATATAATTATTATCACTCTTCAGGGAATGTGATGAAGGACAACTTTGATGATGAAGCCCTCACCTTTGAATCTTGGATTGAGCCTTGGAAAAGTTACTATCAAATTACTATAACAAAGCAAGTTGATTTCATCCTTAAGACCCTATTCCTGTTTTAAATGTTTTTCTTGATACAGAAGTAAACAATGGGAGGAAGTCATATGACAACAAACTTTGCCATTTTCTAGAACAATGAACCAACAAGGAGAAAGTAATATAAATGTCATTGGAGAGGAGAGTCTAAGCCAGTGACCAATGTGTCTTCTTTTTAGTAACTAAGGGTGGTTGGAACATTACTAGGATATGTGGAACTGGCTAAAGATCTGGGTCTGAGAAAGGAGCCATCAGGAGTTGGATACTGGGGACTTTATGGACTTGTAGGATAAGGTTTTTCTGTTCTCAACTGTGAGGCCAATTACTTAGTGTTGGTCCTGTCCTCAATTTCATTCCCTTAGTTATAAGGCTCATGTCTTGAATTAGTTTTATTTTATTTCTTCTCTATTAAAGCCCTACTTTCTTTACATGTTTACGTCTCTAGTTTCTAAGAGTCTGAGCCCAGATATTTTCTAGATGATAGTCTCATTGGAACCAGAGAGCTGTGTTTTATATGCTGTCAATGATCATTTTTATCACATTTTTATTGTCTTTAGATTTTCATATTTCTTCTATTTACTAAAGGTTCAAATCAATATCCAAACCAATGTGTAGGAAGGAGTCTCTCCTGTTCATTGTTCTTTCATTCATTCATCCAGTAAACAAATGAATACTTCCTTGTTATGCACTGATTATTTGAACAACATGAATGAGACTTGGCATCTGTCCTCACAGAATTCATAGCAGAGTGTAGGATCCTATACAACCACAAATTAAAAAAAATGTGTGGACTAATTAAATAGAATCTTGAATTGTAAAAAAAGTTTACAAGATTGAGATTGTAATAAATAAACCAGATATTACTGTTATATAGCAGACTATCTCCAAATGCAGCACTTTTAACTATTGTTTGTGTATTTTCAGATTTTATGCATAAGGAACTGATTACCTCAAGGGAGAATGTTTGCCTCTGTGTTTGAGCATGTATTAGTCTCAGCTGACAAGCTTGAATGCTACAATGTTGAGGCTGGTACTGGGCATTTTTCTCTGCACTGAAAGGCAGCTGGTGCTGTGTGTCCGCTAGAATAGCTCCAGGTGTATGATCTTCCTTTGAATCTCAGGCTTCTTCACAGCATGACCGCCTCCAGGCACTTGAACTTCCTCTTTTGGCAGCTCAGATCTTCAAAGGTGTGTGCCCCAACACCTTTGGCAGAAGCTGTATCACATGTTATTTCCTATACGTGGACATTTTACTGCAGCTTGTTCCCTTATTATAATGCTTAGGAGTGGGTAAGTAGCTTATAAATTTGAAGAGAGATGTTTATGTCAAAGTGGTAAGGTCCTAGAGGACCCTATGGAATGGGACATTGTTCTGCATCCATCTTTGTCAGTGTATATGATGGAGATTTCACAAATGAACAAGGGAAAAATGCACTGAACAGCATATGTAAAGATGTGAATCAAGAATGATTTTGATCTGGAAAACAACTTACAGGTTAGTAGGTCACATAAAAGATACAACTTGGAATTTCTCAGAAAAAATGTTGAGTTTATAGAAGACGACTTGAAAGTAAATGGAAGACCATACAAGAAGCCATGAAAACCAACCAGGTACCATGGTGAGGAAGATCTGAACAGAAGCAATTGCAGGTGAGCTTTAAGAAGGAAATAGTGCAAGAGATAATTAGTATGGAAATCCACATGCTTGTCAGTTCCTGGCACCCAGGCAGAAGGAACAAGGACCTTGCTGATTGCTATCCTCTCATTTATCATCTTTCAGATACAAAGGCTTCTAATGACAGGAGTGGGGGCAGGGAGAGAATTTAGGTAGATCACTTCCATCTTGTTGAGGTTGGGAAGCAGTGTATACACCCAGGCACAGCTTCTGGAAAATGTCATGTGATTTCTGGGACTGTAATCAGAAATTATATCCTAAAAGTGTCATTGGTCATGTTCTCTGACTATAGTACAGAAGGCTTAGATGAAGTCAATGGAAAGAAATTCCTAGAGATGGAAGAGAAGGGAGAATAAAGCTTGTTACT
Source organism: Dicrostonyx torquatus (assembly GCA_028555095.1). Taxonomy (NCBI): domain Eukaryota; kingdom Metazoa; phylum Chordata; class Mammalia; order Rodentia; family Cricetidae; genus Dicrostonyx; species Dicrostonyx torquatus. Next base: position 1,048,891 of record JAQHUG010000336.1, on the reverse strand, counting down.
GTTAGAATCCCCAGACCCAGGAAGATCATAAACTGACATGAGAGTCTATACTACTATTATGCTTATTCCTTTCAAAGAATTCCATCTCCTAAAAAGCTGAAGTTCTGAAGGAAATTAAGTTCTGGAGAAAATAAGAAAGCTTAAGATCCCAGCTTGTAGATTCAGGAAAGAGATACAAAGGAGTCTGATGAGTAGTGGGGTGGGGGTGGGGGTCTGGTGAGAAGATAATAGTCCTATTTCAACCTGTAACCTGGAATCACCTGTCAATAAGGATAATGATCAAAAAGTCATTTTCTTTATGACTCATGCTGACAGTAACACAAGGCACAAAACCCTTGTTATAGTTTGTTTTCAATTCTACTGTTAATATACCAAGTCTTCCATCCCAACCTCACCCTATTAACAAGCATTGAATAGGGGCTGGAGAGATGGCTCAGCAGTTAAGAGCACTGATTGCTCTTCCAGAGGTCCTGAGTTCAATTCCCAGCAACCATGTGGTGGCTCACAACCATCTGTAATGAGTTCTGGTGCCCTCTTCTGGCCTACAGGCAGGATACTGTACAAATAAATAAATCTTTTTTTTTTAAAAAAAAAAAAAACATTGAATAACTGTTGGGAGATCGTTCAGTGGTTAAAATTTTTGCTGAACATGTATGAAGACTAGAGTTCAGACCAACAGAACCCACATAAATACCAAGTGGGTACAGCTATCCACTTGTAATTTCAGTCTGGGAATGTGGAGACAGGGGATCCCCTGAGTAAACTGATTAGCAAGACTGTAAATATAAGTAATCCCTGGGTTTGATTGACAGACTCAATGAAAAAAATAAGAGAGTCAATGGAGGATGGTTCCTGACATACAACACACACCTTCACACACAAATACACCCACACCCTCATGTGACTACACACATGCAAATATACACACACATCACACATACGATAACGGAAAAGGTTTGTGTTAGGAAAACATGTGGGAAAGTTAAGTTCCCTGCAGCTCTCAGTTAACCAGTCATGAGCATAGAGACAGGCCCATGACACATCATGACAGACCACAGTAGTTTACTAGTTGTTGAAAACAGATGCTTTCCCTGAAAGAGGAAGGCAGTAGAACTTGAACACAAACTTTGGAGACATCTATGGCTTCCTGTTGCTCCCAATGCTATGAGAAACACGAATTCAAGATGAAAGTAAAACCCCAGTTTTGAGCATAAGATGAGGAGTTTTTCTCTTCCCAGGGTGTTCTATTGATCGCAGACAATATGTAATTACCTTCTGAGATGTACTTTCCCCATCTTAACTCCCTCTACATGCAAAACCAACTGTAACAGGCAAATTAGCTTTCTTTTTGTTTCTCAGCTCCTAGCTTCTCTAGATTTCTTTTCTGATTCCATGATTCTCTTCTTCTACCAAGACAGAAGCACAGGAGAGGACTAATAGTGTGCTGATAGACATCCAGATAGAACTTATCTGCCATCCACACTCTATCCAGTGCTAGCGGTGGAGAGAGTATCTGCTGTGAAGTTGCCTCCTGGGAATGATGCATAAAACCCTTACAGTAGCTATTGGACAAGACAAAACATAGAAGGAGAAAGGTAACTAAAGGCCTCTCCCTCCCCTGGAAGAGCCTTCTGCAAGCAAGTCAGGTCTGACCACTCTCCAGCACTTGTTGTTTATACGATGATGAGATACACTGAAATCACAGCACTTTGCCAACGTTGTGTATAGTTTCTTATCATCCCCTGTGTCAGAGTCATCAGAGCACATGGCCATAAAGCTCGTTTTATATCATTGCTCCTGTGTGGACCATCTTTGCCAGCAGGAAGATCAGCTCTGAGCACAGACCCTCCACATCTTCCAAAGTCCGAGGACCTGTGCACATTTTAAGCATGAGAGGCTAAACTTCCTGTAGAATGTTACAATTTGAATGTGAGGTGTCCCTCCCACCATCTGGCCCTAAGCCAGTGCCAACTATTTTGGAAAGTCCTGGAACTTTCAGCCGGACCTAGCTGGAAGAAGTGACTCGCTGAGTCTGCTTCTGTGCCTTCAGCAAGAGGAGTCTGAGGTGCCCAAGTTCATGTGTTTGCTACCATGAACTTTCTAAGACTTTCTACACTGTGATGGACTATATGCCCTGAAGCATGATTCAAATAAGTCTTCCTTTGCTTAAGGCATCAGGACACAGTGCTAAGAAAAAAGAAAATAAGTGATTGCAATCTTCAGCATTGGCATAAGTCAATCTGGAGGATTATGTAAACATCACAATTCAGTAAGATGTTGAGCTGCGAAGGCTTTTATCAGAAGACCTGAATGGCCTGCGGGACACCTTCATTCAAGAGCTGCTTCTTGCTTTTCCAAAATAATTTCACAAAGAATATCACAGCAAGCATACAGGGAGCCATCCACATCAGCCTCCAAGGAAACCTACTGTTATTTACTCATCGTGATTCTTTGATGGTTGTTCACTTTTACCAGCGTGTGCCTTTGCATAGTTCCTTGTACTTGTCACACTGAGGTCTTTATACTGAATCCCATACAATTTCCCTCATGTAACACAGTATGCAGAAATACCCTGGAAATGTTTGCTCAGTAGTCAAGTAAAGGGACAGAATACCACAGAACACAATTTCTCATCAACATGGCTTTTTTTCAATGAGGAATGAAATGGGAGCAGAGTGAAGGGCTTACAAATACAATTGTCCTTCGTGACACTGTCTTTAAAGAAGGCTGAGTAAGTGACAGCTGAGTAAGCAAAGCCATCACAAATGGGAACCATGGGGTGACTTATTCAGATCTGGCTTTGTTGTGGGGAGCATTTGGCCCTTGCTCCCAGGAAGGCAGAATAGTGACGCTTTATCTGGTCGGTCCTGCATCAGGAAAACTACAGTCACTGCCGCATCCTTACCTTCTGGGGAGAGCCTTATTCTTTAGCTCCCATGCATGAGGCTACAAGGATTGCACATCTCAGCTCTGTGGTTGCACAAGGCTGGACCATTGTCTGTTGGACATTATCTAATGTCTGTGTGAATGAAATTTGGCCAGACAGTCTACTAGCAGCAGGAAATTCAGAAATCTCAAAATCTATCTATGATTGAAGCATCAATGCTAAAGCATGCTGCTATTGGATGAATTCTGGGATCCTCACAGTAGTGGGTATTATGTAGCAAATCGGGACCTTTCAAGTCATAGTTACCAAAGTCACTCAGGTTTTGTTCAACTGTATCTGTTGATATAAATGTGATGACTAGTTTAAGCCAATCTGGAGCTATCAAACTTGTAGTTGTAGGCAGCCTCACATACTAGCTCAGCCAGAATACATCCTGGGATATTTTGGAGTTAGAACATAGTTCTCATTAAGTAATGTTTCCCGTCAAACTCGCCTTTGATAGGAGAGCTGGATATTATCTGGGACTGGAGACATGGGTCTGTAGGCAAGAACTCTTATCCTACAAGCATAACACCTGGGTTCACATCACCAGCTTCCACATAAAATGCCCAGCATGGCTGCATTTACCTGTGACTCCAGCCCTGGAGGGCAGAGATAGATGGATCTTGAGAGCTTTCAGACCAGCTAGGCTAGCAAAAGTGCTTAGCTTCCAGTTCAGTGAGAAATCTTGGCTCAAGACAAAAAGGTGAGAGCAATGGCAGAAGACACCCTCCCTAGTGCCCTGCTCTGGCCTTCACAATGCACATACAGGCTTATACCCCTGCACATTCCTATGAACCACACTCCAACACAGCAAAACTCACACACAGAGAGACACCCTGAAAAACATCATCACGCCTTATCTACTTTAAGTAATGATTTAATTTGTTGTAAAACATATGTTTGAAAAATATATAACATACACGAACACAGAAAGATAAGAATCAAAGTAGATAGTTCTGTTATCAAAATTCAAGTCAAAATGTAACATGTACCAATTGTTTTGGAGGACCAGTAAGTTTATTCAATAACCATGTACTTCTTCTATCCTGGAGGTAACCATTATTAAGATTATTTTAAAATTGTGTTTGCATAACTCCAATATATTTTAGTCATTGTTAGGCCATGATATTTTCTCCATAGTTATATCACATCTACATCCACTGAAGCAGATTTATTGATTATCTAACTAATATATCTCTCTCATATGTGGCTTAGTGAAAACAACTATTCTTGTATTATACATACCATATTTTTGATGGACACAGACTTACTGGGTGTAACAGTGTACTAATACCATATCCAGTCATGAGTGATCAGTGCAGGATCCAAAATATTACAATATATAGCTGTCTTAGATTTCCTTTTTAACTATTTCAACTTTCTGTTGTAAGCCCGTAAGTCCCTTGAATCATATGAGTGGCCAGAGCCCTCCCGGAATACCTCCAACTGACAGGTTCCACCCAAAGAACTCTCCAGCTTCCCTAAAGGCTGGACCCTGCCCCAACCATACAGAATAAAGAGTCCAGCTTTGGAGCTGTAACAAGATTCCATCCCCCTCTGAAAAAACTATAAAAGTCCTGCCTCTGCTCAGTTCACTGCTGCTTTGAATATGAGCAGAAACAGGCACCTCCCAATAGATCTCTTGTGTGAGGTTTGTTGTGAGATGTGACTTTGTGGTATTCCTTAGCCCCCAACTTCAGGATACCTTTCTGTCTGAGCTGTGACCATTACAGAGCCTCTCTCTGACATTTCCTCAAATTATGAGATTATGAGAGTGATTCTACCCTATCTGTTTCCCTTTGAGACTACCGTCATGTTACAAAAACACACAAGATATGACTATGAATTAGAAAGCTGTATACTCTCCTGAAGTTTCTAAATTCTAAGAGTATGCCAGATTTCTTCTTGTAGAAACCTATTTCCCAAGGATATGGAGGACAAAGTTCCTTCTTATTCCCAGTGTCTTTGAATTAGGAAGAAATAACAACTCAAAACAATGTGAGCTTCGATATAGAATAGACTAGAGCCTGTATAGCCTTTATTTCAATAATTTGACAGAGAAACCTCCTGTGTTCAAGGATGGAGGAACTGAGTGGTCCTCCACAGGAAGGACTGTGCAACATCCAAGACTGGGCTCCTTACTCATTCATCATGTATTACTTCTTCTGTTGACAAATATTTATTCTTAACCCATGTAAGCAGAAAACAAATTTTTGATGGGACTTGAGAAAAATATGTTTCATGCTCAGATGAAGGATAATGATCAGACAAACTTTAGATCAAGTTAGCATGTATCCCGCAGTTTGGTAACTAAGGCAATCCCTGCTGAAGGAGTACTTGCCTGTGTTCTCTGTGACATCACAGCTGAAGGTGTTGCTGAACTGTAGAAATGCTTCAAATTGAGCAAAAGGCTCTACCCAGGTTTAGCAGTGCTTGATTTTGGCTCTTATTTTTATTATGATTTTATTCTTACTATGATTAACTATTATCATTATGATTATTATAGCAGAAGTCGTAGTACATGTGGTCAGTACTGAAATCTTCAATCCCAAATTAACATATAACTGGAAACCAAAGCAAAAAAGCGAGTGTTCCTATACGAGCTATGCAATCAATTAAGTACACTTCACAACCAATCAATGCTAATTGACCAACTTGTACGCTTCTAGCTCAAATGGCTTCCAATAAAATACAAAGAACAAATAAACTTGATCTTTTGCCCAGAGAAGTTTTATAAAGGTTGTTTGAGAGAGGGAGAAAAAGCTATATAAGAGAAATATAAGGCAGCATAAATAATGATTATTCAAATACGTGTTCAACAGTACATTATAACCCATATTGAGGATGCCTCTTGGTGCTCTTTGAGATTCCATGACTATGTTATTAGTTCTATATCATATTTGGAAATAAGATCAGAAGAGAAACCCAATTTACTTGCAATAACACATTGATAAGGAGCAGAGGACTTGATTCCTGCAGGGAGATGTTTTACTTGGTCATCCTATCTCTGAACTTACATTTGGAGGAACTGAGACTTTGACTTGGTGAAGAAAAACAGAGAGGGAGGGAGTGCATGGGAAACAAGTAGTTTGCACATATCTGCTTCTGAACCCTGGGAAGTATCCGTGCTTCTTATGTAGAGAGTAGTGTTCCCATGCCACAGGAACTTGGAGTTTGTAGCTTTAGAAAGTCAGTGGATGGCCACATCTTGATTAGGAAGGCAGGAAAAACACAATTTCTGAATTTCTGCTACTGAATTTCTCCAGTGGCATCTTCCTGTCTCACAACAGAGTTCTACACTGATGCTATTGCTTAGACAGGGTGTAAAATGTAATTGCTTTGTAGCAACATCAAGCAAGTCTTTGATGTCTTTCTGGTCTCAAACTCAAATAATGCCAACTCCGTTCCCAGTGCTGCTTTTTTTTTCTTTGCAAGCCACAATTGTATTAATCACAAGGTGCTGACAGCTCGACAAATATTCCTTTGCGCAGTACCCAACTGATATTTTTAAGAGCCCAATAATGTATCAAATGGGGAGGGAAAAAAGGCTGATAAAAATAAATTTCTCAGTGCTGATAGCCTGAGCTTTTGAACTCCAAAAGTGGTTCTCAGCTCTGAGATAGCAGTACTCAAAGAGGTGAAAAACATCCAAATGGAGTGCAAAAACTCCGGCTCTTCCGGAGCCACAAGTTCAAGGGGAGGGAAATAATGTCCTCACTCTGCATTATTCATCAGGGCAGGGTGAGGTGAGCACCATGCTTCCTGCCTTCAGGATCCTGTGGTCCGGGAAGCCTAGCTGGGAGATGATCCCAAACCCAGAACAGATGTTCTTTAAAATGATCACACAGAGTCTCCTTCATAATGAAGCTGCAGAATCCTGCAGGATTTATAACAGGGCCATTCATACATATGAAAAGACAGATGCTACTTTAGCTGCGTGCCCTGTTTCTTTGCCTGACTCAAGAAAAGCCATTAGCTATGACTTTATTTTCAGGCACTTGAGTTACATGGGAAGTTACTCTCAACTAATCAACACCAGAACACCTTTTAAATGGAAATTACTTTTTCTCTAGGGTGGAAGATGGAGGGCATCTGTTTAGAAAGCCAGAGAATTAAATCCCCTTTTCTGTATATTTTTTATTGTAGCACAGGATGTAAAAAAAAAAAAATCTTTCAACTACTTTTTCTTTTTCCTTGTCAATGAAGCAAGGCATTGTTTACAGTGCAAAGATTTGATCTAATGAACAGAACTACAGGAAGCGGAGAATCCACAGTTTGGATATGATTCCTGCCACCTGGAATACTGTTTTAGGTGGCAGGAATCAAGTTCTAATTCTGCTTTGTCATTCCCTAGTGTCATTGTGGGTTTAGACATGAGAACCCCCTTCTAGCTTAATCTTGGTTCAAACAAAAGAGTATCAGGAAGTGTACTTCAGTTCACAACCTAAGCAGGGTCTGCAGATCAACCGAGTTCTATACAATATTTTTCTAGCTCCACCTCATCCACACAGAATCTGACTCTTGAGAAACAGAGTTGGAGAAGTTGTGCAGAGTATGTGTGTGTTGGGGGTGTAATTTCTTCAGTGAATTCTAATTTTTCT
>JAQHUG010000336.1:999336-1019133 GCA_028555095.1 Dicrostonyx torquatus | reverse complement strand
CAATAAGAGTAATACAAAATACAGGAGAACACTCCCACATCAACAAAGAACCTGCAGAAAGAGGACTGCTGAACTTGCCTAAAGGTGAGATGATCCTTCAGGGTTCCTGATTCATAAAAGTGTCTGCGAGACATTCTGCAGGACACAGAAGAAAGTGAGTAAACTAGCTTTGAATTTTCCTTCTTCATGGAAATGTCTGCTGGATGCTATGGGCCTGTAGGCTGAAGATGGATGCCTCAATGGTACAAAATAACTTGGGGTGACTGTCCAGGCAGTGAGATATCTCTGTCATTTCTAGAGTTTGGAAGTTGTTTTTTTTATTGTTTACTTAAGTAATATTATATCCTTCTTGAGCCTCTGATAGAATTGAAGAATGAATAGTTATAGTTTTCCATTATAAAATAGATATAAATATGGTAACTGTAATTCTTGCTTGATAACTGTTTTGTTATATGTAATTTTACTATGTTAAAATAAAAGCCTTTTTTTGTTTAAACATTAAAAGAGGAAATGGTGTAGGAGGGTTTTTCTGTATTTTGTGTTGCTTTCATTGGTTAAATATAGAGACTGCCTTGGCATGTAGGATAGGGCAGCACTTATGTGAGCAGAATAAACAGAACAGAAGGCAGGGGCAAAGAAGGCACTGGGGTGGACGCCATGTTTCTCCAGCCCAAGATGGACCTTGGTTTGAATCTTCCTGGTAAGACCACTACCTCGTGGTGACACACAGACTATTAGAAATGGGCTGAATCAGATGTAAGAGTTAGCTATTAAGAGGCTAGAGATAATGGGCTAGGCAGTGTATTAAAGTAATAAAGTTTGTGTGTAATCATTTTGGTTATAAGGTAACCAGGGTCAAAAGCAAGCTTGTAGCCAGGAGCTGGGTGGGATGGAACAAAAGGGCCTGCACTCCTCTCAGGTGCTGGGAACACAGCCTGCTCCGCCTCATTACTACAGTCATCTTCCATTGACCACATTCCCCAAGTTCTCTTTCTCTATTCATAAAAACATCTGACATCAGAAAACTAGTAGAATCATAGACTTACTAGATTCAATTAAATGTGTGAGGTCTCGTTAGTTGATTGAAAAGATCAAAGGAGTTTATACGAAATCATTCATAAACAAAAGATTGCAAACCCATACTTTGTTTGCTAACAATGATGATTGTCAAGAGGCCCACTGTATTATGCTACATGTGCTTCTGATTTTAAAACTCTCTAAACTGAAGAGCTGGCCAGTTGACTCAGAACATTATTTTTTGCATTTCTTAGAAAGCAGTAATGAAGAAGTTCTCTGATATTATGATGAATGCAAACCCAAACAAAATTGATTGAAGATGTATTTTTGGAATATCAGGCTTTTGGGTATTGACTTCCAAAGTTATCCTTCCCTACCTCATTGCAACAGAGGGTCTAAGAAAACAGTTTTCAAATGATAGAGATGTGGGATCAATTTTCCCCAAGTGCCAGGGATAACTGAGAAAAGATTGGAGCATGTGGGGTTTCAAGTCAAGTACATTTAACAAGAATGCAAGGTTGATGTGACTGAGATTCTCTTCTGTATTCATACCATTCTGAATATCACAGTTTTGGCCAGTGGGCTCTAGGCTGGGCACAGAAGCCATAATGGTTGTAGATAATTTCTATGGAAAAATAATCACAAAAGTGGTAGTGGAACAGTTCTCTGAAGTATGTGGTATGTGGAATATCTCCTTTAACATGACAATAGTTTCTGTTGATACATGAATGTGACTTTCTCTGTGCTTCACCAGAGGACAAAAATTACAGCAGGTGTGGCTAACAATATAAGTATCAGTACATACTAAGAGAGATCTTCAACTTTTAGGATCAACTATCTTGGGAAAACCTGACTAGCAATATCATGAAGGTGGAGGCAATCCTAGTGGCATGTGACATTCTGGAAAGTCAGGCTCATTTACAATCTTCTTTCTCTAAAGGAACCTATGCTTTTGATAACCATATGTCTACTAGAAAGCCACATAACACAAAAAAAATCGTACTGAACTAATCTAACTATGCCTTTAAGCTCAACAACAAAACAGGAGTTTCAAACAAAGGAACTCTGGAATTTCTTCCAGGTCTAAAATTCTTGAAATGCAGGAAATCCATTGGGTTTTTCTATTTTTTTCCCTCATCTCTCACTTGGACAAATTCGGAGAATCAGCTGCAAGTGTTTATCTTTCTCACAATTTTGCAGAGGGATATATTCCTGAGAAAAACAAAACAGCACACTGCAATCTCAGAAAGAAACTGCAACTAACTTAAAATACTAGCTGCAATAAGATAGACAAATATTAAATCAAACTAAAAATAAAATAAGCTGCCATAATAAACTTTTGCATTTATGACAGGGTTATAGTTAAAGACAACCTACATTCTGATAGCAAAAATGAATAATAGAGAAATAATATTACTTCCTGAAAGAAATTATGGAATATATGTACTTGAAATGATGACTAGTTTTCCAGCATTTTCTTTTACTTATGCAGTCCTGAGAGTCCATGGCTGATTTCACAGATGATTAGACATCACTTTAAATATTGAAGAGCCATTTGAAACACTTCAAAAATGGAAAAGAGATATTGGGCTTTAAAATGCTGTAAAGCTGATTAGGCTCTGTTCACTACAATAGGTTTCATTCAATAACTTTGCAGCAAAAGAGCGATGCTTTCTACTGCAGCCTGCTAATAGCAGAAGATACATCTTTAGTTATGGGAAGCATAACTTCCATGCAGAGTTCTAAATGGTTTTGCTCATAGCAAAGCAAAAATGGTAAAGGTAGGGGACTGAGGGCCATCTGATTTTTTGTTCTAAAAAAAATTCTGCAGGCAGGTGGCTTCCCCTTTGTATCATGAGTCTCCCATTAATGTGGTCACTTAGGGGTATACCTGGAGACAGTCCTCTTTGAACACCACATGCCGACACTCGCAGAGAGCACGGTTAACTACTGGAAGTTTATCTTGGAAAAGGTGCACAAAGGCAAAGAAGATGAGGCAACTATGTTCTCCCTACAAGGTTTTGTGTCATTTGGTACGTAGATAGTACCATATTCAGGCTACAGTCTTCTCATAATTTTGAAATAAGGAGTTTGTGTAATTCAGACAAAGGTGTTAGCAAGTGATATGTGACTTATAGGGTACCCTCTAGATGGGGGTGTCAGTTTAACTGGCTACTTCTAAAACAACTTTCTAAAGTTCTTACAATGGATTCACAGTGGATATAAGTAAGATGATGTGAGGCGTACATACCTCATTAATCCAACATGACTTGATGGCCTCAAAAGACATGGGAATATATGGGAAATGACAAACCTGGGGAGAAACTCTTTGTGTAGACTGGGCCAGAGCCTTGGTTTAATCAGCTCCAAGCTAGGAAAACAAAGAATGGCCAACCCATTCCATAAGTTTTGGAGATACAGGCACTTGGTGCTAAAGGGTTCTGTATTTTTAATGTTTAGTCTTGATAATCATACAAGCATATTTCTTTTGTTGCAAGGCACTCAGTTTGTGGCCCAGGGTTGTGGTAGCCCTAGAAAGCTTCTTAGTGGTTTATTTTTATTCTCAGTTTGTCTTTCCTCCTTCCTTTATGTTCAGAAGTATATAAAGTGCTTCTATGCCAGCCATTATGAAAATATTTAAGTGGTAAGATGATAGAAACTGACATCAATGGAGTACATTCCAATAGCTTGTGTAAACTGAAATATCACAGGAACAATTGTATTTGGATTCCCAATGTACGAATGAGTGAAATTAATTTGCTGAAAGATTAAGAATCTTGCTTTAAGTCAAACACCTAGTGGCCAGTAAAGTCAACATTTGAACTTAGGGCTCCAGGCACAATGTACTGAACCACTCATTCTTCACACAGGCTCTGAAGTTGCACCAAATCTGTGACAGCCCAAACTCACTTCATAGCAGCAGAACAGCATACAATGTCTTAAAGTTCAAGATGTTTTAAGGAAAAGGTAGAATACAGTATATTAATACAGCTAAGAGAAAGGCATAGGATGACTAGGGTACCGGAGGCTTTCTGAAGGAGGTGATAGAGCCATTGGGATTTCAGCAGCCAGAGCTGCAAGAAATGAAACCAGGCAGAGTCTGGGCTTCCTCTGGTGCTATCAAAAGCCCCTAAACTGGTCAATTGTATAGGGTTAGTACCAAGGCAAGAAAAAGGTAGATGGTATTTGAATTTCAAGGCCCCAATTTGAACGTCTGTACTACTTTGCTTTCAGCCTCCTGTTGCTTTTAGGGACTTTTGCTTTGGGGTGTTGTTATGGCCATCCATGACAGAGTCATCTATCTTCTGTCAGGCTAACCAATGTTCTTCTATTGGCTCCATGCTAAACCTTCTTTTAAATGATGGAGCCAGGACGAGGGCAAATACAAAGAGTCTCAGGGTTTTGGTGTTTACCTTTTCCAGTGACAGCAAATTATCTTGTAAGACCTGGCTGATTGATAGCTGCAGGGCGACAATAAAAACAACATGCTGGAATGTGACACAGCGATGGACAGGAGGTGATCCCATTGATAGGGTGTCAGAAGGTCTCCACAGAGAGGTAACGCTCAAGCTGTGACCTGTAGAATGATGGCCTACTCATGCTGAGAATTGATGCAGAATCATCCCTGATGAGGAAAACAGCAGGTGCAATGTCTCTGGAGACAAGCAGGCTTGACATTTTCAAAGCGTAAAGAGGAAAGCCAGATGACTCACATGTCATCAAAGACGGGCACAACAGCAGACATGCTCACGCGGGAAGGGTGTCTGAGGACACATTCCTAACAGTTTGTGCTGAAGATGAATTGATGAATTGCCAGATGGGCAGCATCCAGTCTTTCCTGTGTGGTGACTGGTTGTTAGGTGTGGTTAGGAGAGATCATTTCCAAACATCCATGAGCATCTTCACAGTTCTGGAATTAGACACTTGAGCTGGAAAAGCACCTAGAAAATCTGTGTCTAGTTAACATACTTTACAGTAATAGCTCTTATAAGCAAGCTGGGTGTTTGAATGACATTGAAGGCCCCTGGTCACCCAGAGCTGGAACGGTGGAATAGGCCATGGTCACAGGCTAGGGAAAGTCGCTGCCATTCTCTCAGGTGGACTCTGTCGCTGCTGGCAGAACTCTGCCCACTGCTACGCTGGTTTGTGTGGGCGTTGTCTGCTCATTCTCCCCTTTCTCCAGAGCGGGATCCATTGAGCATTTACCAGCATCATCTTCTTACTGTTGGTGTTGGGTCTTCAGTGAATCTGGAGAATTTATAGCATTCTGGTAACCTGCACTTCTATCTTGATCCTCCTGTTTGACTTACCTGGAGGATTCCTTGCTGTACACTTGCCTCAGTTCTAAGCTATAACTAATGATAGAGATTTCTAATGGTAGAAATGAGCATCACTATGGTCAGAATTAAGAAGAAACAGAAGAGATAAATTCAGTGCTTTCATTAGTATATGCTAATTTTATTTTATAGGTTTTATTGAGACATTTTTATGTATGTACATAATGTACTTTCATCATATATACTCTCCCAATTGTCCTCTCTTGACCAAAATGAATCTTTTTTTTTACTTGAGCAAGGTTATAAAAACTAATAATAATAAATAAATACATTTTAAAGTAATAATAACAATATTACCAAATGGATACTCCTTCACCAACTCACCAAATCACTGAATATTGCACTAATTATCACTCTCTACCAATTATTTTTTCACGCACTAGGACAGATGAGGTGAGCAATAAAAGCCACAGAGATGACCTTGGGCTTCATCCATTCTGACTCTAGTACAGGAGTTGAAGGAGGAGGAGCAGGCAGCTGGCGTCCAGAAGAACACCAAGCGGACATCAGGCAGGGAAATGATCCAGAGTGAAAGCTGTAAATGAAAGACATCAAGAGGTGGAGATGATGTGAAAACAGAGGTGTCACCTATTGGGGGACTGTGAGTCATGTACAGGCAGAAGCAAGACTGTAACACAGCAGCCCTTTCAAGAAACTCATTTGGGAACACCCCTGAAAGTCTGGAGTAAACCCCAGAGCTCTCTGGGAAGCTGACCTTGTTCTTCCAAGTTCCCCAGTTCACAATTACTGTGTTGTTTTCTATCTTCCTATCGCCCTCCTGCAAGGGCCTTTTTCTTTTCCTTGTGAGAGTGGGCAGAATCCTCTGCCTTTGAAGGAGGAATCACCCTGGTCCCAGGCTGGAGCTCCGAGCCTGTTGCCTTTATGCACCACGTCATAGCGATGTCCCCATGGTGATGATTGTGACAGAATAGTTCCACATTCCACAGTTTATAAACTGGTTTCAGGTTGGATATTTACACTCTGTTGTTGGTCTCTCCAAGTGCTGGCCTCCCTCCCTCACTGCTGAGTTCTTGGCACTCCCTATTACCTCAGATCACTGATGCTAAACCTAAAAGGCTAAGTTCCAATTCTTTGTTGTCTGTGAATACTCAATTGTCACCTTCCCCTTTACACGGAAAAAGAAAAACTCCCCTTCTTTAGTTTTTCTTTTCACGATCATTTTGCCTTTTTAGTCAAAATCTTCAGGGCCAGAGTTAACATGGCAAGTACTTAAGTTTTGGCCACTTTGCTTCCTTGGGAAGAACAGCAAATAATAGCAACAACTAAACAAACGAATCTCAGGCCCACCAATTGTGTTTGACATCTGCATCTCACAGATAGAGAAACAAACTGAGGTAAGGTGACTTCCTAGATGACAGTGGGTTGTTAGTGAGGGCAGTCCTGTTTCGCCTCTTCCAAGAAACTGCTGAGAGCTAGATAGGGATGGGGGAGGGAAAGCAGCCTATTTGCTGCCATGAAGCTTCAAGACCCTACAACAGCGCTCAGGAGAGACACTGATTTAGAGGCAGCATCCTTTCTCTCTGCTGAGTGAAACTGAAATCTGAAAGATGAATATTGGACTTTGGGCTGTGCATCTTTCAGTGACACTTCCTTTAAAGAGTGAAGAAATCATTCAGAAGTGTAAACTGAACTTGGGCTTTTCAAGCATTTGCATAAATCAATGCACATCAAATGGCACACTATTATAGAACGAAGGAATGTGTCTTATTTCTGGAAGTGAAAGTGCCAAATGATTTGTGTGAGTCGAGCTTCACCTATCACTATTCTGCTTCCTCATCCACGAGATGGAAATATTTATATTCCACAAGGAAAATGTCTCAGTGCAGGAAACAAATACAACTGGGGGTGGTAATGGATAGCTAAGGGAGTTATTTGCTTAAAGCCCTTTTCTCAAAGATGGCACTGAAGGCAAAGAAAGAATTTCCTGCTCTCCAAAAGTCAAATCAAAGGCCTTGAATGTCAAGAAGGTGATGCTGAAAGCTCAGTCACAGTAAGAAAACAGGCATTTACCCCACCTTCTGAGGGCCTTCAGAACCCTCAGGCAGCCCCAAACCAGCGCTATTTCTGATCACTGGAACACTTGTTCTCAAGCACAGAACAGGCCACTAATATGTTAGGTTTTCCTAAGAATTATGCGTGCATAGCACTTAAAATGCACAGAGGTAAAGCCAGCAAAAACACATTCACTGTTAGATGAATGAATGAGTCAATATTTATAGCTCTGTAATTTTGCTTGAATGAACACTAGAATACTTTAAAAATAATCTACCAGCATTAATAAGAATTATTATATTTATTAAACATCAACATTATAGTTCAAACCAAGATACGGGAGAGAAAAGAATTTACTGGGAAATTTTAGAGGATTTTAAGTATGGCTAAAATCAAGACTTCAATTCCTTCTCTCTGTGTGTTCCTCCCACTTCCTATTCCCTTTCTCCCTCCAGAACTCCCTCCTCTGTGCTTGCCCTAGTTCTTAAATAAACTTTGTTCATGCAAAGACAAGATGATCTGCCAGCAGTTCTAAAGTTCAAGGCTTACTTGATTGTCATAGTTTATAAACCCAGAGAGAGAGAAAAGCTATGCAAAGTTTCAGAAACAGTTTATAGATGGGCTTTGACTGGTTTGGCATGGGCAGCTGGGTTGTTTTGAAATAAAGTGTGAAGCCATTAGTCAATATGCATGAAGTGTGTGTTCTATACAGTGCGTGTCCTGAGATCCTTAACTGGCTTCTTCTTTAGCTTCTCTTGCATCCCATAGTGTTACCTTTGAAAGTTAAGGAATGGGTCGAAGACATGTTTCTAAGAATACTAGAAAGTATTAGGAAGAAAAGTTACACTGTGTTCTAAGAAACAAATGAACGCTCCGCTGACTCAAACTTTGGTGCTGGTTGGGAATGGTGTGAAGCCCTCTGCCGTGGACTTGGGAAAGAGCACACATAGTATAAAACTCAAAACTCCCATAGTCCCTGCTCTGAGAGGTTTATGATTTTGGCTGCCTGCTCCATGAACATGAAGAGTTGAGATAGAGGTTCAGGGTTTGGGTTCTGGGGTCACATACCAGGTCTTTACATTCAGTTCTGACATGGGACAGCTGTGAGATTCTGCTCAAGACAAACATGCCCCTAATTTCCAGCTCTCCTGTCCATAGATGGAGATTATTACCAGGTTTCTAAAATATTCTGTGATTAAGTGATATTTTATATAAACAACACTTGCAAGTACAAGTCTAAGCACTTATTCAAAGAGTAATATCTGGTGTCCCGACAAGCTCTAGGAACGAGTTCACAGAGCCTGGCTTCTTAGGATCTCTTGCTTAGATACTACTTAGATACTACACATCACTCTCCATTCTCCTGGAATCACTTAATTTTATCTTTGAAATTGTATCTTGGAATTGATGTCCAGTGTGACAATGGCACAAATACAGTCATGGTGAAGATGTATACCATATGTATGCCCATCTTCCTTGCCACACAGCAGCACTGAGTGCTGTAGACCTCCCTAGGCAAAGAATTCCAGGAGATTGACTTCATGGGGTGTTTAGAGAGATGCTGACAGCACAGGTCCTTGGTCCTCTTTGAGCAACAAAGAGACTGCCATAGTTTCCTTCCCACATAGAACTTGCTTCAAACAAAGAAATAAGAAGAGCACAGAAGCAAAGAAGCCCTGACATTGTCTTTCCTATACTGGTTAGTTTCTCACATTATCCAATTGCTCATGTCAGACTTTGTTACAAGGAAAAAAAAAGAGAAAGACCAAGACTGGGTCCCCACTGTGTCTTTTCCTCCACACACTTACCTCTTAGTAAGTTGACAACAGGCATGCTTGAAACAAGGACGGTGGCATAGGTCTGTAATCTCAGGTCTGGAGAGATAGAGCCAGGAAAATCATAAGCCTGCATACATTTATACATAGAAATATGTTCATGTATCCACAGTCAACAATGGCCTTCACACATGAGAATAACTAGAAAAAGTCATGTTACCCATTTAGACATCTAACTTTTCCTTATTGAGACTGACATTAAATAGAAAAAGAAAAAGTTGGGAGAAAGAACCTATCAAACAAAAGAAAAGTCTTTAATTTTTAGTGACTTTAAGATTGTGTTTTTCTTGGTTTTGAATAAGGAAACTCATTTGCATTTTAAACTGTGATCTTAAAACTATAGAGCCCTGCATGGTTATTATAATTATTATTACTCTTTTATATTTATCATGAGAATGAATCAGGGCCTCCTGGAAGTCTGTACTTATTGCTTAGTTAAGAAAGGCACATTAAAATCAGTCTCTTTCTTTCTTTCATTCTTAGTCTCTCAATTCTTAGGGCAGCCAATGAAACACTTCCTTTCTTAGCCCTGGATACCTCTATCTCTGGTACCTTGCTTCCTTACAGTTGAGACTGTAATATATTAAATGGCCTCTTAGAGAGTTGAAGCTTCTTCCTCTCACCACAGGAATGGAGAAGTTGACTGTTGAGAATAGCTTGTCTGGGTGTTGCATCTCACATGCTTCCTACTGGAGGAGTCCTTCGAGGAGTCATTTACTGTCTGTTGTACAAGTGATTCCACCAGAAGAGAGGGCTTGCTGTCTCTCAGTTGAATTCTAGGCCTGCAGTCCAATGCTATCTGGCTCCTGACTTTCCTTACTTCTGTCCTGTTCCTAATTACCTGGTGGAAGGAGAATTGAAAACTCCCTGTAAATGCTTTGCTGGTGAACACTTTCTTGGTGTCCTGTGGGCTCTTGGTGATTTTTGTCCATGATCATCCCACTCTCTCAGCCCTAAAACAGCTTCCCTGTCTCCCTGATGAATTCCTCTCGTAAGTTTTATCTTAAACAAGAAATATGAGGACTTATTTGAAGATAAATAATAACATTGTTTCAAACCTATACCAAAGAAAAATATATTGGTAAAAAATGAGAAATAAAAGCATTAAAACCAAATGAGACAAGAAGAAACAGAAATGGTCTCATCATAGGAAGCGTTTCTAACGATGGGCCTGAGGTAGAACTCATAAACCAAATACAATCAAGCCTTGCCTTCTTTCTGAACATTACTTGCAATTAAAAAAACAGAAAGCTACTGATGCCCTAACTCACAAAATGGATGCTCTCATTATACAAAATTCTCTGACAACTTACTAAGAAAGACACCCCACAAAAACTTCTGGGAAGTAAAAGGCAGAGCAATATAATAAATGATAAAAACATCATACTGTAAAGTCTCTCAGAAGCTATCAAAGGAATACAAAATAGAATTTACTGGTTTTCTATCCAAAGTTGGGATACCCCAGAGACCTAAGATAGAGCCAAACACAAATGAGAAAAAGTCAATGAAATGACTCCTAATGATATTCTGCTATATTCATAGATTGGTGACTAGTCAAACTGTCATCAGAAAGGCTTCACCCCCAAACAGATGCAGAGACCCACATCCGAATATTAAGCAGAACTCAGGGAATCCTGAGGAAGAAGGGGAAGAAGGATTGTAGGATCCAGTGATGTCAATGGCACTACAAGAAAACCCACAGAATCAACTAACCTGGGCTTATAGGGGCTCACAGAAACTGAACCAACACCCTTCATGGGACTGAACTAGGACCTCCACAGAGATGCTACAGTTGTCTAAGTTGGTCTTCATGTGAGGCTCCTAAGTGAGAACAAGGGATGCCTATGACTCTGTTGCCCACTTCTGGAACCCTTTACTCCAGATGAATGCCTCATTCAACCTTGGCTGAGGAGAGGGTGCCTGCTGTAAATGAAGCTTGATAAATCATAGCTAGTTGATATTCATGCGATGCTGGCCAAAGTTTGGTTCCCAAAACTCACATATTTCAGCCGGGTACAGAGATCCATATTTGTAATTTCAGAGCAAGGAACGAAGGGGTGGGAGATGCCTACACCTCACTGGCCAGCTTGCCCCATCTAATCAGTGTGTCCCAAGTCCCAGTGAGACACTCATCTCAAAAATTATGTGAACTGCTCTTGAGGAAGGTTACATAATGCTGGCCCTTGCAGTCATCTGGACAAGAAAATGAACAAAAGTAATGCTTGATATTGGTAAAATGCTGACAAATATTAGGGCCATTCCAGCAAGGAAATTAAAAAAAATCAGGAAAGAAAAAAGAGAGGGAGGAAAAGAGGAGTAAGCAAGATAGGAAGGGAAAAGAACTTTGAAAAAGTAGAGAGAGAAAGAGAAGGAAAATAATGGGAAATTGCTTCTTCACTGTTTATCACATAAAAATTGTAGTTGGAACTAGGAGGTAAGAAGCCAGTATCAAAATACAATGACAAATAAAAAAGAATAAAACAGAAACTAGAACCTTATGAGTACACATGACAATCAGATGCCAACCCCAGTGCTAATAAGTATAAAAATTTGAACTCAGTGTAGGTTAAGGATACAAAAGTTGCTTCTGCTTGATCAAAATCCAACTCATTCCTCAGGTACAGATGGAAAAACTGAGTCTCAGTGATAACTTATGGTACCCAAGGTCACAGGTCATTTTGAGCTATGTGTGAGGACATCATGCTCCAAGGTTGCTCTTCATCATAACTGCTCCTGATTGTCCTTGGATGGCCCACTTCCTCTGTACTCATCAACTCAGTTTCCTTTGGGACTCCAACTTGTGCTCTACTTCTAAGTTGGGGACAAAGATTGCTAATGAACACAACTTACTAATTATGAGCAATGATGGCTTGCAAGACCTAACTTTAGACTCCTCTCTGATCTTGCCAATTCCCATTATGAGTGCCGGCCCCGTGTATTCCAGATGAAAGGATAATAATTACTCATTTATTTGAAAGATTCAATTAGGAGCCTTTCATCAAAGGATCTTAAGTACTTGTGGTGATCCTTCAAAGATAGCAATAACATTTACAGGGAGACAGAAGTTATGGAGCTCAGTCTAGAGTTTAAATGTTTGACACACCATATCAGAGTTGAGTCAGCCCACATGGAGGGCAAAAAGTCACCCAGACCTGTTTTCTGAAGGTTGCAGACAGAAAAGAATAGTTTGAATTCTGATCTCTCCACTTCTTAGTTATCACAAGGACACAGGGAGCCTCAGAAGGATTTGAGTGAAGCCTCAATTGATAGAATTTGCAGGGGAAACTTATACCTGCTAATATCAGCAGGTGTGTAAGATAGAAAGATGACAGATGTGGGGAGGTCCCCATAACTGCCTATTTGCCTAAACCTCTGGTTCCTTTTTGTACACCTCTCTCTCTCCCTCACTGTCTGCCCCCTCTCTTCCTCCTTCACTTTCTCTCTCCCTCTCTGTCCCTTCCTCTCCCCCGTCTCTAGTTCTTCTGTAAATGCACACATGCAGTCATGTGGTGCTTGTGTGTGTCAGGTGTGTCCATGTGTGTATGTGTGCATGTTTTACACTATAAAACCCAATTTAGCTCATGTCCCAAGAAGTAACCATCCATGGGAAGAAACAAGGAGTTACAGATACTAACTAGGGTTTCTATGACTTGACAAAACACAAATACCAAATGCAACTTGGGGAGAAAGGGGTTTGTTTCATGTCATGTTCCATCAAGGAGAAAAGTTAAGACAGTAGCTCCAGACAGTCTGGAGGCAGGAGTTGATTCAGAAGCCATGGAGCAACAATATTTGCTGGGTTGTTAAGCCTGCTTTCTTATGGAATACATGATATCACATGCTATCTATCAGTGCTATCATCAGTGAGCTGGATATTCCCACATTAATCATTAACACATTGCCAGTGCACATGCTTTATATTTCTATCTTTGTCCCTCTATCTTTTCATTGCATTGTAGTTCTTATGCTGCCAAATCAAAATTATCTATAGGACCCAGGCATTTCCATCCTATCCACTGTGTTTCTTAAAATGTGAGTACCCTGACTCCAATGTCCCAGCAGAAGGATTTCACTGTGTTTTAACAGAGCTGAAACATTTGAGGAGTGATAAGAAAGAGATTCATCACATTACATTGGTCAAGGTTAAGAAGCATGACGAGGTTTGAGTTGTGTCTGAATGGGGGCAAATCTAGGGAGCTGTCATTGTCCATAAGTAAAAGAGCCAAGGAGATGGATGGTACTTCCATCCAAAGGCAGATTGTCTGCATAGGGCTTTGTGAGCATAGCCCATTCAACACAATCAGCCCACTCCCAAAGCATTCAGGGAAAGTTAATTTCCAAGGTAAATTCTTGATGATTTTAAGATCTCCATTGATGCTCTCTCTTTTACCCACTTCCTACAAAAAAATATGCCCAAATAGAACCCATGGCCTTGGGATATTGTTAAAGTAGAACATTTCAGTAGAGCTTTCCAAACATCCTCTCACTGTACAGAGAAAATGCAGAAAGAGAGCTTTATATCCAGTGATGAGTGATGTGGGATTGCCCTCTGTATGTTTAAATATGTTCTTTTACCATTGGTTAACAAAGAAGCCACTTTGGCCTATGGCAGGGAAGAATATAGGTAGGCTGGAAAACTAAACTGAATGCAGAGAGAAAGAAGGCAAAATTAGGCAGATGCCATGTAGCTACCAAAGGAGAAAGATGCCAGAACATTTTAGGTAAGCCATGAGCCTTGTGGTAAAATATAAAATAATAGAACTGGGTTAATTTAAGATGTACAAGTTAGCTAGGAATATGCTTATACCATTGGCCAAACAGTGTTGGAATTAATATAGATTCTGTGTGATTATTTGGGTCTGGGTAGCTGGGAAATGAACATGCAGTCTCTGATTACATCTGAGGCCAGCCATATAGGGACACTGGGATTTATTCTGTTGTGGAGGCACATGCCACATGTTTAAGAAAAAGTAATAGGACTGGCTCAGATTAGAAATGTCATCTCACAAATTAAAGAAGGAAATGTGTTCTTTATCCTGAGGAGGGAAAAGAGTAAGTAGACATGAAGAATGAATGCCTTCCAGTTATTTAAACTGAGAGGCCTGTGGCAGTATGTTCTAGGCCTACTTGTTTCAGGCGCATGCTGGGGCCAGTAGGACTCAAGGATAGCCTGCCATCTTGGTTGTCTCAAATAAGAACTCATGAGAGAGGAATTGAATAAATCCCAAACAGGCTCAGACAATGCCTTTTGAGAGGTGGAAAGAAACTGCAAAGATGACAAATTTAGCCTCACACATATTGTCAGAACATTGGCATAAGGGTGAGCTGCCTCACATGAATTTAAAATGCAGGTGATAGTTTTTCTCACAGAGTTACCACCAAGCCTACACTCATAAGCTATGCTTCTTTGCTGTGCCACCTGTGAGAGAAACTCAAATTGGAAATGTAAGTCAGAAAAAAGGCCAAAGTAGAAACTCTGTACACATACTAAGGGTGCATCTTGTTCTACGAGACTCAGTAGTTTGCACACATGATATTTCTTAAAACATCACAGCAACCCTGTATGACACAGATATAATTAATTTGCATTGGTATGAATCTTGGTTTGTTGATATAAATTAAGGTCAATTTTGTTATATGTATATGTATTTCTGCTCTTGATTAAGGTATTGTGATTGTGTAGTTCATTTAAAAATGTTTAATTAAGAAATATAGATTAATAGATAATCTCTACAATAGTCAAGTTGTAGTCATGTTACTTAGATTTTCTAGATATGTAGAAATAAATTTCAATTAGATAGGCATTCCTCATATCTCTCAAAGACTACAGAATATGGCATTTAATGCTTTAATAACTTAGGACTTTTCATAACAATGAGACACGTCTGTTCCTGGCAGCACCAATCTACTTCAAGAGGAAGATGGGCATCAAAGAGGCTCCTTATGGAGTTTGCTAGCCATTTGGGCAAGAAACTGCTCTTGCCTGGACTGCTTAAATGGACACAAAAAACCTTCAGAGAGAGGACTGCTGAACTTGCCTAAAGGTAAGATGATCCTTCAGGGTTCCTGCTTCATGAAAGAGTATGCAAGTCATTCTTCAGGACACAGAAGAAAGTTACTGAACTGTCTTTGAATTTTCCTGCTTCATGGAAATGTCTGCTGGATGCTATGGGCCTGTAGGCTGAAAATGGATGCCCCAACGGTAAAAAAGAACTTTGGGTGACTGTCCAGGCAGTGAGATGTCTCTGTCATTTCTAGAGTTTGGAGGTAATATTTTATCCTTCTGAAGTCTTTGATGGAGTTGAAGAATGGATAGTTATAGTTTCCTTAGATAATAGATAAAATAGATACAAATATTGTAACTGTAATTCTTGCTTGATAACTGTTTTATTATATGTAATTCTACTATGTTAAAATGAAAGCCATTCATTTTTTGCTTAAACAGAAAAAGGAGAAATGGTGTAGGAGGTGATTTTTCATTTTGTATTGCTTTCATTGGTTGAAAAAAGAAACTGCCTTGCCTTTTGATTAGGGCAAAATCTTAGATAGGCAGGGAAGACAGAACGGAATTCTGGGAGAGAAAAGGCTGAGTCGGAGAAAACCACCATGGATTCAAGAAAGTCAGACATGCTAAATCTTTCTCAGTAAGACCACTACCTCATGGTGACTTACAGACTATTAGAAATGGGTTGAATCAAGATGTAAGAATTAACCAACAAGAGGCAAGAACTAATGGGCCAGGCAGAGTTTAAATGAATACAGTTTATGTGTAATTATTTCGAGTTCAGATAGGCAGGAGCTGAGAATGTGGCCAGCGCCTGGAATACAGCCCGCCCACTCTGGGATATGGGCAGTGGGACACAGCCCACTCGTTCCTCTTACTACACCTGTAATCCAGGTTCATTTTTTTTTCTGTTTTATACAAGCCATACCTGAATTCCATGGTGGTTAAATCAGTTGTCTAAACTCTCATAGTAGGTGGGGAGAAAGAGAAGCAGGAATGATACAGGTCTCTATACTCAAAGCACTGTTCAAATAAGTGGAGATGGGAGGCCACTGTGATTCCACAGAAAATGAACTAGCAAAATTGAGACTATAATAATGATTGCAGGGCATCTCTTTCTTTGCTCCATCTTACACACTCAAAAACTAGAACCTGCAATTTGTAGAATTTTCCAGAAGGCAGAAATTGGGATTCTATGATGCAGTGGGTTGGATACTAGCTGTCAAGAGTGTCTCATTCAGGACCATAGTATATAATGGATTTATGGAATAAAGGTCTCTTCAGGTTTAGCTGTGGTATAGAAGTTGAGCATACAGCATCTTGGATGGGAGCAGAACTAATCCAATGGGGGTATCCTTACAAAAGAGAAAGGAAATAATGAGAAATGGTCACAAAAGAGAAAGTTGTATAAAGATGGAGGCCAGAGTACTGTCATGATGTCATAACACAGAGAGCATTGGGTGCCAAGAGATGTCAGATGTTCTTTTTGAAAATCAAGTGGGCTTGACTCAGTAAGTAGCCATTTCAAACTCTGTACCTCCAGAACAAGAAGACAAAGGAATTCATATTATTGTAAGGTAGTATGTCTATCATTCCTATGGAACTCTTATTTCTGAGGAGGGTTTTAGCAGGTAGACAACTGGCTATCAGAGCTTGGAAATGTTTGAGACCCCCCCAATAGCTGATTAGAGGGTGTGTGGTTCTAATAAGGCTTTCCCAAGCCTGGATAGATAAGAAACAACATTTTCTTAAAGTTAGCTTTCTTGAATGGTGTTATGTACTGCCTAAAAGAGAGTAGTCAACGTCTGCTGTTTACAATTTTCAAAAGCACTCTAAGTCAGCTAAGTATAATAGGATTGTCTTGTATCTGAAAACATTTAACAACATCACAAATGAAGTTAGAAAGTAAACTTTAATACTTTGAGCTTCACATATGAGAAATGAAAATATGTTTGGAAATTCTTAGCACTTCTTTTGACACACAGAAACAATAAATGGTTGTCATTTTTCTATTTGAACAGATGAGCACAATATCAGAGGAAAAACAAGCTTCAGGGAACAGTTTCAGCTGTATTTAAAGAATATGACAAAAAGACAGTTTAAAATATTTTAACTTATTGAAAAAGCAATATGTAGAAACGCAGATAATTATATA
The DNA here is from genome assembly GCA_028555095.1 of Dicrostonyx torquatus. Classification (NCBI taxonomy): domain Eukaryota; kingdom Metazoa; phylum Chordata; class Mammalia; order Rodentia; family Cricetidae; genus Dicrostonyx; species Dicrostonyx torquatus. The sequence continues at coordinate 1,001,772 of JAQHUG010000336.1, read as the reverse complement.
GACTGTATAATGTAATTTCTGAAAAACATGTTGATTTAATATTTAATACTCTAAGGCAGATAAATGGAGGAACACTTGTACTTATCAACATGGTATGACCACATATAGCCTGTATATGTGTGTGTGTGTGTGTATTTTACATACACATGCACATAACCCAAGGATATTTATTAATTGTTCTTATTGTTTATTTGGCAATTAAATTAAAAAATACTTGTGTATAAACAGCAAAGTTTCTTAAATTTAATACTTGTGGGTAAAATTTAATTAAATTCTAGGTTTTTTCCTAGAATTTAAGGTAAGCATAATGAAAAATCACCCCATTTATTCTGGATACATAACACTTAAAATATCACTAAAATATACACTGGGGAATGTGTTCATTAACTAGTAGAGTTAGTAAGAATTAATTTTCTAGATGAGGGGAGAAAACACCGAAATGATTAGGGATACCTACAGGACCTCCCACTCTGCTTCAGTCTTGGCCAGTTAGCCCTCTGATGTCGTTCGTGTAGTATCTAGGGTCCAGGCAAACATGGTCGTAAATCTGCCTGCCTTGTAAGGGTTCCATCCATCCCTACCTTCAAGCCTGTATCCCTTGGGCCCAAGCTTCCCATGGCCTCCTTCTCAGGCCTGTAAGTCTGGGTGCTCTGTAGATGGACTCTAAGAGGGAGTTTGCTGAGTTCTAGAAACAAGAGGGAGATTCATTTTTAATTTGCATTTTTACTGTTGCTGACTTAAATAATTTTGTCAATTGTTGGTGCGGGATAATTGTCTGTATTCCGTCAATCATGTTTTAAATAAATGCTGATTGGCCAGACAGGAATCATAGGTGGGGAACCCAGACAGGAAGTAGAGGTGAGAACAGGAGAGTTCTGGGAAGCAGGAAGCTCCCTTGGCATTCCTGCACAGTCCATCTAAGAAGCAGGATGTAAGCTGCCCCGCTGAGAAAAGTTACTGGCCATGTGGCTAACATAGATAAGAACAATGGGTTAATAAAGCTAGTAAGAAGACTGAGCTAATGGGTTTATAACCTAATGTAGACTCTTTGTGTGATCTTCTTTGGGGCTTGCCAGCTGTGGGGTAGCAGGCAGGACAGAAACCCCAACAAGCCAACCCTCATGTTACAAATTCTTGATTAAGGAAATATTTGCAAGCAAAATTAAAGGGAAACTAAGCTACAGATACTTTAATACTCCAAATATGCCACATATATGTGTGTGTGTCTGTATATACACATATATGTATATTAAGCATATGTCCATTATCACATATACTGTAGCTTTTGGCAATAGGAATAATATTGTTTTATTAAGTATGACAGTACACTATAAATTATCCATGTGTTATTATACATAGCCTATATTCAAGACTTATTTACCCCACGTGTGTGTGTGTGTGTGTGTGTGTGTGTGTGTAGCACATATATTTTGTGGATACACATAAAAGGTAAAGGGAAAAATGCAAACCTAGTCACAGTTTACAAAAATTAACTCTAGATAATTTTAACTTATTCTTGCTTTTTCTAAAGTTCTTTCAATAAATCAAAACTGATATAATTTAAAAATTCAATAAATGCTATAAAAATCTGCATTCACACTTCACAGTTACAGAGTTACTCAAAGGAAACAGATGGCTCTTAGCCCTGTAACATTCTGTCTCCTAAAATTAGGGCCAGACGCTCTGGTGTGATCCAAGGCTCAACATGGATTCAAGATTTTAAAATGCCAGTAGACAAAACTGCAAATCATGAACCTAATTTGTTGTAGATGGGGTGTGACTGTCCAGCCCAATCATTTATTCACTATGTATTGCAGGCAGACAGTGTTCATACATAGAGAGCAATTTGGATAAGAGTCATACTCCTCCTCTCATGGAGATTTTCATTGAGTTGATAATGGAACTTATGTGTTAAAATGCCTGCCTGGATTCAGGCGCAGGGCCCTGCGCGGGTACTGGATTTTTTTCCAAGCCCAGCCCAGCTCCCCCTTCCAGCTGCGGGGTCCTAGGACCTCATAAAGCAGCAGGCTCCAGGGCTAAGGATCTGGGGATCTGGGAGTGAGTTCAGGGAAGCAGGGGTTATCTGTGCCAAGGATCTGGAGGAGCTAACATCTCCCAAGCTTGTGCTTTTGTCTATGGGGCCCTTGGCCAGCAAGTGGCACTGATCCACTACCAGTTGAGCCATCCATTCGGTGACATTAGAATCAACAACACACCCTGCTTCAGGGAGGAGGTGGTCTGAGATCTATCTCCAGTGTGTAGGAGACCTTAGAAGGAACAGAACAAGAAAACTCCCCCAAGTACACACTCAGTCACAACATAAGGACCAAGCCACCTAGACTCTTCTGACAACATTGAAAGGAAAAGATGGGCAGGCGCCAATGCAAGAATTCCTCCAACAACCTGAAAAGCAATATGATAACACCAGGATCCATG
>JAQHUG010000336.1:973268-996560 GCA_028555095.1 Dicrostonyx torquatus | reverse complement strand
TTTTTCTTTTAACAATAATAATAATAAAATATATTTAAAATGAAAAAAAATGCCTGCCTGTATGTTGAGGCAGAAGGTCTACCGAGGCAGAGGTCTGCCTGCCTTGTTCACAGCTGATCTTCTGGGTCTCCTCTCTGATGTCACGCAGCACAGGCAAAATAAATGCTCCCTCAGTTGAAAGTGAACTAGCTTCCCAATGACATTCAAACGAATGGAAATCGGTGCAGCAGAAATTAGCCTGTTGATAGGCACTAGTCTACATTTACATTTCTCGTGGACCCCAAGCCTCTAAAGCTCGCATTCTCCCCAGAGAGGCAGGACTGGATGTGAAATATTCAATGACAGTCACAGACAAGACACTCAATTAGCTAAATGGAAGAAAAGGTTATTTCTTTCAAGGGTAAGAGGCCACAAGAGACATCCTGCAGAACGTCACTGAAGATCTGGGTCAGCGAGGGATAGGAGTTAATTGGCTAAAATGGGGAGAAAAGACAGTGTAAGCAAACAGAAATCAGATGTGCTGTTGCCTGGATGGATGAAGCAGCATGATCTGTTTCAGTATCCTGCCATCAAGAAGGGTTGGGAAAGCAATTTGCAAGCCAGGGCACAGCGGTCCACATTTTTCAGTGCAGGAGGTGAGGGAGAGAAGGAGGAAGGAAGGATGGCAATAAAGCTGTCAGACAGCATGTATGTAGGCTGCTGGGGAACAAGGGTGGCTGAGAATGACCTAAAGGGAGGCTGGAAGGAATGGCTCTGACTCAGGACAGGACATGCTGTGACAGGGCGTGGGTGATAAAAGGCTGATTTAACTTCTAAAGTCACGAGGGCATCACTCCACAGGTGTCAGTCATTTTCCTTGCCCAGCTTTCATATGGATTAGTTCAACGGTCCCATCAGAGGCTTGGAGAAAAAGCCTCGGTGGATGCGACGCTGGAGCAGTGTCGAGTGTGCTTCATGAAGTCTATTTTTATATCCTGGTGCATGCCTTGTCTAGCCTGGAAGTGTAATTATAATAGTCACATCAATAATAATTACATCTCATAATCATTATATCCACAATGCACGCTTGTAACACCTCAATACGCTGTGACTAAGAAGTTAAATTGTAATTATCTCCAGGTTTGTGATATTATGCTTAGACAAAAGAAGAAACTTCCATGATGCTGAACCTTAAGTAAAAGGCATGTCTATGAGTATATGGGTATGCACAGACTTCAGACCCACACACCGGGTTGTTGCACTGCGCTAAGTTGTAATAAATGAGGAGGGAGGACGACTAGTACTTCTGTGTTTATGAAAATACACTAGCTTAGTCCAATCAAGACCAGACCTTAAGTAGCAAACTTCAGAGTTCAAAGAACACTTAGGGAAAATGACAGTAAGAAGACCTGACTTCTGTTTAAATCAATTTTATCTGGAAAAAAAGTAATGTAATTTTTAAGTTGCCTAGAGGGAAACATCACTATCTGACCTGAGCCAAATGAACCAGAATTAACTCCACCCATGGACTCACTGCTGCTGTTAAGTTACCATGATCATTTATTTATGATTATTTTTTACTGAATGGTAATAGTGAGTCCAAATAGCATAAGTCCATCTAAAACAATTTTTAAATTAAAAATAATCATTTTACTTTGTTCTTGAAAATGTAGGATAAGTGAAATAACCCAGGGTTATTTCTAACTCTGAACACATAAACAACAAGCACACACAGATTCACACACACATATTTATCTTGCATTCTATCCTTGTTTTTCCTTAAATACACCCTCAGTCATTAACCAGGTGTCTCCCAGAACTCTGGTTCCTCTATTCTCCCTCCTTAGTTTTAAGCCAGGGCATCCTTCGGGAATAAAGCATATTTCTCTACTGACTGTAGTGTTCTCTTGTTTCTCAGGTTCTTTGGAATGCGAAGAATTGGATAAAAGGTACTGCTCTGACTCACAGAATATTTCTTCTTCCAAATAGGGAAACATCATCCTGAGCACTTCCTGGGTTCTTACCTGAAATGAACACTTAGTGTCCTTCCCATTCCTTTTCAGCTAAGGTTCTAGAAAGCAGGTGTTAGGACCAACAAAGGTTTCTATGAATGTGTGTGTTAGCTGTGAAAGGAACAGGAGATAGTCATAGCCATATCATGCTCTTACTTTGTCTTCTTCCAATCAATACCCCAATGTGTTTATATAGAACAAGAAGCAATGCTGAATTGTGTCAGCTTTAGGATTTATATCCTCATAATATATATATAATATACCCATAATATATGGGTGTAGTTTAATTATGATTTTCTCAGAGTCTTCTCCCACAGAGCTGAGAGAAGAAGACCCAACTTAAAGGGGGAAATGGTCACAAATGTACCCCATAACCATTCAAGAATGCATAGAACAGACTTGAATTCCTTAAATTCAGGAAGTCACCACTTAGATTCAACAAGTCATTCAAAAGTTCAAAAATGTAGGTAAGACCACTGCCGTTGCCGAGCATATCTGAAAGAGACACAGTTGTTTTCACAAATATGTCAATAAATGGGGTCAAAATGAGTTTAGGAGGACCAAACAACTGGAGTCCTAAGCAAATTAGAGGGGATAAAGGAACAGAAGTGAATTGAAAGTCCAGAATGAGAGAAGCTTTGGTGTATGTAGAAAACAACTATTCGAAATACGTAAATGTTTTGAGAAGTGGATAAAGACTCATAGGCCAGGAGAGATTTGAACATGAGATAGGCAGAAAGGCGGTTATAAGAGAGTAATACCTGCATGGAGGGCCACTCCAGAATGGTGAGATGCAAATTTAATCAACAGGGGACTCTTGGTCACCCTATGATTAGATGAGAATGGAGAAACCGGTATCACTTAAACAAAGGGTTGAGCAGGAGTGACTACTGCAGAGCCCACCCAGAAGGCGCACTGGCAGTACTCATGGCTCTTGCTACCCATCCTGAAGAAACACTTATCCAAGACACAGAGAAAGAAGAGTACAGATTCTCATTGTATTCCTACTTACAAAGAAGAAACTGGAATGGATGTCAATTAACAATGGAATAGGCAATATTCTTGAACAACACATAGAATGTCAGGTGGCTCTAAATAATGAGATAGGATTATATTGACAACTAAAATTCTCTGAAATGTGCTATTTCTAAGAAAGAAAAGAAAACTTATTCCAACTGGCAAAAAAGAAAAAAAAGGCAAAAATAAAAAGTCCTACAAACAAAACTGGACCAAAATTCAAGATTCTAAACCGAGGCTGGAAAAAGCAGCCTACTTCAGCTGAACTGCTGGTAGGGAAGATAGTGCTGAACCTGTGCAGACAGTACATGACTGAGGCCAGATGCCAAAGACAATCTCATTCGCTCTGCAGAATTTGAATAAAACTCATAACAGACGTGATATGCTGCAAAAGACTGGAATGACTTAAAGACCGAAATTAATGAACCTATCTGAGTGACCTAGGCACCCTCTCAAGGGCATACACAAAACCCTGTCTTCTGCTGGACAGTGGTGGCACACACCTTTAATCTCAGCACTTGGAAGGCAGAAACAGGTGGATCTCTGTGAGTTTGAGGCCAGACTGGTCTGTAGCATGAGTTCCAGGACATGCTCCAAAGCTACAGAGAAACCCTGTCTCAAAAAACAAACAAAAAAGCAAAGCAGAACAAAACAACAACAAAAACCCTGTCTTTCAGAGAGGTGGCTGAAGGGGTAAGGAGTTTTGCCACCAATTTTGATAAGCTAAGTTCCATCCTTGGGGCCCATGTAGTCAAGAGATGACCCAACTCTGGCAACTTGTCCTCTGACCAACAGATACATGCTGTGACATGAGAAGACACACACACACATTAATATAAATGTAATAAGAAAAAAAATCTCACATTGGTGCCAATACCTGTAAAATTGATTGCTGTATTTAAAATATTAATCTTAGAAATGTGATTACAAAAATAAAAATGAACATAACATTTGCATAAAGCCTGCCTTTGTAAACATGGAGTATGAAGTAGCCTTTAACATAAAATACCAGAAAGAATAAAATAACAGTAGCCATCTTACTTGTCAGGCTGCAGTATCCTGCATATATAAATTATTTGTTATAAGTACAATAATCTCTTTATATATGTGTCTAAGATGTCAATTGCTTTTAAAAAAATTAAACAGGTGACAGAGAGCTGAGTTGTTGGAATTGCAGCACTAGGCCTTGGAATCTACCTAGTTCATATCAACAAATTTGTGAATAAAGACAAGGTGACTGGAGTACAAGAAAAGCGTTTTGGTGACAGGTGACAATGATCAATTCAGGTTAAATAAAGTAAAAATGGAAATAATCAGAAATATGAAATGATACTCCAAAAATCAAAGGCAGCTGAGATGTCAGTGTTTTTGCTGGGATGCTGGTAACCCTTCTATTAGGCTAGACATCTCCCATCTGTTACGTTGACCAACTAGGAACTGTAAAACTAGCATGAGCCATGGGGGTTTAGATCCATGGTGGAGTACTGGAGCAAGACCTTGGGTTTTATCCCCAATGCTACTAAGTAAGTGAATGACAAATAGCATGCATTCCATTAATCATATAATAAGTGCTGTTATGCTTTTTAAACATGTGAAGTCTTATGGTTTATTCTAATACATGTTATCATGACTTTCACAGGTAAACAAACCATTAATAATCAAAATGGATACCTGGGTGGGAGGTCAAGTCACATAATCAGGTTCCAAGAGCCACTCTCCCTAGACCCCAATGTTCTGCCTCTCTGAAGTAGCAAGCAGAGCCTGTGTAGCCTTGGTGCTGAAGATATAGACACCCATCCAGAGAGCAAACATCCTTACTTCTCTGGGATCTGCTGCTCAGGACAGAGGGACAAGTTGGAGATGACCGTGAAAGACACAGACTGGCAACATATTGTCTATACTGGCCCCAGTCCCTGGATGGCTGTGTGGAGTACAATCTCTCTCTCTCTCTCTCTCTCTCTCTCTCTCTCTCTCTCTCTCTCTCTCTCTCTCTCTTTCTTTCTCTCTGTAAAGAAACTCATCTTATGAAACACATCTATTATAACAACATAATACTTACAGGTGTAGAGAGTGGAGGGCAGCTCATGACAGATCTCCCAATGGAGGCAACACACCAGCCTAAAAGAAGAAAGCAATTAAACCCATGTTGAGAATGTCTCACCCAGCTGACTGCATTTGCAAAGGAACCTGTGTGTGAAGCTGTATAGTCTCGTAAGGAGGCAAACAGTGAGGATTTCCCAGGACAACCACTGTGTATACATCAGAAAGGCCAAGGCCAGAAGTACAATGGTGCCACCATCTTTGCTTCCAGCACCGCTACTACAATCTTTTCCCAGTTACCTTCTGCTTACTCCGGCCTGTGTGAAACCCAGTGGGATGCAGACAGGTGAAACTCAGGAATGTTTGATTCTCTGAAGGAGTTTTCAGAGAAAGAAAGAGTGAAGACTTAGCCTTGAATGAGACGCTAGTTCATGCTCATGTAAGTGCTCTCACCTTCACTGGTGTATCTAAGGAGCCATGAGGATAAATGCGCTTATTGCCAGATCTGAAGACCTGAGTTAGCCCCTACCCATCCCCAAACCTTCATAGTAGAGAAAGAAAAGTGATTCCGAAAGTTTGTCCTCTGGTTCCCACAGGGATGCCATATGCCATGAGTGGAGGAAGTGGTCACAGGGTGACAGAGACACCTTTGGAGTATGTCTTGTCTTATCCTCTTTGACACTTTTCTTTTCTCCTCCTACTCCTGCTCCACCCAGCTTTCTCCCATGAAGTTCTGTTCTCTATTTCCTCTGTTCTTCCACCATGATTTTCTACCATTAAGTTTCTGCTCTGCCACGGGCGCATAAAGAAGGGAATCAATTGACCGTGGCTTGAGGCCTCCGAATCTCAAAGCCAAAATAATTAACTTTTTCCTTCGAATTATTTTTCTTTGGAACTTGTCACAGCACAGAGGACTGAAAACAGAATTACTGATGTGCCAATGATCCAGGAAACATTTGACTATTTAAGTACCTCATGTCAGAATGGTGGGGACATCCCCATTCATACTCTCACAGACGGTGTCTTCTGCAACACTAGCCTGTCTGTTTACAGTCAATTCAGTTCATTCATATCCAGTGTTGCTGTAGCTGAACACATCCATGTGGCTCCTTCAGTGTAAGGACCATGAGCTGTTTCTAAGACTGGAGTTAAATTATTTACAGGGTTGGCTCAAATGCTTGCTTAAATCTTCCCAGAAGATTTGAGTCCATAATTGAATTTATCATCACACGTTGGGCTTCCAGGGCTGGGTTCACACCCCCACAGCTGTCGCCCATCATCTACTCCATCTCTTTTTCCCAAAATGTTTCTCACTCTTATTTTCCCTTCCCTAGTAGCTGTTTTTCTTGTGAGCCTTGTTCCTTGAGATTGAAATCTCGGGCTGCATCACTCACCTCTTCCTGCTTCCACAGACCTGAGAAGGGGAGGGGAGAAAACAGAAAATAGCTCACCAGCTCACCAGATGTTTCTGGATAAATGGTTTTTTTTTTTTAGATGCAAGTTGCTAATGTGGAAGTTTATTTTGGGGCCTGCCAGAGTTAGCAGATGTTGGAGAAGATGAATACCTGTTTAGACAATTATAGAAATTTATAGCAGGTTGACATAAAAAACCAATCTTTTCCCACAAGCTAATATAAGCAGATTTTTTATATAGATTCACCATGTTTATTCTGGGTTAGTTCTTGGAGACCGATTAGGGCACTATATTTATTCTTGAACCTATGTACTTAGAAAAATGAGGCCATGCAAAAGGCTGATTCAGAATAGCCCATGCCTTCATATACAGGCTGGGGAATATAGTTAGGGATGAGGGTGCTCAGAAATCCTGACACCCAAGGCAGAAGCTTCTATTAATTGCTGGTATGTTGTTTTGGGGCATAAATATTTACACTTCATTTCTCATTAAAATTCTGCTTCTTAAAATATTAAGCCCAAATGCTCCGATTGCTGGATAATTAATGACAAACTAGTACATCAGACTTTCAGAGAACTGAAGGTGTACGGTTTGCACTCTGAGCATTCATGTCATGGGAACAAGGGATGCCCAGCAGTTTTGTTTGGTAAATATACTGACCATCGACATGTGGTGAGCTCTGGAGTGCTGGAATTCAGAGAAAGTAGGAAACAGCTCCATCTCTTCAGCAGTTTTAGTCTTATGAATCTCCAGCAGCAAAGCTGAGAGGTCCCATGCATCTTGTAAAAGGGTTTCCTTCTAGACAGAAAAAGGTTGTTGGAATGAACTTCACATCTGCCTGGCTCCATGAGAGAAATGTTTATCTGGGAAGATTGTCATGAGATAACAGGAATAGTAGAATAAGAAGATCGTAATTTGAGATTATTAAGATCAATGGGTATCATTGGCGATAAAATTGTATTTTACAGACTTGATGGACACAGAGGTGTCCACCCAAGATGTATGGGACTGATCAGCTTGACCATCCTGTAAGCAGAAAAATGCTAAAGCTGGTCAGGATGAGGTATGTACAGTGAGGACTCAGAGCTCTAGTGCTCCCTAGGGACTGACTACAAGGCACAGAGAAGTGACACAGGAAGTCCAGTCAATAAGCCACAGCGTTGGAAGAGGGACAACAGGACAGCATCTGATGGCACCAATGGCACAATCCCACCCACCATACATAGCTTCATAGCTTCTTCCCCAGCACAAGGCTCAGGTACAGATGGGTCTGTCCTGCGTTAATCAGAGCACTCCCTCTTCACAGCAAGAGGCTCCAACCTACTTTGCACATCTCAAACAGTGAGAACTCTGGGCTGGCTCTGCTCTGAGGCTGCAATCAGATTCCCATCTTCAGGTCTTGACTTCTCAGGTCTGGTTCTACTCTTCACCAAGAGCTAGTTTAATTCAGTCACAATTCCAACGGACTTTTGTATTCTCCTGGTGGTGTAATGTCTTAAGATTATTTATTGGTGCTTTATGATTAAAGATGGGAGACTGTTCAGGCTGGATGGATGGCTCAGTGCTTAAGAGCACTTACTGCTCCTCTGGAAAGCCCAAACTTAGTTTCTAGCACCTTGTTGGGTGGCTCACATCCATGCATAACACCAGTTCCTGGGAAACCGGCAACATACCCCAACACAAATGCACATGCAAAACACATGATAAAAAAATTAATAAGAAGAGAAAACATCCATCTCCAGAAGAAGCCTCTGGATAGCTAGGATCAGTTCCCAACCCCACACCTGGAACATCTGCTGAGTTTGGAGGATAGGTGAATATAGGCGGGGAGAGGGCTGTGTGAGTCCAGGGTTGTCCAGGATAGGGGGTGAGAAAGAACATTGTTGAGTGTGATAAAAAAGGAAGTAGAGAATGCATCCTCAACAGGCAAAATGACATTTGCTCATTCCAAATACTTAAGCATCGTGTGTGACACACACCGAGTGCTGAACAGACTTCAAAATGACCTCTGGGGTGTGAGTGCAGGAGCCCAGCTCCTTGGGTTTCATGACTTAAAGTCCATGTCTTCTCTTAAGACACAGACAGGCATCAAGCTTCCAGTTTCCAGACTGAAGATTTCTCCTTGTGCTAAGATCTTCTCTGTTGCAGTAATCCAAGGGGGCTGCTTTTTGACTGCTGCCCAGAGCTACAGATAGGAATCTGCTTCCTGCAAAGTGTTGTTTGCTGTGATAAAATCACCTCCTCTGAGTGTTCCTATCTTTAGTGCCTTGTTAGAAAATGGTGTAGTGTGTAGTGCAGTCAAAGACAAGGCACGATTCTGAGCTGGAAGTGGCTGGCAGCACAGAAAAGGGAGAAGGTGGGAACTTTTTGAGTAAATGTGGGATGTGTTATAGGGAGGTCTTCATCAGCAAATCTCCAGGGATTTCTCTACTTCACCTATATAAAATGCTTTAGATACTTTCTTAACTTTTCAGGGTGAATTCTCTACACACAAAGGGTATTTGGAAGACTCTGATGTTATCCAAATCCCAGAACTCAGAACACATCATCCTTACTGCTTAGTCATTGCAAGTTTGCTGACCATCCAGGAAACATACATCTTCTTTGGGCTTCGTAACATACACTATCATATAACGCCTGCTGTGTGATTTCCACAGGTGTCTCCTGTGTTTGGACATGTTGGACATGCTACCACCAGCTGTTGATGTGCTTAGAAGCTTGGACCCCAGTGGGAAGCTCCAGAGGACCTTTGGATGGAGGATCTTTAAGGCAAATGCTAGTGGAAAGTGATCAGGCCATGGCAGGCCTGATTCTAGAAGGGATCAATGCCCTCTCAAAGGGGCGAATCAGGTAGGTCTTCAGGATCCCATCAGTTTCTATAGCTGAGGGTAAAGATGGAGTCAGTTTGGCTGTCTCGGGTTGCTTCTGCTCTCTCATGGGTGGCTTCAAAGCCTGTCCACTTGGCTGCCATGCTAAGATGCAGCCAGAAAATCATCAGGCACTGATGCCACGCTGCTTTGACTTCCCAGCAGCAGAATTAAGAGCCAATAAAACTCTTTTCTTTATATCTTACCCATTCTTTGGTATTTTGTGATAGTAACAAAATTAGATGGCTCTTCTCAAATGACCTTATATATTAGCGTTTTCCAAGAGCTTTTTATTTCTTTTCTATTTCGAAGGGTGTTTATGCCCAGTTTCCTCCAGCGAGAATGCTCTTCCCTTCCATTTGAATGTGCTCGTGTCCTACCCCTCCCAGAAGGCCCAGAAAAGGATGACAGGCACTGCCAACTTGTCCCCTTTTTCATCTAGTCTCCTTTAGTGAGAATACTTCTTTTCTTTGACCCACTGAGCTCTCACAACTCTTCAGATGGCAGTGAACGGACTGTATTTCCTGTTTCAGCTATTTGGAGATTATCTCATCTATCCCTCTGGAAGGCAAGCACCTTCCCACCAGGACAGGCTGTTCTGTGTTGTGGAACTTGAATGGGCTTTGCAGAAAGTCAGCCATAATCAGGTCCCAGTACTATTTCCTGAGTCTCTCCAGCACTACCAGTCTCCTTATTAGTCCGGGTGTCAGCAGGTGGAAAGTCACAATGAGATGTGCATCAGATATATTTTTTATCCTAGTTAGTAGCTTGTATTATTGACATTCAAGAGCAGATTTTCCATTAAATGAAATTTTACGTAAGTCAAAGTTACAAAGGATTTGGCTTATCATTTGGAATTTTTCTGATTATATATCTGACATTTTAGGAGCATGTCAAACTTGTTTTTATTTGCGTGTATGTTATGAAGAATTGGTCAGAGATTACTTTTATATGCATATCCATCTTTCCATTTGTTAAAGACTTTCTTTCCCCAAGAACTTGCCTTTGAAACCCTGTAAACACACGTATGTGAATGAGTGTCTCACACTTCTTTTCTTTTCTGACAACCAACTCATCAGTTTCCGTCAACTCTCTATAGGGCTTTTGTTATCCTAGCTTTACAGCAAGAACTAAATGAGCTATGAATATTTAGTATTTGTCTTCCAACTTTGTGACTTTCCAAAGTTGTTTTGTGTTTGTAGATTATTTATACTTCCACATAAATTTGTCAGCTTGTATCAGCTTGTCAGCATGTGAAAAAGTAAGAAGTTTACTTTGAATCCTGACGGAAATTACACAGAACTCATTGAACAACTTTTGAAGCATCTTCTTAATACTGTGAAGGAGACTGGGAAGATGTCTCAGCAGTTAAGAGCATTTGCAGCTTTTGCACAGGACCTGGGTTTGGTTGCCAGTACCCACATGGTGACTCACAACCATCTGTGACTCCAGTTACAGAGGATCCTGTGTCCCTTTGTACCTCTAACGGGCCAGGCATACCTATGGTGAACACACTCACGCAGGCAAAACACCCATACACAGAAAATAAATAGTTCTGAGTATTTTAATGAATGACATGGGCAAGTAGTTATAGCCAGATAAGCTACACCTCCCTAATTATTCAGGCTTGTTTGAATTACTTTTGGAATGTGTCAGAATGCCCCTTGTAAGATCATTTTAATCTTCTTCAGATTCATCTCTTTATGAGATTTTTATGCCTAAATTCAATTCACTTAGTGTTACTCTTTTCCATCATGCTTTCAAGAATTCCATCTCGTCAGTGTTTAAAGCTTTTCATCAACCTGAACTCTCAGTTGGGTCCTGGAAGCTTCCGGGAACCCACCTGGGACAGTCTTAGAGATTCTTTGAAGAAATAGGGAAGACAATGGAGTCGTTCTCTCAATTGTTTGCTCCACAAAGTCCTACAGGGTACTGCTTCTGAAAGTTACTTTTTGGTCAGATATGAATACATATGTATTCCATATGTTTTCATACCTACTAGGTTACCCTTTTTCTCTATTTGCATGTACCATTTATTCACATTCTAAACCCCATTAAATCTACTTTCATCTTTTTTTTCTGTATGAAATGCTTCTGCAAGCAACCTACAAGAAGAGTTGCATTTCTGAGAAGCTGCAACATGCCAGAATTCTTGAGAAGAACATTTTCAGCCATATCAATCAAGTGCCCAGTCACTAAGTTATCTCTGTCCTACCATCAAGTTGCATCAGTGTGCTAGAATCCACTTACTGATGTGTTTAATGGGATATTAAGAATCTTTTGCTAGAATGGTTAAAATCAAAAACACAAATGACAGCTTATGATGGAGAGGATGTAGAGCAAGGAGCACTCCTCCATTGCTGATGGGAGTGCAAATCTGTAGAGCCAATTTGGAAATCAATATGGCGGTTTCTCAGAAAATTGGGAACTGATCTACCGCAAGACCCAGCTAATCAACTCTTGGGCATATACCCAAAGGATGCTCAATCATACCACAAGGACACTTGCTCAACTCTGTCCATAGCAGTTCTAGCTAGAACCTGTAAACAACCTAGATGCCCCTCACCAAAGAATAAAGAAAAGTTGGTACATTTACACAATGAAGTATTACTTAGCTGTTAAGAAACAGTGACAGTAGGAAATTTGAAGGCAGTAGATGAAACTGGGAAAAAAATCATCCTGAGTCAGTTATCCCAGACCTAGAAAGAGAAACATGGTATTTACTCACCTACAAGAAAATATTAACTGGAAAGTAAAAGATAAAAAAGATAACCAAGCTACAATCCACAGACCCAGAGAGACAAGGCAGGCCCAAGGTGGGATGCATGGATCTCCCTGAGAAGGGGAAGGAGAAGAGGTTTTGTGGTTAGGCTGAGGGAAGGTACAGATAGGAACATTAGGGATCAGATTGGGGGTTGGCTAGAGGGAGCGAGCACTGAAAGAACTGACTGGCAATTGCATTTGGGGGTCAGGTAGAAACCTGGTACAAGGAAAATTCCTGGGAATCTATAAGGATGCCCCAAGCTGGGACTCCTAGCAGTAGTGGATACACAGGCTGAACTGCTCATCTCCTGTGACCAAGCAAGACTTTCAGTGGAGGGATTGGGACACCAATCCAGCCATACAACCTTTTACCTACAGTGTGTCCTGTGTATGGGATGTGCAGGACATAAGCTTGGCATAGAGACTGTGGGAGTGGCCAAACAACATCTGGGCCAGCCTCATACCCACATCATGAGGGTGAGACTACCCCTAACACTGCCTGGAGTGCAAGGACCCAGAAGATAGATGGCCCAGAGGCGTAGGATAGATCCAAACACAATTGGGAAAAATGTCAATGTTATGATACCTGACTACATTCTGTTATACTCACAGACTGCTGTCTAGCCCAGTTGTCATCAGAGAGCCAGAAACTGACGGAAACAGATGCAGAGACCCACAGTCAAACATTAGGTCAAGCTCAGGGAATCCTGCTAAAGAGAGGGAAAAAGGATTGTAAGAAACAGAGGGGTCAAGGACATTACAAGAAAACACAACATCACAAGAAACAACTAACTTGGGCACATAATAACTCACAAAATCTGAACCAACCACCAGGGAGCCTGCACAGAACCGACCTAAGCTCCACACCTATATGTTACAGACCAAGTATAGCTAGATCTACTGGTGGGACTCCTAACAATGGGAGCAGGGACTGTCCCTAACACTTTGGCCAGCTTTGGAGGATCTGTTCTTTACACTGAGCTGCCTTGTCCAGCCCTAATTCAAGGGCAGGAGCTTGGTCCTACTGCTACTTGACATAGCATGCTTTGTTGATCCCACAGGAGGCTTGCCCATTGGGGAGAGGTAGAGAAGGGAATGTGGGGGAAAGTTATGGGTGGAGAGAATGGAGGGGAAACTGAGGCTGAGATGTAAAATAAGATTAATTTTAAAAAACTTGCTAGTCAGTGAAACAATCTTTCTGAAAAAATAGCTCCCCTCTCATCACGCACATCATATTTCAAACCTAGAAATGGTGGTTCTAGAATGGTGCCCAGAAATTCCACTGATATTTGTAGATGACAGGCCATGATAATTGTAACAATTATTTAAAAGTAGACTCCATATGTGTGTGCGCTTGCATACACACTTGCACCTGAACAGAGTAACTTAGAAAAAGGACAAACGAGTTTCAGAGCCGCCCCAACACCTCTCAGGACTCCCAGTCACAGCTTTCTCCAAACTTTCTGTCCTACTTTTATAAATTTTAGCTAATTAATGTAAAATTTCATTAATTTTTAGCTCACTGAGTCCAATAGCACTGCCTTTATACATATGGACTTGGAGGGCTTCCACTGGGACTTGGACAATCTGCCAGTGGCCACCTTCTTTTCCCCACAGACTCTTTATGTCATCTCAGCTAGTTAGAGCAACCATTCCTAAACCAGTGGAGAGTAATGGGAGTGACAATTACCAAGGTTCTTCTCTACCCCTCCCAAATGACACACAAGTTGTCAGCAGTTTAGCTGTGTCACAGTGGAAAACAGGCAGAGCCACTGTGCAGGCTCCAGCAGGCTGTTTTAGATAGTGTAAGAGCATGAGTTCCAAAGTTGTAAGGATTTTGTTTCCATTCCCCTAGATAATTTCTGTATGGCTCTACACATTTGCTGGAGTGTGAGATGAGCCCTCTGAAGTCATCTGAGTTCAGCTCAGGGTTTCATTGCATGTGTCTCTTTTCCTGTGTGGAACATCTCTTATTTGCGGTCCTCCCTTCTGGGAGCTTGCCCGCCACACTGGTGTACGTTGTCAGTTGAAGCACTGTGTCTACAAACTTCCAACAAGTTGGCAATAGAATTTCTGAAGTGCAAACATATTTCATTTCTTCTGTTTAAAAATGGAAATTTGATCATAGTACAGCTCTTGTGATGATGTATCCACTCAGAAGTGTTTTCCGTTGACTCCATTCAAAATGAATCACACATTCTGCTAAATATTTTGATGAACACAATGGCGATATGTATAATTTACCTTTTGTACAACTTGGAATTCACACCTAAAATTATATTATCTTCTCCAGGAATGAGTCCTAAAGATAACCTAAATAAATTTGGTGTGGATGATACAGAGAGCAGAGTCTGAAAAACTTATTCCAAGTCAACAACAGTGGGAGCATTGGAGGGGAGCCACTTCAGTCCACAAGATGACGCTGGGCATCGCCAGCTCTTGACCTCACATTTACCTTCAAATTCACTGTTAAGGCAGGATTTGCACAGAGTCGGACAAAATACTACAACAAAATGCCTGCTTCTTTTCTGAAGCCCTTCTTGTTAAACATCTGCCAGTATGGTAGGTAATTAGAAACGTGAAGAGCAAGATGCGGACACTTTGCCTTGAGTAGCTCAAGTATTTTAGAGCTATACACTAATAGAAATCAGTACTATACACTAATAGAAATCACTACTATGAATATTTTATTGTCTTTATTACTAACTGCATCCTGATTTGGGTATAGTTACAAAATCACATTAATTTATATAACTTGTTCACAGCTTTGTTTTTTCTCTTAATTAGGTAGATCTATATATGTGTGTGTGCGAGTAGAATCATGCCATGCAGTGTTTTAGAAAGGTTTTTTTCTGAAATTAAAACAAAAAAGTCTCCAGCATACAGAGAAATATAATTTATTAGAAGGTTACTCACTAAAAGAGAGACAAGAGATAATCGGGAATGAGCCTTGGAGAACAGACAGGAATGTAAGGGCCCTAGCAGCAGAAACATGCTGGGTCTGGCTAGTTAAGACATTTAGAGGTGCCTCTAAATCTGTTGCTGTTGTTTGAGATCTGCATAGCTACTGCCTCTTCAAAGTGGTAATTTAGTGTGAAATTCTGGCATTTCTAGCTGACTGGCTCACCCAAACCCACTGCTGCCACTACCAAACTACAGGACTTTCACCTGGCTTCAGAGAAATGGTTCAGCCAAACAATGGGCAAAAGGTAAGCCAGTATAAAACGGACTGAAAGAGAAAAGTAAAATTCAGCTATGAGATGTTCTAGAAAGTCGTACAGATAGGCATACTGAAAAGGAGCCATGATCTTTTTAACTCGTGCAGATACTCACCTGAAAACACTCATCCTAGAAGGAGCATTGAATGATAGGTAGGTCAGCTGTCCTGGTTTCATGTCTATTGCTGAGATATTATACCTTTACAAAAAGCTACTGAGGGGAGTTTATTTGACTTATGATTCTAGGTTACTGTTTCTGATTTTGAAGAGGTCAAGGCAGGAACTTGAAATAGCTAAGTCAAATCATATTATATCATATCAAGAGCAAGAATAAAATGTACTTGTGCTGTTTTCTTGCTCAATTTCTTCACCCTTACACAGCTCAGGTCCACCCCTTATCCACAGCCAAGAGAATGGTGTCATGTGCACTGGGCTGGGTCTTCCTAAATCAAATAAGATAACACCCACAGACATACCCACAAGATGATCTGATCTAAAACAATATCTCATAGAGACTCTCTTTCCAAGTGATTCTAGGCAGTGTCAAGTTTACAAAGGTAACATCATACCCGATGACAATGACAAGCAGCCTTGGTATCCTTGGTTGCCCCAGGCATGGACAGCAAGCTCAGAGTTCATGAAGTCATGATGACTGCAAGCAGGAACCTTTCCAAGTGTAACTCCAGTTTTGCTGTAAGACATCCAGATTCTCCATAGCAGAGATGCGAGTCTCCACCCCCAGTCAGCCTCCTCTGCCCTTCTGCAGTTTGTTGACAACAGGGAGGTATCGTGTGTGCAGATGCTGGTTCTTACTCTGATACCCACTTTCCTTTCCCATCTCCACCGGGCTATTTTCAAAGGTGATGATACACATCAGTAAACAGCACAGATTTCTTCATTATATTGACTCATCTACAGAGGCATTTGTCAACAAAGAGAGTGATAATTACATACACACAATAGGGATCCACTCCTCCTGCTATGTCATCATCTAAAGGCAAGGCACTGTATGGGATGGGGGGAGATCTATAAAGACTAAGGGAAAACTCCACTGGAGGGCAAGGCCTCACAGACTGGGGTGCATTCCTCCTCAGTGTGGTAGACACACGGAATTAGGACTTAAGACCAGTAACTCTGCCTACAATAGGCAAATATTTTGGGTCTAGGAATGCAAAAGTAAAGTGAAGAATATCCTTTTTTGCCATGACTCTCAATGAATTGCTTTCAGACACTCCTTCTTGCCATGGCCAAGAATCACAATTAGAATGCCACTAGATCTACAGCTATGATTGTCCCCTTTGCACTTTGGAATCTTCCCTCATGTGGGCAATAGGCAAAGGGCTCCCCAACTTGTGTAATTGACTGAAATCTTCATAGGAAAGTAAGCAAGTAAGCCTTTTCCTGAACAATGATGGGAAGGTGCATTTGGAGTTCAAGGAGCCATGCTTCGGTGACACCATGCCCAGTGACCGCAGGCAACATTCAAACACAGAAACATGGCCCAATGTATTAGTGATGTTTCCTGCTGTTGAAATCAAAGACTTGATAAGATGCAACTCAAGGGAAGAATGGTGTATTTGGTTTGCAGTTCACCATCCATCATGGTGCCAAGTGTATGGCTGAAGGAAATGAAGACAGGTCTCACGTGCAATCACAATCAGAGTGTGGACAGCAAGTATGCTGGGTTAAAATCTCCATGTTCTGACCCCCAGTGAATAAACAACTTCTTCCTGTGACAGTACACTTTCTCTGATTCATATAATCTTTCGAATTAGGTGGGATATGTGTGTTCAGATACATAAGCCCTGGGAAGACATTTCATGTTCAAAGCACACCACCAACAAAGAAATCATCTGATAGATGATGCGGTTCCTTGCTGTCTATAATGAAAACATCTTACAGCCAGCAGTGGTCTCTTCCAAGAACACTATAGAGTACACCATGTGATGTTAACCTGAATCTGAAATATTACAGGTTATATAAGGCAACAAACTCAGTGTCCTGTGCTTACTACTGACAGCGGCTAGTTTCAGTGTTGTTGCTATTGTCATGGTTACCATCATTATTACTTCATGAGTGCAGGTGACACCAGGCTTCTTAAGAAACCGAAGAGGGGCTATTCACAGCTGCTTTTTGCTAGAGTTGGTCTTTCCTGCCAAGGATACCATGAGAAAAACTAAAAGGTGCCATCTATTATACCTGAAATATGTAACCCTCAAGATTATTTCTCAAAGGTGTTGATAATAGTGTTTATTTTCTATCCCATTTTATTACCTATTATCATAATCCCTAGCAAGAAGGTGATTAGCTCTATCACTATTACATCTATGGAATCACAGCTAAAGAAAAGACAGAGGAGAGTTTTGACTGTCCTTTGCTTCAATATCATGACCCAATTAAGAGTAAAATTGCATTTCCATTAACTTTAGTTGATCAATAAGCTGATTGCCACCAAATACAAGTCAGTTCAAACAGGTAAATGGAGGATGATACTGGCTATTTCTGTGTCTTTTTATATAAAAATCGACAATGAAAAGTGTTTTTTAGGATTATTTAAATATACCACTGGAATGCATCCATAGGATAATATAAGATGCTGTGTGGGATGCTGGATCCTTGTGCCCAGAACAGTCTTTGGTTTACTATCATTAAGGTGAGACGTTAGACATGGAGATTCTAAATTACCTGTACCAGGTCATGTACTTTGTATATGAAAGAAGAACTATTTTTCCCAAATCAAATTAACATAGTATAATTTACTATATGTTTTATTCTTAATAAAGGCACTTTGTACACAGTTTGGATAAAGAAAAGCACCTGTTATTCAAACTTTGCTTAAGAGCTGTGATTCTTTCTGAAGGTGACATTCAGACCCCATGGCACATCAGATCTCAGTGTCTGCTCTAGTCCCAGTTAGTTCTCACTGTGTCTTTCTGAAAAGCCTATTTTGGTCCCAAAGCCATCAGCAAACTTGAAATAACTGAAGCATGTAACAGGAGCTTAAAAACAAAACAGAAAGAAATGCTTCAGAGACAGGTGTCCTCCATGTGATGGGACAAGTTGCAAAAGTCTGGACTCCAAAGGGGACTTCCACCAGGGCCCTCAGCTCAGGAGCAAATCAAAGGTTCAGGCCAGTCTCTTTCTGCTTTGTCTTTTTATTCTGGGGTGACTCGTCCTGTAATGTAAGTCAGATAACTCACACGGGGTTTATTTTTGCTGTTTATTTTTAGTTATGATGGATCTTTTTTACTCAATTGCATACAGGAATGAAAGGCCAATTTAAGCTGTGTTTGGAAAAAGCGTGCAATTGTAGGACAAAAATATCGATTTTTTAAGTCAAAATGTCTGTACAATTCTGACTTTGATACTTTCTGTTTGACCTTCAATGAATCCCCTGACATCTTAGAGTCCCAAATTTAGCCTACATTAAGTGATATGTCAGAGGGCTAGCATAAGTTTTGTTTTAAGCTACAGAGTTCAAGAGACTCAGTGGAGCATTATATGAATATTGATTCTTCTCATTTATCCCTCATTTTCTTATTCTCAGTGCAGCCATTACATGGTAAGCTTTCCTTAGAAAATAAGAAAAGACAGTAGACTTGGAGACAGAAAATCTGAACCAACCTATGACTTCTCCTAAACAAATTCTGATAGCAAGATGAGATGAGATGTCTTGCAACACACAAAGAATGGTTTTAATATTTGATAATTTGACTATCCTATTAGCCTGGCTCTCATCTGGCTTCCATGGTAATGACAAATGATTATGGCATGGTATAAATAGCTCAAGGTCTGGCCCAAACCAACTATGAGGCTTTAAGAAAAAGGCCACATGCTAGGCACTATTGGAATAGTTCAGACAATGCAGGTGGTGTGGGCAGAAGCCATAAAGGCAAGAGCCTGGAAGATTATTAAGATGGAGGTATGTCCAGGATGTTATGAACACACCCAAATTCTAAGCAAGGACTTGGGCTTCCCTGTCTGTCAGGCACACAGTTGTCACATTCACTGCTGAGACGGTCTGCTTTCCTTGCTGATCATGTTTACAGCACTGCACCTTAAGAGAGCTCGTGAGAGATTTAGTTAGCAGTAGTCAGTATTTTAATTGCAGATTTGATCTTCTAAGTTTCAACTACCTCAGCAAAGATCTGACTCACCAAAGACATGAATTCAACATGGATGTGCCACTTGAACATAAAGAAGTACTAGGGCTGGAGCTCAAGAGTGTATTTTTGTAGTCAACATGTACCACTAAGGGGCTATTAGAAAGAAGAGACAATTTTTTTATATCAAGACCTTCTTTTTAGTAAAATCTAGAAAAAGGTCATCTAAAATACAATTTAATCAAGAGAAAATTAGGGGAATGTTATTAATCATTGGTGAAAGTATCTCTTTTATTTTTCCATTCTGTTATCTCTGAGACACAGAGCACTGGACTAAACTTCCGACTGGGATCTTCATGACATATCAAATTAGACACATGCCCTACATTCAATCAAAACCATTCTGGGTCTCTCAGTCTCCCACTTAGTAAAAAAGAGATAATCATGAGACATTATACTTTAACAATCTCAGCAATATCACATGAAGCAATAAAAATTTAGTAAATAGTCTCTATTAGCGATAATGATAATGAGCAATATATATTATTTAACATCTGTTCTATTTATTTCAAGTGAAGTCTGTCAGGAAGACTCAGTGCAACTTCGCACTAACATGTGGTTAAAAATTGGGTCAAGAAATAGGGCAACTAAAACAGATATATGAGTTAATGGCCCAGGAGGAAAGTGGAGAGTGTGTCTTTAACATTTTCAGGTCTCATTATTCTCAACATATAAACACCTGCCTGGACTGTAAGAAGGCTAAGTTAAACTTGAAAGCATGACTGTGGGACACCAAGAGCCAAATTGTGTTCGTGGGCAGATGCTGTCTCTACTGCATTAGGCAGGTGAGTCTCGGGATGCGAGTCAAGCAGCTCACGGATGGCCTTGCCTAATTAGTGGGAGGATCTTGGACAGCAACTCCTGCTTGGCATAATATAAAACTTTCATAGATGTGTCAACTTATATTCATCCAGGTGCCACATTAATTGTGGTTAGAAGTGAATTCATGTTGCCAAGATGTTGCATGCCAGATAATACATGGAGCCAAACTGGTTTAATAACTCAGAGAAGCATTGCCTACAATTTACCATGGGTAAACAGCAAAGAAAAAATGTGACTAAGTTGAGACTTCAAAGCCCATGAACTTGACCTGTGAAGGGCAGAGGGAAAGAATGCAAGGCTCTTGCACAACAGACTTGCCCAAGTGAGATACTTCTCACTAGTAGTGCTATGGTTGTCAACTTCGGGAATTCAAAGTCTTCAGATCCAGCAATTAAAAAAAAATATATTACTAGACTGTTCTATGCCCCCATAGCATCTTAAACAACTAATGTGGGGAAAACATACAAAGACCTCCATTGTGATAATTTCTTGCCACCCTTTATCTACCTGTTATCTTCATTGAAATCAATTCCCAGGTTTGTCAGGACTTTGCTAGGTCTTTTGCTTCAGGCCCTATTAAAAAAACTGTAAAGAGACAATTCAAGAAAAATGAATAACCTACTCATATAGTGGTTTTTTTGAGACAGGTTTCTGTCTATGAGATAAGAATAAAGGTGGGGCCTTATTTCAGGCCACATGCAGCCTGAGAACTTAAGAAAGACCTTTGACCCAAATGAAACAACACTGCATGGGTTTTCTGTCTCTATCTTTACACTTGCTGCTCTGCAGTGAGACAGGACCCATCAGAGGATGGCTTGGTATTGTCTTCTCCAGGATACAATGAGTAGAATCTCATCTCAGAAGACAGTTTTTCCAAATTTAAGAAATCTCCAAGTTACTTTCATTTGGGCATATAATTAATTTTTATTGCTCAGAATACATGTATCAAGGAGTTTTGGTGACTAATATCGTAATATGGCATGTGGCCATGAAAATACCAACTACTGAGATATTTCTGTTTGCCATGTTTCCAACATGCTTAAGCCAAACTATAATATTTTCCCATTTTGTTTTACGTTTTGTTAATTGTGTTTAACAGTAAGTGCTTACTTTTTTAAACTTTACTTATGATGTTAAACAAATGTTATCACAACCCCAGAGAACTTAGACAACAATGAGGACACTAAGAGAGACTTACATAGATATAATCTACATGGGAAGTAGAAAGTATAAAAAGACAAGATCTCCTGAGTAAATTGGGAGCATGGGGACCTTGGGGGAGGGTTGAAGGGGGGAGCGGAGAGGCAGGGAGTGGAGCAGAGAAAAATGTAGAGCTCAATAAGAATCAATAAAAAAATAAAAAATTTATTGTTTTAAAAAACATTACTTGAAAAAAAAAGGAAGTTGTAAACAGGAGGTACAGAAGAGTATGGTCATGCTGGGTAGTGATGGCACACGCCTTTAATCCCAGCACTCCCGAGGCAGAGACAGGCAGATGGCAGTGAGGTCAGCCTGATCTATAAGGGCTAGTTCTAGGTAGAGGACAGTCAGGACTATTACACAAATAAATCCTGTCTCAAAAGCAAAACAAAATAGACAAACAACAAAAACAACAAAAAACACCCACAACAAAATAAAGAAGAGTATGGTCACATCTAAGTGTGAAAGTATGTGGTAGAAACCGCTTCTAAGTTCACTCAGGTATTTGCTGGAGAATATAATGCTACAGCACTCATTGGCCAAAGTGTTTCCCTCAGTGTTTGCCACCTCCCTTTCTGAAAAGAACGTTTAACAACAGTAAAACTTACTTCATGAATAAAAATTAAGAAACTCAGTGAGAAGTGTCAAAAAAAAAAACCCACAAGGGGATGGAGAGATGGCTCAGTGGTTAAGAGCACTGGCTGCTCTTCCAGAGGTCCTGAGTTCAATTCCTTGCAACCACATGATGTCTCACACCTATCTGTCATTACAGAACCCTCTTCTGGTCTGCAGGCATACACGCAGACAGAACACCGTACAAATGATAAATAAATAATTTTTTTAAAAAAAACCCAAAAAACTAAGAGTGCTGAGACAATAAACACTGATTTTAAGCTGATTATTGGTGTTGCATCTACTACTTTTGATAAATCTTATTCATTATGAACAGATTACTGTATCTTTCCCACATGCAGGAGGAGGGAAAATATGAGAACCAATATCAGGAGTGGGGTTCTCAGGCAGCATTTTGAAAGACTTTCTATACTGATCTGTTGAATGCACTGGGTTATTACAATTACAAACATTCATTTTGCACTATTCTGAAGACCAGAAGTCTAATATCAGAATTTGAGTATGTTTAAGATCTAATTCAGAGGTGGCACTGTCTTCTTGTCTCTTCCTTCACACAGTGGAGAAGCAAGTTGACACACTGGGGTCTCTCACTGGCTTTTGTTTGTTTCTCTGCTCTTTTGATTCTTTTAAGTCAAAAATCTCGTTTTATAATTCCTGCCATCTTGGAACACTCTATGAAGACAAGTCTGGCCCTGAACTAACAGAGGTCTACCTACTTCTGCCCCCTGTGTACTGGATTAAAGGCATATGTCGCCACATCCATCCCAGCAGGTTTTCTCTCCCCTCCGCCCCTTTTTTCTTTTTAATAAAGCACTTACTACTAGTCCTGTTCTGAAGAGAAGAACCATCATCACAATAGCTACCCAAAGGCACCTTTTTACAGTACCATTATTTCTGGGGATAGGATTTAGAGGGCACATAGCACTACCTACTTTGTGGAAAGTTCAAAGTGTAAGGAAACCTGGCCTGCCTCGTATTGTATGGATTACAGTGCTTTTCCTTCCAACAATTCTTATTTTGAAGATCTCCCACCTCAACACTTTGCCCCATTCTTTTTTGTTTTTTTTCTTTTTTTCTTGATTTTTCTTGAGTTCTACATTTTTCTCTGCTCCACTTCCTGCCTCTTCCTTCCTCCCTTCAACTCTCCCCCAAGGTGCCCATGCT
>JAQHUG010000336.1:884819-955378 GCA_028555095.1 Dicrostonyx torquatus | reverse complement strand
AAATAACATCATAGAAATATGTTATTTTAAACAAAGACCTGTCACCTACTCAGTGCTGCTGTTTGTACGTGTTAGAGAAGTACCTAATGGAGCATGAGAAGCCTCCCAGGAGCTGCATCTAAGAAATAAGCTGATGCTCTCTCCCAAGAAGTCCCAATTGACAAGACTGCCTCATCTAGGGGTGGGACTCCATGAGTCCCTCCCCCATCCACAGTGGGATCTTGTCTGGCATGATCTCATACAGGCCTTATGCATGGAGTTACCATAGGGTTTCATTTTTAATGAGGGATCCAAGAAGCATCAAGGAATCTGCCGTTGTTCTTTGAACAACTGCTGCACATTTTGTATTCTACCGAGCAGACTCCATTTGTTACCCGCATCTTACAGAGGTACCGCACAGTGTTCAAGCCTCCCATTTGAAGATGAGGCTGAAGAAGATCAGAAATGCTCAGTGACTCATTCACCTCATGAACTCATCAAATAGCTGAGATTGGACTGTATCAATATGTTCTATTCCAAACACTGGATTTAGGTCCAAAGAAAGGGTACATAGGGTAGAGAACCAAGTTGTTTCCTGTGATATTCTCAGTTGTATAACACATGGATAGTTGACTTTCTAGATACCAAGATCACAGTGATTTCAAAACTATCTTTATCTAGATCTTTTTAACATTACTAACAATGTCACAAGTAAAAGTGATGGTTACTTCACTTCCTATTGGGTTGTTAAGAGATACTTTGCTCCCTTGTGGATTCTTACCATGGCCCCACTTGAGGGACATTTCTCTCTGGCTCTCTCTGCTTGTTTACTGTTATTAGCGATGTCTCTAGGACTTGTTTAACTGCTCTTCTTTCTTTGTTCACCAATGTATTCAGAACTGAATTAGTAGTGAGTACACAGAACCAGGAGAGTGGTGCCATCCCTTTAGCTCTGCGGGACTAACCAATGAGCATGGGCCAGTAGCTGAGGCTGTTTTCCCATCCTGATATTTCCTTTATCCCAATTTCCTCATTAAGAATAATTAAAAATTCTCTATGTAATTCTATAACCTACTTCAATATCATCCTGACACAGGACTGAGTTAAATACTAAGGAAATTATTTTTTTCCCAAGGAAAAGAGCCATCTTGAAAGGCAAATCTATTAATTGGTAAAATTTCCTAGTAAGTTCCCCAAATAAATAACCCATAAAAGGCACTGTTGACAATAAGCATGGGGGTAAACACCACCCTCCTGTTGTACAGATGCAAGAGCTGACAAAGTTTCCATATACAGAGTGGAGAATGGGATCCTGCGGCAGGCTTTCTGCCTCTGAGCCCCACATTTCCCCCAACTAGGCTAACCTCCGTCTACAGGTAGAGCATCATAATTCTGGAAAGAAGTTACGTGGGGAGGCTGTTAAAAAAGGAAGAGCACTGAGCTAGGCATGAACAACCACTAAGAGGGGTTCCTTGCAGGTTGAGTGTGCAGTTCCATCACACTCATCCCCCTGAGATGGGTGCCATGACCCGCTAATATGTGCTGTGTGCACTGCCTTGCGGCATGGCTGATTTAAGGAGTAGGCGATTTATGAGCTCCATGCAGATCCCGTTTCTAGTTGCAGAGTGGAAGCATCCCCAGGAAGCAGCTCTAGAGTCCAGTCTTTTCTGTAGGCTCAGCACACTTTCAAATGAGCTGGCCCCGCAGAAGAATGAATAAGGCTTGGCTGGCTGAACTGCATCAAAGGCAATTGTTACCAGCGTACAGGGCAGAAGGGAAAAGCTGGAGACAGCCTGGAATGTAGCTCAAGCTGTGTTTCAGAGGTCAGGCAAAGGTCAGGCAAGATGATTCCACTGCCTGCCCTGCCCTCTCCTCTTTCTTTCTCAACTTATGGTTTATTTTCAAAACAATAGATTCCATTGAAACAATAAAAATATGCAAAGAAACAAACATGCACTAACCTATAAAAATATAGGCTCGAATCTTTCAGGTGATTACTATTCTCATTCCATAATTTTTGCAATAGTTCCCCATTTAATTAAAATTACAAAATTAATAAAAGGAGTACAGCATACTCTCTTTCTTACCACAAGGACAACTATTTTTCCTAAAAATATTTTTTATTCGCACAACTGGTGGTTCATCCACCTCCCTAGCCCCGCCTACGATGAAACAGGCTAAATAACTGCAAGGAAATGGTAGAGTTAGTATCAGAGAAAGGAGCTTCTTATTGATTAGCTTAGACCAAAGTGATCTCCTGATCAACTGCTGGCTACCGCGACCAACAAGAGTGAGAATCTGCTCTACCGAGTGTCACAAGAAGTATTTTCATGTTGCCTTCCTTGTTGTTATAGTAACGAATGACCACACGGAGTGGCCGAAGTCCTCATGTGCACCACGGGATTTACAGAGCTCAAGTTAAGGTGTTCTCAGGCTTCCTCCAGTGTCTAGAGATCATTTTCACTGCTTAGACTACTGCCCCTCTCCCTTTTCAACCCCAGCAAAGCAGCATGGGAGCCTCTTACATGATCATTCTTCCTCTGGTTTCAGATGGAAACTACTTCTCTATAGAGATTTCTGAGATTAAGCTGTGTCCACATAGATGAACTAAGACAATTTCTCCATTTCAAAGACGTTAACCTTAATCGTATCTGCAGAGTTACAGTATCTGGATTAGCTTGATGTCTTTAGCACTGTTCTCCCTACTGCACGGGGTGAGTGTCTTCTATACTATCATATCTATAGCCAGTCTCCCATTACAGTCACAGGGATCACTGTCAACATACATGCTCCATTGTCCATTGACTTCATTCTCTAGAAAAATTAGTTTACCTAAATTTTTGCAAAGGTTTAATTATTGCCTACAAGAAATAACCAGTGGCAAAATACAAAACTTTGATCTGAACAACACAGAAGAAAATGGATGGACACAGTCCTTCTAAAGAGCAGAGTTTCTGCCCTTTGTCTAGAATCTGATAACGAATAATGTGGGAGCCATAGTTCACATTTTACTGATAGTAGACTTTTAGCTGTTTCCTTCAACTCATTCCTCATTTCCAAGGAACTACCTCCTTCTCATCTGTCTGTCTTTGCTTCTTTCTGTATCCCTCCCTCCATTCCTAATTCTTCACTATTATTCTTTGCAATGCTTTATTTTAACACATATAAGGAAATTGTGTAAATGTCTTTTTCTTACATGGAAAAAGTCAAAACTGAAACTGAGGTTTCCCCAATTAATAGCAATAAATACTTGGATAAGGCCAGGTCTTCACAAACACATGTGGTAAAGGCAGAGTACATTCCTTGTGCCAAACATCTTTTAAATTGCTTTAAATTTATTATTATTTTAATTTTTACTAA
Source organism: Dicrostonyx torquatus (assembly GCA_028555095.1). Lineage (NCBI taxonomy): Eukaryota > Metazoa > Chordata > Mammalia > Rodentia > Cricetidae > Dicrostonyx > Dicrostonyx torquatus. The sequence goes on along the minus strand of JAQHUG010000336.1, from coordinate 952,039 downwards.
ACTCCCATGAATTTTTCTCCACCATACAGTTATCCAAATTAAGAAGCTCAGAGAGGTTAGGTTACCAGTTCAAGGTCACACAGCAAAGTAAGCATTGGAGTCAGGATTCAGACAATACAGTCCTATTCTGGAGCATCTTGTTTTAATTTCCTAATTTTCTGTTAGAATCATCCTTCTTAATCCTTGATGAATGTTGACCCTCCATTCTTCCCTGCCCAAGAAAGCATGATGATATTCTGACCTTGAGTACCTCACGATATCACTTTATCTGGAAATAAGGACATTTGTTGACATAATGCTTAAAATGAAGCCACAGTAACAAATGGGCTCTTGTCCAGTACAATCAGTTCCAGTGTAAAGGGGAATCTAGACATATTCAGTGTGAAAACCACGTGAAGACAAAGTCGATCCTAGTGACACACCTACACACGAAGGAGCAACAGCAACGGCCACGAAGCTGAGAAGCGAGACAGCCAGGGCAGATTGTCCTCTGAGGGCTTCATTGACAGCACGAGGTCAGCATGGACGCCAGAGGTTCCCCTTCAGAACTGTGGAAAGTAAACCTACAGTTTCAGATGACAGAGCCGCGGCCGCTGGGGGAGCCTGTACAACCCCACCTGCGCTGTGCAGATACCTTGTGTACTCAGAGCTCATGGATGACGGAAACTCTCCAAGACAACACCTTTAAAAAAAAATATGACAGGAAGCTTGGGTCGGTATGCCAACTGTAGAGTCTTAGGGAGTAAATTTCACACCATTTACCTGTGGACCCAAGCACTCCAGTTTTGGCAGCCCTTCCCTTCAGGATCTTTATTTACACAGGATCTTTCTGTATTCCATGCAGTTATTTCATATGCCATTTTCAAATTCTACCTCCCTGATCACTAATATGTGTAAGAAATATAGACGGAGAAGAAGTACTAGACCGAGAAGTAACTTTCATAAAGCCACCAGTCATTTTTGGTGGGTGCAAAGCTGGAATCTGACTAGGCTGTATGTCTGACATAGTGGGTTCCTTTCCCGTAGTGCCCGAGACAGGAAGTAGTTGTATCCGATCTCCATTGTTGTACTGATCTTTCCTGGCTCCTAGTACTATCTAGTACTATCTAACTGAGGCTTCTTCCAAAGTTAACTCAAGTGCATGAAAAATGCCAAGGCCCAGAGTATCTATTTCATGCATGTTTGAAATTGTCTATGGACCCATCATCTTCCCCACGTTGTTATTTTGCCCACAATATAAAGCCCCCAAGGAATGCACCGACTGTAAAGCAACTTATATAGTGGGGGCAAGAATAGACCACAGACACACTAATAAGGAGAATATTTTAAATTAAAATGTGCTTAATTTAATTAAAGCTACAGAAAATCATAATTTAGCTTTTCCTTTCCTAAAAATGTTCTTAGAAATATCTTTGATAAAATTCAACATACATATAAAAAGATTATAATTCCATGTAATAAAGGCATGACTAACTGAAATTTCCCCACAGAAACCAAACTACATTAAAAATTCTACCAGGCTACTTGACTGAAGAGGATGCTAATGATTTTGGAGAGTGAGAATGTTTTTTGTTTGTTTGTTTGTTTGGTTTTGGTTTTTTGAGACAGGGTTTCTCTGTAGCTTTGGAGGCTGTCCTGGAACTAGCTCTCGTAGACCAGGCTGGTCTCAAACTCACAAAGATCCACTTGTCTGCCTCCCGAGTGCTGGGATTAAAGGTGTGCGCCACCACCGCCCGGCTGGAGAGTGAGAATGTTATAGGTTCAGAGTCAAATCATCTTGGTCTATCTTAGCAATTAAAAAGCAATTTATTGCTTACCTCTTTGTGTGACATAACATCCTGTTGACTACTGCATAAATTCTTCTAGAAAATATTAATGTGTCCCATTTCTACTGACTTAAAAGCTAAGAATTTCATCATCAGGTAGCATCAGTGGCCTGTTGAAGAGATTTCCTGACTTTGCTGTAAACCACCTACCTAATGTATCCATATGCATTTGAAATCCAATATATTTGAAAAGATTTTTGATTTGTTGCTGTTTTCTTATTGTGTTAGTATGATAGATTCATGAATCTGGTATTATATCTGTGCACATTAGAGATAACTTCAAACTGTATTTCTGGGCTATGATTACTCATATTTGGTTTTCAAATAAATTACGTATCATTTGTCATTGATACTACAGCATTTTTATTGCATTGACTGAGAAAAAACTCATAGATAGTATCACACTAAATTATAAAAAATACTGAAAAAATTCCTCTAAAGTAAGAAACGAGACAAGTTGTTTTTAGAGACTCCTCCTCAGCTAGAAAAATAAGCAAAAAGTATAGGCATAGGCAAGGGAGAGCTCAAATCATCGCTGAAGGGCAATGTAATAATTTGTGTTTTCAAAACTCTAAGGATTCCAACAAATGACTGTAGAGCCGATAAAAAAATTAATAAAGTAGAGGGACATAAAGAATTTTTAAAAATAGCACTTTTCCTAAACACCAATAATGAACTAAAGAAGTAATTGTAAAGAAAATTCAAGTTAAACTCCCCAAAATGAGAATGGCCTTTGCAATGAAAAATATCAAATACCAGATAAAGAAATTGGTGAACTTGAAATGTAGAAAGACTTGCTGAAGCTTGTGGATTGGTAAAATCAACATTCTTCAAAATAGTGATAGCACCCAAAGGAACACAAAGATTCAAGGCAGTCTCTACCATAATATCAATGACATTCTTCAAAGAACTGAAATGACATAATTAAATACATTAAAGGACAAGAAAAAGCCTAGTCTGTCAAAGCGATCCTGGGCTAAAGAACAGTGCCAGAAGCAGCACAAGTACCTGATTTCAAAATCTATACAGCATTGTAGCAGCACTGTACTGGTGAAAACACAGATGCACCGACCAATTAAAGAGAAGAGAAAAGTCAGAAATAAATTCACACATATTAGACCAACTCCATCTCAGCTAAGATGCCAACAGCATGCCCTAGAGGAAAAACAATGTCTTCATGCCCTAGAGGAAAAACAATGTCTTCAGGAAATGGACTTGGGAAAGTCAATATCTGTGTAAGAATACTGACACAGACCCCATTCTTCAAGCTGTACAAAATGAACCCGACATGGATGAAAGGGTCATCAAAAATGTTAGAAGAACACACAGTTGAAGATGTTGGCACAAAAAAATAGTTTCTTAGAGAAAACCTCAATTGTTTACAAAATAGAACACAAATTGACAAATGTAATTAAATAAAATCAAAAAGGTTATGCACTGCAAAGGAAACAACCTGGAGCAGCAGCTCTCAAGCTGTGTGTTGAAACCCCTTTGGCAAACTTCTGTCTCCAAAAATATTCATGTTACAATTCATAACAAAAGTAAAATTTTAGTGACAAAATCGCAAAGAAAATAATTTTATGGTAGGGGTCACTACAACATGAAGGATTTAATTAAAGGACTGCATCCTTAGGAATTACTGATCTAGAGAGTGAAGAATTATTCTATAGAATTGTAGGCAATATGTAGCAAATATTCAGCTGACAGAGGGCTGCACAAACTTGGATGGGAGAGAAGTGAGGAGATATCATCGAGGAGTGGAAGGCAGGAATTACGATAAAGACGCATTGGATAAAATTCTCCAAGAACTAATGAAAAAACAAAAAGCTGGGTCAAACCAACCCCATATCAGACACAGAGCTGATCTCCAAAATATACAAAGAACTCAAGAAACTGTTCATCAAAAGAACAAATAATCCAAAAAAAAAAAATTGGGGTACGGACCTAAATAGAGAACTCTCAACAGAGGAATCTAAAATGGCTAAAAGGCTTTTAAAGTAATACACAACATCCTTAGCAATCAGAGAAATGCAAATCAAAACAACTCCAGGATTCCATCTTACACCTTTAAAAAACGGCCAAGGTCAAAAACACTGATGACAACTTATGCTGGAGAGGATGTGAAGTAAAGGGAACACTCCTGCATTGCTGGTGGGAGTGAAAGCTGATACAGCCTCTTTGAATATCAGTATGGTGATTTCTCAGAAAATTAGGAAACAATTTACCTCAAGACCCAATAATACCACTTTTAGGTATATATCCAAAGGATGCTCAATCGTACCACAAGGAAATGTGCTCAACTATGTTCATAGCAGCATTTGTCATAGCCAGAACCTGGAAACAACCTAGGTGCCCTTGACCAAAGAATGTATAAGGACAATATGGTACATTTACACAATGGAGTACTCCACAGCAGAAAAAAAATAATGACATCCTGAAATGTGCGGACAAATGGAAGACTCTGGAAAATATCACATTGAGTGAGGTAACCTGGACCCAGAAAAAAAAAATATCATATGTACTCATTCATAAATGGCATTTAGACATAAATTTTACAAAAAAAAATCCTACAATTCACAATCCCAGAGGAAAACTTAGACAACAAAGAGGACCCCAAGAGAGACATTCATGGATCTAATCTACATGAGAAGATAAGAAGTAAAAAAAGGCAAGACCTCCTGAGTAAATTGGGAGCATGGGGTCCATGGGAGAGGGTAGAAGGGGAGGGGAGAGGAAGGAAGGGGAACAGAGAAAAATATGTAGCTCAACAAAAACAATTTTAAAAAATAATGATTGGGCTGGAGAGATGGCTCAGCAGTTAAGAGCATGGCCTGCTCTTCCAAAGGTCCTGAGTTCAATTCCTGGCAACCACATGATGGCTCACAACCATCTGTAATGAGGTCTGGTGCCCTCTTCTGGCCTGCAGACATACACACAGACAAAATATTGCATACATAATAAATACATAAACATTAAAAAAAGTTTAAAAAATAATGATTTAAAACTGTAGTCAAACTACTCAAGTGGACACTTTTCAAAGAAAGTCACAAAAGATAAAAAACATATGATTAAAACATTTAATATTTCCATCCATCAGGGAAATACAAATCAAAATTACATTGATATTCTATTTCACCAAGTTACATAATCTATTGTCAAGCAAAACATAAATGTTGGTAATGGTGTGAAGAAATGGTAATCTTACACACAGTTCATGGAATTAGAAATGAGTTCAGGCATTACAGAGATCAGCATTGATCTTCCTCACAAACCTAAAATCAGAACGACCACGGGTGCCATCTATTCACTTCGAGAGAGGACCCAAAGTTAAACAGAGTCCTCATACAAAAGGAACACCCGCATGCTTAGTGCAGCACTCTCATGACAAGGCACACAGAACCCCAGGTGTCATTCAACAGTTAAGTGGATAAAAACATGAGCCATAAACATTCTCACACATTAGGCCACAAAGAATGAAACCCTTTCATTTACAGGAAAATGTCTGAAACCAGGGGTCATCTTATTATAAATAAGACACAGAAAGAAAAGCACCACATATTTTCTCTGTTGTGCAAAACAAAACAAACAAACAAATACAATGATAACCTCAAAGCAGAAGAAAGACTATCAGAAAATAGGGGTGGAAGGGGAGAATGAGGTAGAGGTAGGGAGGACACAATCTATCTATATTATATGAAAATATCACAATGAAACCCATCAATTTGTACTGTGCACTTAATATTTGTTAATAAAATGACAGGAACATTTACATCAAGATATTGTTAGTCAATATTAATAATACAAGAATGTTTCCTAATAAAATTTTAAATATCTTTTGTAATTTTATTAAATATTTTGCTAAATCAGCAGCAGCAGCAGCAACAACAAGAAGAAGCCTACTGGTTGTATGAGTACACTTTCATACAATTGTCAAGTCAAAACGCCCGACCTCAAATCAAGACTGTAATGCAGCCAGTGATATTGGCACTCAGGAGGCAGAGGCAGGTAGATCTCAATGAGTTTGAGACCAACGTGGTCTCCAGAGTTAGTTTCAGGACAGCCAGAGATGTTAGACAGAGAAACCCTGTCCTGAAAAACCAAATAGAAAAAGGAAAGAAAAAAAAAAGGACTGTAGTGAAAAGACTGTCTATCACAGGCTTTGATGTTCTGTACAAGTCCCTTAGCCACCCGTGACTTCCTCCACTCTTGGCTTGTGAAATGGGAATCTTTGCCCTACAGGAATTTTGTACAGAAAGTGATTCAATGCATCCTAGGACCTGTGGGCACATGGTAAATGACAGCCCTTTGTCAGAGCCTAGGTTTTTATTGCCAGCTAATTGGCTCAGACTTTGAAGCTGTCGTTCCCCAGAAGGAACTCTGGTGTCCCAAATGAATTAGAGTTCAGCTTTCCCCCATCTTCTGGCTCTGTAATTCACCATGACCTGAATGGCAGAGCTCTGGGAAGAAGAAGAGAAAGACAGTCCTGGGCTAGCGAGAGTAGAGCGGGAGGTAGGGATGATTCTTCCATGCTCAGATCATGTCTGTCATCTGTTTGGTCCATCAGCTTTGAAAAAAGACCCGGGAGCTCTGACTGCACAAGCCACTGGCAGTAGCTGGGATGTGCTCCTCTTTCCCCATATTCCCTTGTCTTTGTTGTTCTTGTGTGAAAATATGGACAGACCCAGTAACCAGGGATCAGCAGTTTAGCAAACAAAAAGTGATATTTCCTTTGGGGGATTATACGCCTCTTTAAGTGCCATTACATAGAAGTCTCAGAGAGTCAATAGTCAAAGTGCATGGGCCTTGACTCCAGACCTTATAAACAGATATGATACTGAGCTGTGGCACCCATATTTCCTGGAATAGTGAGAGCAAGCAATGAGGTTCTCCTAGACCCATAAGTCCCAAACATAAAGTGAAACATCCCGCATTCTCCATCTTTATCATAACCCAGATGTTAGACATGGTGATTTCCATCACACAGGTGAGCACAGCACCACTGAGATTGGTCCTGCACTTCATACCTTCCTCTAGACCGTGCCAAATAGGATGTCATTCCTAGTGCATCACATTCCTCTACATGAAATTCTTCTGAACTTCAGGTGCAGAATAGTTTCTCATCCTGTCTCCGCTATATATCTGGGTAAGCCTGGGCAACTCCTGAGCTTGGAAACCACAACCCTCCCAAAAGCAAGGTGTGAAAATTAACATAGTGGGACCTCCGGGAGCAGGCAAGCAAGGCCTGAGCCATCTCTAGAAGCAAGCAGGAAGGTCCCAGCAACCTCTGGGAGCAGGCATGAAGGCCTGAGCACCCACCAGGAGAGCCATGGACCACCAGGAGCAATAGGTGATCACTGGGATCTCCAAGTAACCTGAACTGAGGGTCTGATTATATTTCAAGAAGCGAACGTCTGAGCCTTTGACCCACTGGTACCTGGAGAAGTGGTCACTGGAGACACAGCCACAACTACACCAATTGGAGGAAAAGACAGGTAGACAACAAGGTAAGAACACATGCAACAACACAAAGAGCAACACAGCACCACCAAAACTAGTGGTTCTAAAATAGCAAGACTTGAACACCCCAACACAGATGAATCAGAAGAAAACAACCTTAAAAACAACTTTAGAAAAATATTTGAGGCCCTTAAAAAGGATGAAAAATTCCCTCAAAGAAGTGGGGGGTGGAGAATAAACAAGAAATTGGAAGAAATCAACAAAATCTTTAAAGAAAACCAAGAAAAAGCATTCAAACAGGTGAAAGAAATGATTCAAGACTTGAAAATCGAAATAAAGACAGTAAGGAAAACATAAACTGAGGGAATTCTGGAAAGAGAAAATATGGGTAAACAATCAAGAACCACAAATGTAAGCATAAACAGCAGAATACAAGAGATGGAAGAGAGAATCTCAGTCATTGAAGATACCATAGAGGAAACAGATTCATTGGTCAAAGAAAATGTTAAATCTAACAAAAGCTTAATGCAAAATATCCAGGAGATATGAGACACCATAAAAGAGGAAACCTAAGAATAATAGGGATAGAAGGAAAAGAATTCCAACTCAAAGACACAAAAAATAGATTCAACAAAATCTTAAAAAGAAACTTTCCCAACCTAAATAAGGACATGCCTATGAAAACACAAGAACCTTATAGAACACCAAATAGACTGGATCAGTTTAAAAAAAAAAAAAGAAAGAAAAAAGAAAAATCCCCTCACCACATAATAATCAAAAAGCTACACATACAAAATAAAGAAAAAGTATTAAGAGCTGCAAAGGGAAAAGGCCAAGTAACAACCTATCAGAATTACACCTGACTTCTCAATAGAAACAATTAAAGTCGGAAGGTCCATGTCAGGCATTCTGCAGACATTAAGAGACCACAGATGCCAGCCCAGAATACTATATCCAGCAAAACCTTCAATCACCATAGAGAATACAAGATATTCCATTATAGAACCAGATTCAAACAATACTTAGCCACAAACCCAGTACTATACAAAGTGCTAGACAGAAAATTCCAACCCAAAGATGTCAGTTATATCCACAGAAACACAAAAAATAGATGATCTCACAGCACCTGTGCCAAAGAAGGGAAAAGCACACACAATAACATCACTACCAACACAAACTAAAATAACAGGAAATAGCAGTCGTTGGTCATTAATATCCCTTAATATAAATGAACTGAATTTACCTATAAAAAGACACAGACTAACAGATTGAATATGAAAACAGAATCCATCCTTCTTCTCAATTCTGAACATCTACTCTCCAAATACAGGGACACCCTCATATGTAAAAGAAATATTACTAAAGCTTAGATCCCACATTGAATCCCAAATACTAATAGTGAGAGATTTCAACACTCCAGTCTCACCACTGGACAGATCTGCCAGACAGGAACTTAACAGAGAAATAAGGGAACTAGCAGATATTATGATTCAAATGGACTTAACAGACATCTATAGAACATTCTATCCAAAAAAGAATATACCTTCTCAGCACCACGTAGAAACCTTCCCAAAAATTGATCACATACTCGGTAATAAAGCAAACCTCAACAGACACAAAAAAAATTGGAATGGTCCCATGTATCTTCTCAGAACACCATGGCTTAAAGTTAGGAATCAATAACAACACTTATTTAAGAGAGCCCATAAATACATAGAAACTGAACAACGCTCACCTGAATTAATAATGGGTCAAAGAAGAAATAAAAAAAGAAATTAAAGATTTCCTAAAATTCAATGAAAATGACCATGCGTCATACCCAAATTTATAGGACACAATGAAAACAGTGTTAAGAGGAAAGTTCATAGCACTAAATGCCATGTAAAGAAGCAGAAAAAAAATCCCACACTACCAAGTTAACAGAACACCTCAAAGGTCTAGAACGAAAAGAAGCACACTCACTCAGGAGGACTAGATGACAGGAAATAATCAAATTGAGTGTTGAAATCAACAAAATAGAAACAAAAAAAAACAATACAAATAATCAACGAGACAAAGAGTTGAGAAAAATCAACAAATAGACAAACCTTTACCCAAACTAACCAAAAGGCAGAGAGAATATGGAAATTAACAAAATCAGAAGTGAAAAGAGGACATAACAACAGACACAGAGGAAATGTAAAGAATCATTGTCGGGGACCGTCGCCCCAACATAGAAACTGATGTTTTCCCCCAAATGTGTGCTCGGAGACGCGCGGAAAGAAACAGGCTTTCACACCATTACAACTTAAAAGGCTTCTCTCATTCTTTAGCGAGGCCTATGTTTATTATATTTCCCTAAAAATCATTCTGCTCTCTAGGCTCTCTTAAAACCATTTCTTCTCTGAAACTGCTCTCTATTTTCTCCTCTGCTATGTACCTTCTCCCCTATTTCTCGCTCTGTTCCTTTCTTCTCTTCCCCTCTTGGGGACTTACTTAACCATTCCTTTTTCTGGGGCATCTCTCTCACCCACACATTCCCATTCACACATCTCAGCTTGGAGATAGCTACCTTTCCTGGGGCAATCTACGAATGACTCAGAGAGGCTGGAGCGAAAACCTCGGCTATTGTCTTTCTAAGTAGTCGGGCACCAGGTAGAAACCATGGCATCTCCTGGCTAGCAGGTATCAGAGCCCACAAATCATCAAAAACCTATGCTCCACAAAAGTGGAAAGCTTAAAGCAAATGGACAAATTTATGGATAAATATCACTTACTAAAATTAAATCAAGACCAGATAAGCAAATTAAATAGACTTATACCACAAAGGAAATAGAAACAGTCAACAAAAGTCTCCAAACCAAAATAAGCCCAGGCACTGGATGATTCTAGCATAGAATTCTATAGGATTTTCAAAGAAGAACTAATACCAATACTCCTCAAATTCTTCTACACAATAAAAACAAAAGGAACATTGTCAAACTCTTTTTAAAAGGCTACAGTTACCCTGTTACACAAACCACACAAGACACTACTAAGAAAGAGAATTACAGACCAATCTCACTCACAAACATTGATGCAAAATATTCAATAAAATACTGGCAACCTGAATCCAAGAACATATCAGAAAAGTCATCTATCATGACCAAGTTGGCTTCATCTCAGAGGTGCAGGGATGGCTCAATATACAAAAATCTGTCAACATAATCCAACATATAAACAAACTGAAAAAAAAATAAAAAAAACACGTGATCATCAAATTAGATTCTGAAAAAGTGTTCATCAAAATTCAACACCCCTTTATGATAAAAGTCTTGGAGAGAGCCAGGATGGATATAAGAAACATACCTAAACATAATGAAGGCAATGTACAGCAAGCCAATAGTCAACATCAAACTAAGTAGAGAGAAACTCAAAGTGATCTCACTAAAATCAGGACCAAAACAAGGTTGTCTACTCTCTATAGCTATTCAATAACGTATTTGAAATCCTACCTAGAGGAATAAGACAACAAAAGAAGATCAAGAGGATGCAAATTGGAAAAGAAGTAGTCAAACTTTCACTACTGACTGATGATATGATAGTATACGCAAGTGACTCCAAAAACTCTACCAGGAAACTCCTCCAACTCATAAACACATTCAGTAATTTAGCAGGATACAAGATTAGCTAAAAAAAAAATCAGTAGTCCTCATTTATACACATGATAAATGTACTGAGAGAGAAATCAGAGAAACATCACCCTTCACAATAGACACAGATAACATAAAATATCTTGGGGAAACTTTAACCAAATAAGTAAAAGACCTGTATGACAAGAACTTTAAATCTTTGAAGAAAGAAATGGAAGAAGACAGCACAAAATGAAGGTAGAATTAACATAGTGAAAATGATAATCTTATGGAAAGCAATCTACAGATTCAATGCAATGCCCATCAAAACCCCAGTAAAATTCTCAACAAACCTCAAAAAAAAAAATTACTCAACTTCATATGGAAAGACAAAAAACCCAGGATAACCAAAACAATCCTGTACAGTAAAGGAACTTCTGGAGGTATCACCATCACGAAGTACTCTCTTCTATCAACCAGGACACCAGGAAGAGTGAGTAGTTGGTTTTTACATAACCCCTAAGGCCATAGGCATGAGCCAGGAACATCTTAGACAAACCAGAATCTCAATCATCCAAAATCCTGACTAAAGAGTTGCTCGATGAAAAGCTACCTGGTCTGTGAGGTCCCAGATCAGTATTTTTTAATTAGTGAAAGCTAATTTATATCCATTAGCAATGCCATTTTCAAGATCATGTTCTGACTCCATGCACATGTTTCCCAGAAGGGAATTTCAGTGTCATGTATTTATACAGAAGCAATATACTGTTGTGGGATGAAAAGGGTCTTAAGAATTGAGGCACCAATAGATCATCTTTGTTACATATTTTGCATTTGCAATGCATTTTTATACTGCATAATCTGGTAGGTTATTAATTAGTATTTCTAGCTATCTATGCCTCATTAAATCTTTTCATCATCAAAGGCAATATAGTTGCAAGTTCAAATGTCTTAAAATAATGAGTAGAATTCCCACTCAGTTCATTGATCTCATGGTCAGTGTTCCTGGGACAGTGGCAGTACAATTTCCTTGTATTCTGAAGAAGCTGCCAGGCACAGTGAAGTCCCATTTCTGGACTGTATCCTCTCTATCCTTGGCACGCTTTTCAGCAATGTGCTTCCTAGTTCTCCACTCCAAATCTCCTGACACTTCTGTTTTAAGTAAAAGTGCTTGAATAACAATATATTCATTGGGTTTTATTTAAATAGAAACAATGACTTATCTAAATTCAAATTTCCATCAATAATTTTCATTACTAATGTATACAGGCTCAAACCTGGGTCTCTCTGTGGAATCAAGTCACCTCCAGGGGAAGCGGAGTGGTTGAACTGTAGAATACTCCTATTCTTCTACTTGAGTGATACAGATCTACTCCTAAATACCTGTACCTGCCTGGGACTGTTAACAATAATAGAAGTGGCCACCAAACAGCACACTCAACTCCTTTGTCAGAAATTTTGTGTTACCCATCTCTGCCATCTCAGAACACTTTGCGAAGGTTAGAGGAAACTACACCTAAACTGTGTATAAGATATGTGTGCATACATGTATACATGTGTTTATGTACATAAACGTTTATCTGGATGAATATGAGTGAAGGCTGAACAGGGAGCCCAATGTAAAAAAAATGTGCTCTCATTCTCAGATCCTATGACAGTATCCTATTTTGAAAAAGTAGGTTAGAAGATTTGATTGAGACATGCTTTTGAAAGAAAGATCCTGCTGGGTTATCTGGGTCAAGACATAAATCCAATCGTCAGGAGCCCTTACAAGGGAAAACTGAAGATCCATTAGAGACAGTAAAGGGAGTACACAGAAGAAACATGCAAAGGTGAGAGCGACGCAATCATAAAGCCAGGAAGGCCCAAGAGCCACACAATGTTGTAAGAGAGAGGGGAGATTCTTCCAGTCCTCGGATTTCTAGCCAAGGTAGAAAAGCTCTAGTACGTTTTTATTGCAGGGCTTGGAAATAAATTAATAAATTATATATACAAATGTATGAATGCAGATGCATGGTTATATGTTGTTACGTGTGCACATACCTACACGTACAGAGTTATGTATTTCTATGAATCACACCCATACAGAAATTATTACTCCCATCATATGCCTGGGCACTCTGTCTATATTCAGTTCATACTGAAACTTGGCTGCTTCTTTACTTTTCACTCAGAAGCAACTGTAGTCATGAAAAATTAGCACCTATCTTCCAAGTGTTCCCCACTGAACTCCACTATCACTCTTTGAACCAATACTTGAGAAATATCTCTCATGCCTACCAAAGCTTTGAACTGAATTTATCACACAAATTCTCAGAGACCCCTCATCTGTGACTATAATGGTTAATCACAATTTTCAACTTGATGAGGTCTAGATTCATCTGGGAGACAAGGTTATGATATGGGAAGTCTTTCTGTATATGTGTTGCTTTTATTGGTTAAGAACAAAACTGTTTTGGCCAATGGCTTAGCAGAGTAAAACCAGGAGGGAAATCTGAACAGAGATATACAGAGAAAGTAGGCGGAGTCAGAGAGACACCATGTAGCTGCTGAAGGAGAGAGACACCCAGAACTTTTACCAGTAAGCCACAGTCTCATGACAACACACAGATTAATAGAAGTGGGTTAATTCAAGATGAAAGAGCTAGCTAGAAATATGCCTGAGTCATCAGTCAAACAGTGTTGTACTTAACATGGTTTATGTGTGATTATTCAGGTCTGAGTGGCCAGGAATGAAAGAGCAGTCTCCATCTACAAAGTTATAGGCATAGGTCCTCCCAAATGACCCTAAGTTGTGTCAGTTGTCAAACATCTAACTAGTGCGACTGAGACTTTGCAAATTTGACACACAAATACATCACTATTAAACAATGACCTTTCTCTTCTTGTTTTTCTCCAAGATCTTGTCAATAATCACAATAAAAGACATATTATAACTTTAAAAGTCCCACACTCTTAAAAAGCTCAAACACTTTCAAGTTAAGTATATGTCAAATGACCAAAGTCATTAAAGTATGGGCTCCTGTAAAACAGAAAAGATAGTTATGTACTTTCTCACTTCAAGAAGGAAGAACCAGGACACAGTTACAATTAGATCAAAACAATCCCCAAATCCAACAGCATAGATACCCCAGTTTCTAATGTCTCTAACTCACTCATGGTCTATTGAGTTCCAAAGGGCTCTGTCAGCCTCACTTTTTTGACTCTGCCATCCAGAGCACACATAGATTATCTCAGAGGCTCAGGTTAGCTACTCTATACCTGGCACTGTCCTTGGTGGTTAGTCCATGTTATTGGCATCTCCAACAGGGTGAGGTTGCATAATCACCAGTACCAACCTGTCACGTGATGCCAAGCTTCAGCTTCTCTCCACAACACCTTCAACCATAGGGTCTCCTAAGCTGATGCTGCATCTTCATAGAGCTTCACTTATATCTTTGCCTCTGATGGTGTCAGCCAAGTCTCATATTCTTTCTGTGACCCCCTTCAATCCTGCAGCTCTTCATCAGTGGGGAGAAGAGTCGGGTGTTCTTATTACACTCCAACTTTCCTTCCTATGGGTAATGGCTCTGCAGGGTTGTTACTATCAGTAATGAAATGTTCCTCAGTGTTAACAATGGCCTCAATAAATATTCCAGTTTCTCCTCTCTCCTTTTCTCATTCGTAATGCTTCTCCATGTATGCAGCCTTAAACCATGTTCTTAAATAACCCAGCTCTAGACCATGTCTATTTGTTGACTCAATTCACTTGATGAAAGCTTAGTCTTCTAGCCTTTGTGGCAAGAAATCTGAAGTGATCTCCAAATGTCTGTGGATTTATTCTATTGCCACTTACTTGGAAGAGAGGAATTGCCAGTATCTTGAAAGACATTTGGAGGTCTCATCATAGCTGGTGACAGTTTACAAAATGGCCTTATATCTGTGCTTTTGTTATATAAGGAAAAACACACACATGCATGACAATACGCAAGCCAGCACATGTATATACACACATACATGCAAGCACACATGCATACTCACACATGCACACACATTAACACACAGAGACATGTATATATTGAGAGTCTCAGCAAAGCAAATCCAATTCTTTGTAAACCCAAACACTAAGTAAGATAGATTAGCTAAGAGAGAATTTTGACTTTAAATTATTCAGTTTGAACTAAAATATAATGTAGAAAGCCGGCGGTGGTGGTGCACACCTTTAATCCCAGCACTTGGGAGGCAAAGGCAGGGGGATCTCTGTGAGTTGGAGGCCAGCCTGGTCTACAAGTGCTAGGTCCAGGATAGGCTCCAAAAGCTACACAGAGAAACCCTGTCTCGTAAAACCAAAATAAATAAATAAAATATAATGTAGAGAAATATATGGATCATTAGGAGAAAATGTTCTATGATTCTAGGGCCCTTTGTGATACACTAATAAAACATCAGAGATCAGTTCATGGCCTAGCCCATGGGGCCACTTTGAATTTTGTCTTTCCATGTATAAGCTGTGTGTCTTTGATAAAGTACCTAACATCTTTAAGATCTGCTATCCACATCTGGAAAATGGACATAGATTTTGAAATACTTTGCTGAAGTAGACAGAGGATGGAAATGTTATAAGGTAGAAAAAGCAATTAGCAGAGTGCTTGGTATGCATTCATCTCTAAGTGCGAGGCATTTGTTACTGATTGATTGCACTGTATATGCTACCTCAAGATGTAGTGACTTAGAAAAATATACACTGCAGTTTCTGAAGGGGAAGGGTAAAGACTGCTTAGCTAGGGGAGTGTACCTGTGAACCTCCCATGAAGATTTATTATGATATGTGCCAGAGCTCCTGTCACTCAAAGTCTTGATTGGCCACAAGTCCTTACAGCAGAAAAGCAGGAAGAAGCCTTAAACCTGCTGGAGCATCCTTATGATAGTCCACTACTTCATCTGCTCATATGAATGCAAAAATATAACATACTTCTGCACATGGTTATTACCCACACACTCATGTAGACAGCTTAATAGATTTCATGGTGATTTCTTTTGTTTATCAGACAAGTTCTCACATTCCACATGCTGGAGTCAAACACACTTTATGGCTGACAAATATCTTGTATTTCTGATTCTTCTGCTTCCACCTCTCAAATGCTATAATTACAGAAATGCAATTCTCAACCTGGTTTGCAATGATCAGGATAAAACTTGGGGTTTCATAAATGCTAGCCAAGCACTCTACCACCTGAGCTATGTCTGCAGCCCCTAGTTTATGGTAACTTTAATGTTTCCACCCCCTAAAAAGAACATACACACTTATTTGTGACTCTCTCTCTCTCTCTCTCTCTCTCTCTCTCTCTCTCATGTTTTCCATGGTATGTATGGGGTTCAGAGGACAATTTTCACAAGTTAGTTATCTCTTTGCACTCATGTTTTATGAAGTTTTGTTGTAGACCAGTCTTTGAGTATACTATAAAGATGTGTTGCTCTCATTGGTTTAGAAAAGAACGGCCAACAGGTAGGCAGAAAGAGGTTAGGCATGACTCACAAACATAAAGAAAAGAAAACACTCTGGACTGAAGGAGGACAGAGTCACCAGGAGAGAAAGGGAAAGCAATATGAGAGTATTGTGCTGAAGAAAGGTACCACAATGTGGTAGACGGTAAGTTTTAAAATGTGGGTAAATTTAAGATGTAAGAGCTAGCTAATAACAATCCTAAGAGATCAGACAAACACATACTTAATAATAAGTTTCTATGTGGTGGTGCAACAGAGAAATTCTATCTACAAGCATAAACTTTGGTCCTTTGGCTGGGCACCACCCCACTGAGCTACCTCACTAAAATCATAGAAACTTTTACCTCAAGAGCAGAAAAGACTGAACTGCTTCTGAAGACTGTCCATGCTAGCTACTTGAAAATGAACATGTTAAGTTTATAAAAGAGGTGGTGGCATGAGATGTCATAGAGAAAGAAGAGAGAGATATATTTTAAAGACAGATGAGAGGACTAGTAGAATGAAAATGAGATAAATCTTGCAAAGAATTCAGAAAGAGGTGGAAGACAGATGGCAATTGGGACAAGATAGCAAAGAGGTCAGCGACAGACATTTGAACCTGGGCACTGACCTGATCACACAGGGAATGACTAAGATTGGTTTGAGCATAGCACAGAGCTGAGCAGCCTGACAAATCCAGAGACAGGAGACTGTGCAGCATTTTGCTACCCATTCACTCTGAGAAAACTGCATGCCAGTGCACAGTAATGGGCACTAATATATTCAAGATCTCTCTTGACAGAACACATTATCCTGTAGTGTCCTTAGAGTAGACAGTGAAATAAGAGTGTGTTGATAGAAGAGCACTCAGCGAGTTGCCACCATCAGCCATCTTCCTGGGTTGTGCTGTCCTAGCCATGGCGGGCCACATTTGAGGCTATGGTAGCAAATACTTTTCTAGCCTCTTCTGAGCCACACAGTCACAAAAGCTTTCATCCAGACTGCTAAGTACAATAATATACTGAGCACAGGAAACCCTGAGTTGAGTGAAGTCCTGAGTGAATATGTGCTGTTGACAGGGACACAGTCATGACCCTTTGATGCGTGGAGGAATGGGAAAGCCCATAGTGTGTGCAGAAAACATCTACCATAGCTTATCTCCCCCTCGATGCCTATGACCTAGAGACTTCTCTCCTACAGAAACTGCCCATACTGAGATTAGCTAAACACATTCCCTTCATCCAGTTATCCAGTTTTATATATATATATATAGATAGATAGATAGATAGATAGATAGATAGATAGATATAAATATATAAAATTCTGTCTCGTTGTTCAATTCTGTGCTATAACGCTGCCTCTCTGTTCAACTCTATATAATGTACATAATGAGCTTTCAGGGTATTACAGTTTATCTAGCAGACAGTCCTGTCTACCCAATTCCAGGTTTTGTTTTGTGTGTATGTGTGCATGTGTGTGTGCGTGTATGTGTGTGTATGTGCGTGCACGTGTCCATCTCTCTATCTTTTGTTTTATTCCCTTGCTATGCCAGTCATGTCCAAATTCCTAGTCCATGCGAGGATGTGGAAGAAAGATCCCTATTGCCCTCTCACAGCCCATCTAGGGACTCTGAACATAACTAGCTGACAACCCAGTTTTGTTTCATAATTCGGAGAGTGGAACACAGTGTGGTAAGAGACACAAAAATTTTACCATGGAGAATCAGATTGACTAAGGCTCAAAGCTCCAGTTGGTGCCTCTGATATCCATGAACTTCTGTTCAGTTGAAAAGAGAAAAGGATAAGAAAAAACTGAAGAAATGACTACCAAGAGGATGGAATGATATTCTAATTGAAAATAAATAAGTTCCAGGCTTATTGCAGCTTCCTCCCCCTGTGCTTGAGCTCACAAATCATATAAGGAAGAATGCAAACACTGAAAGGATCCAGAAATTGCTCTCTAGGGAGGGTGACTTTGAAGCTACAATGGTACCCTGTTGGGTAGGTATTAACACAAGAGTCCTGTTAACCAAGTGAAGTTTCAAAACGCAGCAGAAGCTAGAAAGGAGGCTCAGTGGTTAAGAACACTTGCTAGTTTTCCAGAGACCCAGGTTCAATTCTCAGTACACACATAGCAGGGTACAACCACCTATAACTCTAACTCCAGGGCATCCCATGCCCTCTTCTGGCTTCCTCTGAGGTCTTACTGGAGATTTGCCTTATTTGACTTCCTCATTCCAAGCTCTAGTCTCTAGGATAAGCTGAAGAAACCCTATAGATCAAACATACTACATGACTTGCTGTATTCGTTTTTATCTCTGTCACATATATCTGATGGAAACAATTAGAAGTAGGGAGGGGAGACAGGGAAGAAGGGTGAATCAGTGGTTTGTGACACTTGTTACTCTTGCAGAGGACCTGAGTTAGAGTTCCAGAGTCCACATGGTGGCTCACAACCATCTATAACTCCAGTTTCAGGGGATCTGAAGCCCTCTTCTAGCCTCTTGGGCACCAGGGCACAGTGTTATAGATCCTTATATGTGAACAAAATACTCATATTTATATCAAAAATGCTTCTAAAAAGTAGGAGGGACTAATGTTGACTCATGGTATCAAAGACTATCATTCAGATTCAACAGAGCTCATTGTGGGGGAAACAGATTATCATGACAGAAGTGTCTGGAGGGGCCCTGAAGCTCATCTCATGGTGGCTGGAAAACTGACATCAAGCAAGAGAAAGTATCTAAGAACCAGACTCATCCTTAAAAGCACAGCCCTCATTTTCATCATCCAACCCATGCTATCAAGTTATTAATCCATAAGTGTATTAGTATAATGGCCTCGCAGTAGTTGATTCTATTAGCTAGGACCAAGCTTACACTCATCGGAGTTTTAGGGGCACACAACATACCAAAATCTTTTCCTCAAGAATATAAAGGTGAGTAAGGATTAAATACTTGTTAATGACACAATCAAGAGAGAATGGTTGTTTCCTTGTAGCAAATTTTGCCTATCCTAACTAAAAAAGCCAGGTCTGAGACTTAATTGTTGGGTCACAATAAAGAAGAAGAACAGTTACAGATACTAAAGTCACAGATAAGCTCCCTGGAGAGGTGTTTGGTAGTAACTTTGGGGCCTCAAACTAGCTTAATCCTGTTGAGTGGAGTGTAAGATGCTGATGAGCATAATCAATGCAGACCAAACGAAATGATTCCCAGGTCTCACCCAGAAGAACAACGAATAACTGAACATGTTAAAAGTAGGTTAAAAACACGACAAGGTCATATGTGTGAAGGAAATAGCTGGACAGACAGGGTCGAAATTATGGGTAGTTAGAGATGGCTTGAATCAGGAGCCTCTCCATTTTTCTTTTCTTTTCTTTTTTTTTTTTTTTTTGGTTTTTCGAGACAGGGTTTCTCTGTAGCTTTGGAGCCTGTTCTGGAACTAGCTCTTGTAGACCAGGCTGGTCTCGAACTCACAGAGATCCGCCTGCCTCTGCCTCCCGAGTGCGAAAAACTGTATTTGTCCCTTATTCCAATCTGCTCCTTCTACTTCCTAGACAGCTGAATTTATAGGGCATAGATCAGAATCTATTGGAAAAATTACCATTTTCAGCCATGGCTTCTTCTCTTTGAAAATGAAAATAATCCTACTTCTCTCATAGTTATGATCCATAAAGAGGAGTTGGTGGAAATGTGCATGAACTGTTTGTGAGACAATTCTACTTGAAGTTTAACCCCAGACAGATGGTGTAATCTTTGAGGGCTTCCGTGGGACAAACTCCTTGTCATGTGAACATACTTACAACTGTTACAGTTGTTTCAGCTGCTGCAAAATCCACATTCAGGTTGGCAGGCAGTCGGAGATTCCAGCACATTCTGACTCCAACCTGTGCCCATTGGAACCTTCCATCAGCAGAGCCACTCCATTCTAAGGACTCATTTCAAACACAAGGAATAAAATATTCACTCGTAGTTAGGTAGTAACCGGGATGTTATTGTTCTGATATTTCTCAGTATTAAAAAGTCAAATTTGTATACAAAAGTGTACCTCTTTAATGTATTTAATTTGATGAATCTGGATATATAGATCTATGTTATCATAGCCTCCAACAAAATAATAAACATATCCACCACCTCTAAAAGTTTCACTGTATCCTTTGTGTCTGTATGTGTTGCCTTTGAATGTGAAATGGATCTCATAGGCTCATGTATGTGAACAATTGGTCTCCAGTTGGTGGTGTTTGGGGAAAGGTCTTGGACTCTTTAGAAAGCCTGATGTGAGGAAGTGGGTCACTGAGTCACTGGGAACAGGCCTTGAGAGTTTATAACACAGATCATTTACTATTCTCTGTGTCCTTCCTGGCTGAGCATGCAACATGACCAGCCAGCCTCCCTTTCCAGTCACTAAGCCTTCCCAGCCTGCTGCATCTTTCTTCCTCATCACTATGGTCTGGGCCATTCTGGATCTATAAACCAAAATGAACCCTTTCTCCTCTGTTTATTGCATTGTCCGAATTATTTTGTACACCAAGAGAAAAGTAATCAAAACACTGTCATGATTAGTTTTTGTTGCCAACACAGCATAACTTAGAGTCTCATGGGAAGAGAGAACCTCATTTGAAAAATAACCTTGATCACATTAGCCTGTGGGCATGTCTGGGGAGCATTGTCTTGACTGCTAACTGAAGCATGAGGGCTCAGCCTACTGTGGGCAGTGACGCCCCCGGGCCAGTAGGCCTGGTGGGCTGTGTATAAAAGCTAACAGAACACGAGTAGATAAGCAAAGTTCTCTCATTGTTTCTGCTTTAGTGTCTGCCCTGACCTCTCTCAGTGGGGGAGCATGACCTGGAAATATAAGATGAAAAACCCTGTTCTCCCCACGGGACTTTTAGTCATGCATTTATCACAGCAACAAAAACCACAAGAAAAAGCTGTGTACGGTAAGAATACGTAACATGAAACCTACCCGATTGTTTTAGGTATCACGTATGAAGCATGTGCAAGAGTCAGATGAACAGGAGGGCCTCCTTGTTGGTAAACTGATCGCTGCCTGCAAACAGCCCAAACTGGATTCCCTTCAGAAGATATAGTTTCTGTTGTAGTGTGTGTAAACTTTAATTATTGGCACTCTCAAGAGCTAACTCTGTTCTGACTTGAGTTTTCTCAACAGAGACTTACATGAACATTACGATTTGATTATGGAATATCCTCCATAAACAGACTTTAGCAAAAATTTCTAGTAGAGTTCTAGTTTCTATCTGAAACTTGTGAGCAGAGTTTTGCTGTCTGCGGTTCTACATTCTGATCTTCTGAACTCCCACCAGAATCACTTGACTACAGCGTCCCCAGACTTATTTAGTTTATAACTCCAAGACCTTCTAAAGCCTTTTATATGTAACAAGTTGATATTCAGGGTTAGCGCAACAACAACCCCATTTCTTGTTACCAATTTTCTGTATCACTTTCTTTATTGTTGGAAGAAAATGAACAACAGAAACAATTTAAAGAATGAGGGGTTTATTTTATCTTCAAGTTGAAAGGGATACATTCCACCATAACAGGCAAGGCATGGAGGCAGGAACAGAAGGATGGCTGTTCCAGTTGTTTCAGCAGTCAGGGAGCAGAGAACAGGAAGTGGATTCTGGCTATATAAACCTCAAGGCCAGTTTACTGATCGTCAGGAAGGTTCTACTTCCTGAAGGTGTCATTGCCTTCTTAAACAGAACCATCAGTGAAAAACAAAGTGGTCATATACAGCAGCCTAGGAGGGGTTTTTCACATTCCAATCAC
The DNA here is from genome assembly GCA_028555095.1 of Dicrostonyx torquatus. Taxonomy (NCBI): domain Eukaryota; kingdom Metazoa; phylum Chordata; class Mammalia; order Rodentia; family Cricetidae; genus Dicrostonyx; species Dicrostonyx torquatus. Next base: position 929,912 of record JAQHUG010000336.1, on the reverse strand, counting down.
AACACCAGGTGTTTGAGAGTCTGCTGAGGAAAGCCAGAGTCACCAGCAGAGCTGACTTTAGACAGGTCAAGGAAAGGCCCTTCCGAAGCTCACTGAAGTTAATGCCATAACATTAAACATTGCTGTTCCCAGACTTGGACGTGAAATTTAACATCTTTTCTGCTGGACTTCATAGTGCTCCTTTGGTTCAATCTTTCTTTGATATTCTTCTATCCTTGAGGACTGGGATGTCACTCTATGCTACTGGTTATAACAAGTATGCAGCCATTCTGATTGTACAGAGGTTTACAGCTTAGCAATTACCTTGAACAGTCAAAGAGGCTTTGGATTTTTGAGACATCATGGGACTCTTGAGACTATAATGACTCTCAGTGTTGGACTAATTAATAACTACATTTTCTTGCATGAGGATGGTCATGAGTTCTTGTTGATCAAAGGCAGAATGCTGTGGTACAAATCTGAATTGTTCTCCACAGATTTTTGAGGGTTTTTTTTGTTGTTGGTGGTGGTGGTTGTTTTGTTTTGTTCTTGTGTGGGTGTTTGGGAGTTAACGGTAGCGCCTTATATGTTCTAGGCACTCTTCCACTGAACTACATTCCCAGCACTTGGATTATGTGTCCGACACCCAGTCCCCAACCTGTAGCTTTTTCTTTATATTTCTGTGCTGAAGTGACATGGTTAAAGTTATCAACTTGATAAGCAATAGACTTATGATGAGATATCATAAAATACCAACTTCTAGGCAATCAAAGCACATCTCACATCTGACCGTCTCCTGGCCTCCTTTATGGTGATGTCAATATTCCCCATTTCTGAATAGCTTCCATATGCAGTCATGACTCGTACCAGGATCATAACACTTCTTCCCTCTGGCTTTTCTATTGGTGCATAAAAAAATAGTTTTATGAGCAAATGCATGAACATATGAGTTGCTATAATTTTATAGACTCTAATTACATAATTTTATTTAAAAATTTAATGTCATTTTAAAATTGCATTGTGCTTTAAAAGGCTACCATTACTAGGAGGCAGAGAGTCGAGATTTGAACACTTCATAGTTCTACAGCAAGAGGAGATCGCTTCAGTCACTGATGAGGAGACAAGGCTTCTAGATGTCAGGCCCCAGCATCTCTAAATCTAAAACTGATGCTTGTGCCATCACACCATGCCGTTCTTAAACTTTGGGCTTCTTAGCTTTCAAAATGCATTTTACAAAGTAAAATTTTACATAAGAAATCAGGCTGAATATGCCTAATTAATAATTTCACTGTACTGATAGCTAATGTGCTTTGAAATTGTCTGGATATGAGGCTCTAGGAGCTTAGAACTCAGCTCAGCCAACGTTTCAATAGTGAGGCCAATGCCACACAGGGAATGGCCTTTGGACAAGAGTCTGTCCCTCTGCTGCTTGTTCTGCTCTTCTTGGTTCTGCTATATAATCTTTATAAAAAAGTGTGAACTTATTTTCTAAGAGGAAAAATAAATATTATCTACATACATGGAAGTTCAGTACAGTCTACATGTTCTATGAGAAGTCCTCAAGTGTGTTTGCTAAGCCTTCTTCTCTGGAAAAAGAGAGAAGGAAAAAGAGAGATGGAAGGATGGGAAAGAGAAATGGACGGGAGGGATGTGGGGAAGGAAAGGCGGAAGGAGAAGACAAGACAAGTACATTTTGTTTTTAATCATCAGAAGAAAATGTTTTTCTATGAAATTTATGGGGTCATTCTCTTTCTTAAGAAAAGTATGCATATCTGAGCAGATGGAAAAAATTAAAAACATATTTTACATTGGCCTGAATTTCTAACCCTAAGCTTTTATGATTTTAACTTTTTTTTTTTTTTGCTAAGAAGCCCATAAGCTTCACTTATCCTTGTAAATGCTTTTCTCATAAGCAAGAAACCTAAGAGGTTAGCCATCTTTTCTACATATATTAAATAATTGAATCAGTCAGAATTCAGTAAGAGAAAAACCAACAGGGGAGATAGTAGCACAAAACATATAAAGATTGTGGCCTGCTAAAGTCAGGCCCACCCATAACAATCCTTCTTTTGATCACCTTGAAATAAGTGATGAAGACCTTTATTCTAGGTCCATTCTGTTGCTGACATAAACACCTTGTCCAAAAGCAACTTATGGGAGGAAAGGATTTGTGGTGTTTGCACATCCAGGCATAGTCATAATTAAGGGTATGTGAGCATATGTTCAAGAATTGATTGACTCGAAGGCAGGAAACCTGCGGCCACACAAAGCGTTACCTCCAGCCAGGGAGCTAACTTTCAACCAAGAACTACAGAGAACCATGGAGGATGTTGCTTTATGGCTAGTGTAGACTTACCATGGAAAATTTCAAGAAGAGGCATAGGCTGAGCTCATCAAAGTTCACACAGTGCTTTTGAGAAGGTAGGGAAAACTTATAAGAACATACCTTGCTCCCTAATCCTATGAAGGACAGAAACCTCAGGGCTCAAGATCATATCTGTGAAGAGGGATATCAGGACTTCAGCAGTCCCAGGAAGTCTAAGTAAGCTAAAGGAGAGAGGCCATTGTTTCTAGATAGTTTAATTTCTATGTCTACTGAGGCAAGTCACACATCTTAGTAACATTTGGTATGAGATTCTGTACTTATAAATTCCTGGGATGTCTGTTTATCTTACTTTCCTATGAATGCAATATTACTCTAAATAAATAAATGAGACATAAGAACTCACGGCAATAATGAATGTGATGGTAAGCTTTAATTATCAATGTGACACAACCTAGAGCAGTGGTTCTCAACCTTCCAAATGCTGTGACTGTTTAATACAGGTCTTCATGCCATGGTGACCTCCAGCCATAAAATTATTTTCTATTCTACTTCATAACTGTAAATATGCTACTGTTATGAATCGTCATATAAATATCTGTGTTCTCTGATGGTCTTGGTCGACCCTTTAAAGGGGTTGCGACCCACAGGTTGAGAACCTCTGACCTACTGTCCTCTGAAAGAGAACTGCAGTAAAATGTTTCTATGTTGAATTTGCCTGTGGGCATGTATGTGAGGGATTATTTCAGTTAAATTAATAGATGAGTGAAGACACAGACTACTGTGGCTAACACCACTCCTTAAAAATAGTGGTTTGAATTGTTCTACAAGTGGACCTACCAAGCTGAGAGCGACCAAGCAGTGCACATACATGCATCCATTTCTCCTTGCTCTTTACTGGACCTGATGGGAGCAGCCATTTCAACTTCCTGCCACTTGACTCCCTTGCTTTAAAGAATATCTGTAACTGACAGCTTAAAAATACATTGTCTCCTAAGTTAATTTTTGTCAGTATTTTTTTCACAGCAATAGAAAGGAAAGTAGGGCAATGGTAATATTAAAATAGCATCACTTTGATGCCATTTAAAGTGGGGTGTGTTAGTTCTACTCTCCATGGCTGCGGGCAATACTCTGTAGAAACCAGCATAGCAAACACTCAGAATTCTGGGAATTCTTATTTAGAGACATTGAGGAAAGTACATGTAGGGCCACATGTTTAAACATATGAGGTGTTTTGACAGGTGTGTTTTCAGCAGAGAATTTTTTTCTTCAAGAGAAAAAAATTTGGTTGAATATAAACCATCATTCCCACAGCAGTGCCAGATGCCACCCAAGTGCCATGTCAAGCACACATAAATTGAGGATTGGATTGCATCTCCACAGAACTGCATGTAAGGGTAGTGCCCTACATGCAGGCACCATCACGAAAGGTAAACTGCACCTGTGAAATCTCAACAATATAACAGGCTGCATGAACAAGTCCTACAAAATGACTATACCAGCGGCTATGTCAATGCTGATAGGAGAAATTGTACAAAGTTCGACCCTCCATGAAGAGTTACAGGCGGTCAATGGCTACTAAGGGAGGGAGAATCAGGTTCCTCCCTGGATGAGCCCCAGTGTGAGTTATCCAGGCCCAAGTGGTCAGCCCTGGCTGTGTGCACATAGTAACAATGCCAAATGGACTCAAAAGGTTGTATGCACAGATTTGGCAGGGGCAAAGGTAGGATTATCTCTGTATGATGTTCTCAAAGAGTCTAAATACATGGAAAAGAAGGAAACACATGCTGTGCCGCACCGTCAGGCCAGGGGTCAGCTCACAGGAGACGGTGCTGCGCAGAGCAGTTTGGAGTCTAGCATAGTCAGACAAAACGCTGACTTTCTCATCAGTATATGAAGTCTTGAAAGACACTAGATCCACATATATCTTAAGTTTCTCTTTGAAGCAGGCTAATGGACCTATGCAGTGACCTAGAGCAAGTGTCAGTTACTAAAAACATGTTGCTGCTTTTGATGGCTCCACTACTTTTTAAAACTGTGTGTGAGAGACTTATGAATGACCCAAGACAAAACATCGGTCAGTGAGGCTACAATAAGCATTTCAGGCCTTGATGGACCTGCCCTTGTAAACAGGTTACTAGGGCTTTGCTGTCTTCTGAGCTGCTGCCACATAAGAACACTATGCCCCTTCCTTCTGAAGGATGCTGTTTTCAAGATGCCATCTTGGGAGAAATATTGGTTCTCCCAGATTTTACCTCTACTGCCACTTTCATCAGAATGTTCTGTCTCAGAACTCTGAAGAGAGCATTTCCAGTCTTCCTAAGTCCCTCAGCTCCAGGTACTCAGTGACAGAAGCATGAAGGTACACTGAGATATATCTTGGGTACTGTCACAGTGGTAATGGGTTGTCTGAACTCTGCCAGCACTCTCTATTATCACATCTTCAACTGAGGAAAGAGGGAAGCCAGTCCAGTAATGGCTAAGCAGGAGCTGGGCTTTCTGCACTAAGAGCTTGACTCATGGGAGTCATGTGAAAAGGGACTCACAGAAAAAAACATATCTACTTTAGGACAGATTTATCTGAAGCAAAGTCACGGTGTAGGAGACCTGGCTCAGTCACTGAAGTGGACTCAGGGTTGTGAAATAAACAGAAACACAGAGACACCTACTTCTTTTCAGGAAGAGCACATAGTTGGCCATGTTCTGCGAAACACAAAGGTACTTCTTGGCTGTCTTTAGGGTTGGGAAGCACAGGAGTTTCTTGAATGAAGCCAGTCATGCATTAATGTGCTTCTTAATGAGGTTCTTCCTTTGCAGTGGCTGGTGATGGACCAGCTAGAAAGAATGAAGAGGGAAGAGCCCCTCAAATGTGTGTTGGCCTCTGGCCACTCTTCTGTCTAGAGTTAAGAAATATTGATCCCATACACTCTTAAAAGTAGTTTCTAGGAGTGCCTGTCTGTCAAGGGCAGGGGTGGTGGGCAGAATATTTTCTGTAAGATAGAAGATAGATAGATGACAGATAGATATAGAGAGATAACAGATAGACAGACAGACAGATAGATAGATAGAAGAATATCAAAACAAAATATCAAAACAAAAATGATGAACCGCAGAGGGAACTCCAAGGCAGCTTCTTTATCAGTTTCTAGACCTTTATTTTGGAACCTTTTTTTTTATTTCTAAAAAAACTTAGCTTTGCTTTTGAAAGCAAAAAAAAATAATCTAAATGTCCTGTGTTCATGTGATACACCACTGTGAGTTAGTGAACAGAACAGAGCTTATGAACACAGCAGTGGTCAGGCTGGTAAATCAGAGCATTTGGAAACACGCACGATGAGGCACAACACCGAGGCAACTCTGGGATTAGAGGGGAGTCTTTCAAACTTTAACAACCTTGTTCTTGAACTTACTCCTTCAAATAATATTCTAGCCTTGGATTACAAATGATTTCCAGGAACAGAAAGCTTATGACTTTCCCAGACAGTTCTAGCAATTGGAAGCTTTCTTTGTGTGGACCAAGCTGGTAATCCCTAGGGTTGTCCATCCTCGTATCACAGTATTACCTATGTTTGCTTCCACATAGAGCAAACCCTGAATTTTATAGGATTTCCCCTTCTCAAACCGCAGCTCTCTCTTCTCTATTCTCTTCCAGGGTCACTGAGAGATTACATAGGAATCTCTTAATAAAAGATTTAGCATTCAATTTGACAGGTGAAGAGAAGAAGCCCATGTCTTCTCTATTGTGCTCCATGACTTTCAGACAGTTTTGGACACTGATTATATAGACTGTCATTAAAATACGCAATTTTATTTTATTTATTTGGTTTTCAGGGAGCAGGGGGTAGGGATGGGGTTCAATGTTTGTGGACTGGACCCAAGCAAGGACTTACATACGCTAAGCAACTGCTGTACCACTAAGCCCCCTCCCCAGTGAGAAATATGTAAGTGAAGATGTAAACAAATTCAACTCGCCTGTTTTCTTTTACCACAGCTTCAGGAAGAAACCATGACTGGCCAGAGGATCAGCTACCTACTGTGACTGGAACAAAGACGATAAGACTGAATTTTCAGGAAAGTCAGCAGCACGGGCTTCAAACTCACCATGACGGAGGAAAGGGCAGACAACAAAAGGACAGTGGTTTCTGACAATGGGAATCAAAAACCTCTTGTAGACAAAAAGTGTGGGCTCATGCATTGCAAGGACTTCAGCCCTGCAATCCCTTCCACTCTCCAGTCCATTCTTTGGTGCCTACTCTCACTCAGATAACAAGGTCCTGACCCTAAGAGCCATACATCACTTTGAAGGACTTGAGGTTCACCCTAAGAACAGTGGATTTCCTGGAAAGGCGAGGAGGTTTAGGATACACTTGGAATGTGCCATGCAAACTGTAGCATGCAAGTGGACCAGATTCTAAAGTCACCATTGACTGGGTCAAATATCTCAGAATTCATTACTCCACCAGGAGCGAGGGCTGCTTGATTCTCCCATGGAATGCACAGTAGACCACTGAAGACTGTGGGAAGCCAGCAAAGGGCAAAGGAAGCAATATCAAGCGAGGGCTGAAGGTAGAAACTGAGACTTAACCACAAATACTTGTGGCAGAAATGTCTTCAAATCACGGTGAGCCTGCACCCAAGCTCCTGGGACTTGGAACAAGAAGTAAACTTCAATTTGCCCTTACCCAGGAACTTCATGCTCCCAGGTCAGTTCAAGGACAGAAACAAGCAACAATACAGCTCTGACAATTCTGCTGGTGGTCTTGCAACAACTACCTCTAAGGAATGGATGGTTCTGCAGCTTAAACCAAGGTGAGGAACAATGCGTCAAGACAGAAAAACACATATAATACACATTAAATACATGCAAACATCCATCTACAGTATTCCATAGCCACTGTCAACAAGTTGGGCTGTGCAATTGCTAGAAGCTCGGAAAGAAATTATTTTTAAATTCCTACAAAGATTTGGGATGCTATTACTTCTTCCTTCTCTGATTCCGTTTTTCCTCTTTAGTGATTTTTCATAGGGAAATATTCAATTTTACTTCCTCTTTCCTCTGCTCCTTCCTCTCCATTCCCTCTTCTTCTTGAGCCTTCCTGATTCAAGGCACACACTTGCAACTGATGTTCTAATGTTAACTTCAAATCGTTCAAGACAGAAAGTTCTGCTGAGTTTACTGCCAATGAAGCTTCTCACCTCTTGTGTTCTGTCTGCTCCATTTACTCACATGATCTAGAAGCTCTTCCTCATCATGGTGCTTTATGTGCTGCATCTAGGGGAACCTGTTATTCTCTGCCTGTTTGACACAGGCTTCCTTACTGGTGTCACCTGCCCTCCAGTGATTCCAAATCCTAGGCTCTGGTGTTCCATAATCATGAAACTAGAAATTCCAGTCTGTCTGCAGTGCACTGTCTCCAGAGGCCCTGAGCATGAGCAGATATGCCAGAGTCTGTCTAAATCCCGTTAGAGTGGAGCAGGAGACTCACTCAGTCTCACGGGTACAGAATGCTAGAAAAAGTTTTGAAGAAGTAAATAATCTTGTAATGCTGTTATGCATTCTACAAAATAGAAGCCTCATTCCAAAATATCACTAAAGTGCAATGTAAGTACACTCTTGGCACATTACCAATCAGGATAATTGCCACACCATCTCTGCAGAGAGAGATAGAATTATATGGGAACAATAAATTGTTCAGTTCTCTTTGAGAATTCAGTTGATTCCATCAAAAGGAAAAAAGAACCCAAAGTCCCTTCGATATATTGGAAAATGAAATACAGACTTATTTCGTGTATTCAGAAGAAAACCTTAGTTGCTAAACAGAATATTGCTATCCTAGAAGTATTTAAATGATCACATAGATCAGAGAGACTTCAGATGACAGGTTATGGGAGATAGTCCTGGAATATAATGATTTTAGGAAATAATAAGAGCAATTTTGTCTTATTATAAACAAAGGGAAATCTCCCATTCAGAAGATGAGGCAAGATTGTCATGTGAAAACTCTTTAAAAACGTTTCTCCCAAGTCATTCCTTCTACATGAAAAAACTCAACAGTTTGAAACCGTATTTCTGTATCTTAAAAACCTAAAATTGATTTCTAGTTTTTAGAATACCTTGTGCAATTAATTGTATCCACAGTTGCTTAAAGAGAGGGTGCCTTAACTAGACTTGTCCCATAGTCATATTGATGAATATCTCGATCATCAACATAGAAATTTCACCCGATGGATGGAGATTGAGCCAGAGACCCGCGTTCACATCAGAACAAGGGATTGAGCTCCCAAGGTCCAGTCGAAGTGCAGAAGGAGGGAGAAGATGAGCAAGGAAGTCAGGACCGTGAGGGACTGGCCCACCAACAGAGTCAGTGTGCTCGATCTATTGGGAGCTCATCGAATCCAGCTGGACCAAGACTGAATGAGCATATGACCTAACTGGACCCTATGAATGTGACTGCCAGTGGGGACTGACTGAGAAGCCAATGATAATGGCACTGGGACCTAGCTCTTCTGCATGATTTGGCTTTTTGGGAACTTATTCTATATGGATGCACATCTTCCTAGACCGAGATGGAGGGGGGAGGGCCTTGGGCTTCCCATAGGGCAGGGTATCCTGCCCCATCTTAAGGAAGCAGGGGGAGGGTGGTGAGGTAGTGGGGGAGCGGGAGGGCCGGGAACAAGGGGAGTAAATGTAAATTTTTCTTTTAACAATAAAAGAGAAAGAAAGAAAGGGAACATGGATGACATGGACATATGGGAACAAGGACATACATCAGGATGCTCAAGGCTGTCCCAAGAACTGAACACAGATCTTACATATACCTGCATAGCTATATGGAAATATGACCCCATATTTCCTTTTCACTCATAGGTAGAAGGTCCAAGGACTTCACTGGCATTCTAAAGAGGCTCAAAGCCTTCAAAATGTTAATAGACTTTTTATGGATAGCACAAAATATTGAATTTGTGAGACCTATTCTCTGAGCCAGTTGTTCCTATTGAATATATCTATAATATTTAGCATATAACCCCCACCTTTGTTCAAAGATGGGCACAGCGTCACTTTGAAGGTTCAAGTTCCACTTACATTTTCTGTATCATTTTGAAAATGAATAGAGTAGAGGAACAAGAGCTCCTTCCTTTTTGTCTTCTAGAAGAACTTGGAGATCTGCCAACTAGCTAACAAAGTGATTAACTGTGGGCTGGCACATGCCCACCCAACCAGACCAAGAGCTACTTGGCATTAAAGATGGATATTTTATGAGTTACAGGGATGAACACAACACATCATGTAACCACAGCCTATGATTTTAGCGTGGATGAATAAACCTTGAAACAATAAATCATGCCTATTTTAAATAAATCAAAAGGATCTATTTACTACACTGGTTTCTACCTAGAATTGACTCAAAGGAAATATAATTGCTACAGTAGAAGCAAAAAAAGAGACTGGTCCTGAGCAGTGAGCGTCTCAGAAAGGCACCTCAGATTCCATGACCAGGACAAAGCAGAATCTGTATTTAAAACTAGGCTTCCACACCAGTAAAATCCTGAAGGTCTAACCTTGCAAAGTGTCTTTTATTTGGCATAAATTTGTGGCACATATATTATGCTAGATAGTTTTGTGTCAACTTGACACACACAAAAGTCATCTGAGAGGAGGGAACCTCAATTAAGAAAATTCTTCCATAAGATCAGGCTAGGCTGTATGTAGGGAAGCCTGTAGGGCATTTTCTCAGTTAGTGATTGACATGGAAGGGCCTGTCCACTGTCGATGGTGCCATCCCTGGGATGGTTGTCCTACATTCTGTAAGAAAGCAGGCTGAGCAAGTCATGGAGAGCAAGTAAGTAAGCAACAACCCTTTGTGCCCTATGCATCAGTTCCTGCCTCAAGGTTCCTGCCCTGTTTGTGTTCCTGTTCTGACTTCAGTGATGAACAGAGCATGTAAATCCAATAAATCTTTTCCTTCCCAAGTTGCTTTGGTCATGGTGTTTCATCACAGTAATAGAAACCCTAACTAAGATAGATAGAAAGGTAGACACATAGATAGATAGATGATCATGTCTCAAAATTAATAATAATAAATATTAACAACAACTTTGGTGACTTGTGTCCTTTATGATAATAGTCTTAATTAAAAGATATTTCAAATAGGTGTCTATGCTCTGAAGAATCTTACTGATTGTCTTCTGAGAAGTATGGATATCACCAAATACTGAATTTGCGAGACCAGCTGCATTGGCTTCTAAAAGAATTGTCTTACTGAATTTGCCCAACTCTCAATTTTGTCTTTAGCCCTAGAAAAGCAATGCTCATAAGGCATCCTCAGTGACTAAGTTTTAAACACTTAGTGAACAAACTCAGGCACACAACTCTACTTTCTTTTTTTTTTTAAAGATTTATTTATTTATTTATTATGTACACAGTGTTCAGCTTCCATGTATGCCTGCAGACCAGAAGAGGGCACTAGATCTCATTACAGATGGTTATGAGCCACCACATGGTTGCTGGGAATTGAACTCAGGACCTCTGGAAGAGCAGTCAGTGCTCTTAACCTCTGAGCCATCTCTCCAGCCCCAACAACTCTACTTTCTTTTCTTTTTTTCTTATTGGTGTGGTGTGTGGGTGTGTGTGTGTGTGTGTGTGTGTGTGTGTGTGTGTGTGTTCACACATACATATACAGGTAGGTGCTTGCCCATGAGCCCAGGACCAGGTGTCCTGATCCATCACTTTTTATCTTATTCCCTTAGGCGAGGGTCTCACTGAACCTCGGGCAAGACTAATGGCAGGAAATCCTCCGATCCTCAAGTCTCTGCTCCCTGCAGCACTAAAATGACAGATGCATTGACCATGCCCAGTTTATCTGACGCATCTCTACCTTCTGTCAGTCAAATTAAATGAGTCCACAGCTAGGTAAAAAGCTGAATCCTCATCTGTGTGGGTGTCATCTCCTCCCAGACCCAAGTCAGTCATGTTTCTTCCTTTCCGCCCCTCTGTTTGTCTCCTGGCCTTCTCTCCTTGTCCCTGTAACTTCCCTTTTCTCTTGGTTTCCCCAGAGAGGCTTTCCAGGGAGCTTAGACCTTGACAAAGGACAAAGATTGACATTAAGGGCTGGGAATGTGTTTTTATCTCAGAAATGAATTCTTTGCGCAGTCTGAATCAGGGTCAGGGGAAGTGCAGAATGAGCATCAATGAAAATATTTTAATTAGCAACCTTGGCACACATATAAAATGTTAAGCACTCAAAAGTATGTGAATGGCCCTTTTTTCTTTTAGAAAGAGTTCGGTGATTTTTTTTACTAGGTGTAGCATTTCCTTTTGGAATGTCAAAAATACTGTGGACGGGTAATCTTTACACAGTTTGGAGAATGTATGTCTTTAAAGCTGCTTACCTGAACATTTAAAAATGATGAAAATGGGTAATTTAATATTTTGTACATTGGCCATATTAAAAATAGTAAGTGGTACCTAGCTCAAACACAATAAAAAGAAATAACTCTTAAGATTACTGAAGCCCTAAAAAACCTATTACAGCCTACTTTTCTGTTTCCTTCTGCCTTTTAAAGATTTTTATTTTATTTATGTTTGTGGCAAGGTATGATGTATATATGTTTGGAGGTTAAACATGTGGAGGTCAGAAGGCAACTGTCTGCAGTTGCTTCTCTCTGTCTGCCACACACTCTAGGGACGGAACTCGGGTTGTCACGCTTGCTCAGGCAGTGCTCTTACTCACCGAACCATCCCACTGGTTCTTCTAATTTCTCCGAGTTCTAAAGGTTTCTGAAGATATGATGTAACCTAGACCCTCAATGCTTCTATGACTTGAAACAACTGCTGTGTTTTTCTCCATCATTTAAAGCATGAGTTATGTTCTAAAAGATGGGTTCATTTAGGGTGACCTGGCTCCTTTCCTCACCCCAGGCCTATCAGAGAAGGGGACTTCTTAAATGAGGCATCTTCTAGGTGGACAGTAGGCAGGCAAGAGAGCTGGTGGGACAGCGGGACTTTCAGGGACTCTCATCTTAGCTCCTGTGTCACACAGGAGTATATCAATACTTCCTCTATTTCATTGCCCCAAGTACATCATGTGGCTAATCAAGGACAATCCTATACAGTTCTCTGTCCAACAAGGCTTGATCCTGGAAACTTGACTGTGAGGAAAAAGGCATGAAGAAAAGACAGACACAGGAACAAAACAATTGTGAATTGAGTATAAGATTCCTACACAGACTCCTGTTCTTATGCCTTTGGAATGTGGGGAGCCTTCAGGGAGTGGAACTCAATTGGAAGAAGTGTGATGTGCTTTCTGCTGGTCACCTTGTCTCTGTCTCCCTCCTGCTTCCTTCTATGCTTCCCGGTCCCATAGGGGTGAGGAGCATTGCCCCCGTGTTCTTCTCTCATGATCCTCTGTCTCTCCACAGCCCAGAAACAATGCAGTCTAGGAAACCATGAGCCAGAATCCATCTCTCTTGAGTTTATTCTAAGCATTTGTCACAGCAACAAGAACCCTGCCCTACTCCTTTGACATTTTAATGACAAACAAGAACTTTATATAGTTATAATGCATGTAACATATTTTGAAATACTTATACACAGCAAATGGCCAATTCAAGTCAATTGGGGCAGGCTTTAACGCTTATATTTGCCACTATTTTGAGATGAAAATTTTAAAAGATATACTTTATTAAGTTCAAGCACACAACAGAAACTAAAATGTATTTTGTTTCATTGTTGGAACTAGGAGTGGTTTTACTTTTCTTATGAGTATTATGTTATTGTTCACATCATGCGCAAAGTCAGACAGTCTTCAATTAGAAACCATCACCAAGTGTTACCAAAAGGAGTGATGGAGACACAGAGATCCCCAGGCCAGATATTGCAACAGATATCTTAGTACCCACAGCAGTCAGCCTGATGGCAATTCTCCTCTTAATTGTCAAACATGTATTGCTTTAGAAATATAATTTTCTGTTACTCCTTTTAATTCACCTTTTCAATATCTAAGGAAGTCTCTTAATTCACTCCAGAACAGCAGTGTTGGGAGCAGGGAGAGTGATTGGGTGAATGGCACATTTCCCATGATTCAAATTCTGTCCACTAGAGCCAAAACCAGTACCCTGACTAGCAGCACCTCAAGAGCTTAGGTCCCTGAAATAGCTTCCTAACACTCAGTGCCCAGTACCCCAGCTTTGGAGGCTGTGAACCACAGGAGTGCCCTTTACAGAGCCTGGGAAGCCTGTCTCAGCTCAGCTGAGCACTTCTAGGTCACATCTACACACTGTAATGCCAGCGATGGAAGCTGGGGACATATTTGTAATGCTTTGTTTGGGTAAATTTACACTTACTTTCCCAGGGCCAGGTGATCTTAGTCCTCCATAGTTTCCAACTTTCCAAATATTCACGCACATTTGGGCCTGATCAACCTGGGTAACAGGTCCCATTTCTGGGTTCCCCAGATATTAGTTCTGGGATTGAGATTCAGCCAACATGTCCCCACTAAGAAGTCCCTAGGGAACAAGAGTAGTTTACTTTTCACCAACTTTCAGGAGACCAATGATCTTCATGATTAATATCACCTTTTGGAGCTTGAATTCTAAACTGACCAAGACAAAAAGGCAGAACAGAAGAAGAACAGCTTATGTTACAGGTAAAGGCCTTCTTGGGCCACATAACTCATATCCAAACCCCAGCAGTCATTGGTCATTCTTAATGAGAATAGGTATTCTGGACATGGCAGAAGCAGCTGTACCTCAAGAACATGGAAGAATGTTCTTTGCAATTGTACAAATTCACTCAAGAAAATGAGAAGAGAGAGGAAGGAATGGACCAATGGATCACCTCAGGGATGACCAAGAAATACTGCAAGATGTATTGTAGGGAAGAGAACAAGGTACCCAGCAGAACTCCCACTGATGAGAAAGAAGTAAGAAACCAGGATGCGGTGCCATCATTTCCCCCATGAACCCTCAACTTATAATGTCAATGGTAAAACCACATCATTCCTGCCCACACAGAGAGACTGAGAGAAACAGAGACAGACAGAGAGACAGAGATACATACACAGAAAGAAACAGAGAGAGGCAGACAGAGACACAGAGAAACACAGACCTAGAAAGGGCCTAGATAATTGTACTTCCTGGTGTTTAATGTCTACGGAATAAAATGTTCTGGGAAGAAACTGTCATGCTTCAGTGGGGAAATTGGCCCACATATTTTCTTGATGAAAACTCAGAGAACTGAGACTCAAAAAGCTGTAATTGTAATCCACACTCTAGATTTTTCTCATCTTCTGCGTTTTCCAACACTGGTAGAATCATCCTCATGCATTAGAGACCATATTAAACTGAGCCAGAACAAAAGATGATGTGGTTTGCTAAGCTAGCCTGAAGAGTTAGAGAGGTGGGCTCTCAAACATTCCTCTAGCATTCTACACAACTGCTGGAAATCAAAGAAAAAGAGATAAAAGTGGTCATAAAACTTCTTACCAAAAAGATGTTTTTAGTTCCTGAATAGCAGCTTTGACACCCCACCCCACCTCCATACACCATCCTCAGATGCTTACTCTTGAAGGTAGACTAACACCACAGGCACTAGAGTAGTTGAAGCATTTAACAAAACGATGAAAACATGGGCAAAAAGAGCCAAAATTATTCCTGTTTGAGTGGAAAAAAAATAATGATCTCGGGCGAGTTTGTCAGATGAGTTTGTCAGTTCTCCTGACAGAGAACTTCAGCATCCGAGGTATCAGCATAATTGACATGTAATCACATGTCATAATCACAGGACAATCATAATTGTTATTTGTTTAAAATAGTTCAAGATTTTTATATTCTAAGCTGAGATGGCTTAGGAGAGCAAGTAGGGCTGATCCTATCTCTGTGTAATTTCTTGCTTTAAACACAGTAATGCAGCTGAACCAATTGGTTCCCTGGACCAACGCATGACGTCTTGCTCCTTGCTTCTGTGTTTACTCACCCAGAACTCCTGTTCAATTGATTGTTTCTGTTCATGCTCTGAGTGTTTGCATGTCTGTCCTTCCAGGAAGCCTGTAGAAGAATTCCTCAACCATGTTTCTCTCTGGAACTCCTCACATCCTGACCAGATCTCATCTGGTTCCTGGATCATTCATTAGTTTGTAAGTCCCACAAGTATAGGGCATCCTATATATAAGTATACCTTAGAGCCTATGGAAGAGTGAATGGTCCTCTGGCTAACAGTTTCAAGTCTTCACTTAGGTATTTTATGCAGCCATTAAGTTCAGACTGATATAGGAGTGTGAGGACATAGTGTTATCCCCTCTGTTTCACCAACAGAATCTGAGGGAAGTGGGAGTAATGAGTTCACAGTTAACTGATTGACAGGGCAAGAGCCACAGTGTGATCTGTGATTTTCAGTTTATCACAACACTCATCTTTAGAGAAAATGAGAATAAAAAAGAATTATGGGTAATTGTCTCATGATCCTTTTACCAGGTGTTAAAATCCAAACCAGGATGATGCTATATCCCTCTGCAATCATTGTCACTAATGTAATTGTTTATTACACGCAAGTACAATTATGCAGGTGGACATGACATGAATACCATAGAAACTCTCCAAGTACAGTGGGATTTCAAGTCTTCCCAACAAAGTCACATACCTCCACAAGGAACCAAGGCTGCTTTTGACCCTCTGTGCAGATGGATTTCACACTGAGTATGATATTTCTATATTCACTTTTTAACTGTTTCTTATGGATTTTCTAAATGTATTCTTCACCAAGTGCTATGGATTCAAGTCATTTTTAATCACAGCTACTTAGATCCTGAAAGTGTCCAAAGATCTATCTTATAATACTGTATTTAGATGTAGCCCTTGCTCTCCTATCCCTGGAATGTGTAGGGCATACATACTGTTGGAGAGATCGTATACACAAGTACTACACTAGATCCTTAGGATAAGTTCTTCCAGTTGGACCTTACAAACTCTCTTCATGCTCATATTTCTGGTCATTGCTGTATAGAAAATTGAAGCTGTTAGAATTACTGCTGGCTATGCTAAAATTGTTTGCCAAGTCAGAATTCAAATATAAATGTTCCAATCCTCAGTCCTTGCTCTTCCCATTTACTTTCAGAATTGAACACACAAGGTTGATTCCATTTTACCTATGACCTAAAATATCTTTACCACTTAGATCCACGGAAGGAGGGTAATTTGGAAAGAAATGGCTTGAAGAATAGTGAGAATGAGCTTCAGTTCTCAGATAGAGATGGTCCAAGCTAGGAGACCTTGAAGGAATTCATTAGTATTCATGAATACTGTGGCTACCAGACGTAATCTTAGGCCAAGACTAATTGGGGTTCCTGGGTTCTAATCCATGTTTCTTTCCATATAGCCTTTGATAATTCTTGTCACTTTTCTGTTTCTATGTTGATACCTACAACATCTGAACATAGAAGCCAATGATTTGAACCATGTTACAACAAAATGCCACCAGCTCTAAGCCTGGTATCACCTCTCTAATTTCTGTTATTATTTTGGTAGCATGTTTCTATCACTCAGTTTGTGCCTTCACTTCCTTTCATAGGCCCTTTCAATGCATCCTCACATCCTACAGCTAATGAAGCATTGAGCCTTTTTCTATCCTTCAAAGTAAACCCACGTGAGTGCTGAGCCTGTTTGAAAGCCCCTGATCTGCTGTGTTGCACTGAACTTGTGAAAAATGTGCTCATCTCACACTCCTGTCTGTTTCTGAACAAAGACACACACAGAGGCATCTTTCTCAGGCAGCAGGAGGTGTTGTTCATAGAAAACTGTTTTTGTAGCTGTCACCCTGATGGCCTGTTAGAAACAGATGAGCCGATGGAGACTCAATATTGAATGCTTTCCTTTCACTCTTTGTCTTAAAGTGGAAAGCACCGTTTAGTCCACCCTGTTGAGCTATAGATCTTCTCCTGGTTGATTTTCTTGTTATAACAAGTATTGATGTTGAAGAAAAGGAAACAGACAGAAATGACCAACAGGAGACTGATGGCCAACTAGGAGCATTGACACTTTGGTTTATACTTTAAAGGGATCATCCATTGAGGTTTAGTGTCTGATGCTTACAATTTAAGTTTGGAATAATTTTTATCATATGACCAAACTTAAAAAGACTGGAGTTCTCCCTCCAGGCACATAGGACATGCATCATTGCCAATTTGTTTACATACCTAGAACACTTGAGGATTTTGAACAATTGTAGATATAAGATCAACAAGGTATAATCTTTGGGCTCTAGATGATCATAAACTCAGTATGGGGAGATGAGTTAGTAAAGTGCTCATTATGCAAGCAT
The DNA here is from genome assembly GCA_028555095.1 of Dicrostonyx torquatus. NCBI lineage: Eukaryota > Metazoa > Chordata > Mammalia > Rodentia > Cricetidae > Dicrostonyx > Dicrostonyx torquatus. Next base: position 912,297 of record JAQHUG010000336.1, on the reverse strand, counting down.
GAGGATCTGGGTTGGATCCTAGAACCCACATTAACTAAAATTGGGCATGGTGGTGCAGACTTGTAATCCTTTCCCTTGGGAGGTAGAGACAAAAAAAAAGTCCTGGGGACTCACTGCCAGCCAGCCTAGCCCCATCAGTGAGCCGGATGACAAGTAAGAACACCTGCTTGAAAACCAATGCAGGTAGCTCCTCACAATGACATCCAATCTTTGTCTTTCACACATATGTGCACCTAATGTATCCACAGATTCCTGCACATATTTTCACACACACATATTTGCACATGCACCATAAGGAACACAGAAGATTGAACAGAAATAGTGCAATATGATGCACAGTTAATTTCCTAGAAGCTTTCTGTAAAGATCTCATTGGACTCCGTTATTGCTGGAGCCCAGGTTCAGAATATTTTTGTTGTTGGTTTTTCAATTTTTTGAGACAGGGTTCTTTTGTGTAGCCTGTTCATCCTGGAACTCACTCTACAACCAAGCTAGCCTTGAACTCAGAGATCCACCTGCCTCTGTCTCCCAGATTCTGAGATTAAAGGCAAGCACTCCTGCCCAGCTCCAGGTTCACATTTAACAAACTAATTCTGGAAAAGATGAAAATCCTGAAATTCTTATGATACAAGGCAAAGTGTTCAAAAGGGTCAGTGTTATGGGAAATATTTTGCCAGTTATACTCTTGATCCGAGTGAAGACTGACAGTAGAAGAGAGAGCTGTCGCCAGTGCTGTCCAATTGAGCAATGATTTCTACAGCAGACAGGGAGATTTGCAGGAGACCCAGTCCTCAACCAGCACCAGATACCATTGCCTGCGTACATCACCCACATATATGCCCCGAACAGATAATTAATAAGGTAGAGTTAATGAGAAGAGAGATTCCCTCTCACCTTTTTGCAGAGCCTAAAGGCAAGTCAAGTCTCAGAGCTTGCAGAAGTTTGGATTTTATGTGATTTTATGAAATAAACAAAAGAAGCAGCCATTCACAGAGAATTTCTCTTCCAGAGTCTTGACATTTCCACTTATTCATTCATGTATCCTCAAGTTATTTTTTGAGATCTTATTACATCTGGGGAATAATAGGAGAAGGGAAATGGTAGAGTTTATATTTGGGTGGGCAAGACATGAAAAAGGAGCATGAGTGATTACGAAGGGCAACAGTATTGTTCCTATTCATAGTTACATCATCAAGTTTAATGACTATTAGGGTATTCAGTAGGTCTGTAATGCATACTTGTCTGAAGTAAACTATTAAAACAGTCATAAATTATGGGAAAGAAGAAGCAACAAAATGGTTTGACTAAGGTTGAGTCTACAAAACACCCCTAAGACTGAGCCCCCAGAGATATGTCATTAGAAAGAGGACATCAGGGAGTCTGAAAGTCCAGCAAAATTCTGTGTCTTCTGCTTGTGCCTCTTATGTGTAGATAATGCATTATATTCCTGAAGTTTGCTAAGAGAGTAAGTCTCAAGTGTTCTCATTATAAAAATCAAGTAACCATGTAAAATGATGGATATGTTAATTAGCTTGATTGTGGTAATAATTTCACAGCGTATCCATATATCAAAGTATGTCTATTTCCTAAGTAGAGTCAATTTTTTTATCATCAATCTTACATCACTAAAACTGGAAAATAAAAGACCTAATACAAAAAATGAGCAAATAAAAGCAGTGTGGTATTATTATAAAGAGTTAAATGCATGAACAAAAAATTAATCATGGCAAAAAACAGGAGGTCATTTTGAGAGCCACATAGATGGAGCAACCTTTGAAGGCCAATGTGGAGCAGAGACCCTTCTGAAATCAGTGGCTTGAGAAGGCACTTGGAGAACAGAGAAAGAAAGAGAGAGGTCAGAAGGGTAGCATTATGGGGGCCATGGGTAATGCAGATTTTCTGTCTTTCCATCTCCTAGCAAGGCCTTACTGATAATCAGAATTCTTCTCTCCCCTGCCTCCAAATCTTCTCTTTGGTTGACTATGCTAAATATAGAGAAGGACACACGGGAGATACGTTGGCCATAGCTATGATGCAGATCATCCCCCGGTGTCCCACATTGCCACACAAAGTGTAAGATCACATGTGTTAGATCTTATATGTAACAGGCTTTCTTAATTCTTCAACTCTGCTACATGCTTCTTCATACTTGTTCAAAGAAACTGTTTGGGGGAACATTGTTTTGTCTTTCTTGGCAGCAATATGTTCTGTAGTGCAGGGAATTAGTAAGAAAACAAGAATGGAATTGAACTTCAGTTTCTCTGATGTCAAAGTCTGCATTATTCAACAGGTAAAATTCTAAACCAGATTATAAATTGCCAAATTACAAGTGTCTGATTTTTGTTTTGTTTTGTTTTTTTCTAAATTTCAACATGGAAAGAATGATTTTTCCCTACCCTTTCGGAAGGGTATGGGGACCCAGAAAAGATATCTCTTCTGGAAGTCTAGTCTATAAAAGTCTCTCACCTACATCTGTAAGAATCATGCCCACAATGTGATGGATGGAAGCACCTAGCTGAATGAACTTGGACTTGCCTAGTTTTGCCTTCTGTAGTGGCATTTCAGTTGTATTTTAATAAACAAAGACTGCTTAAAGATCTGAGAGTAAAATAGTGTCACTGGTCAGCCTTACAGACCAGGTATGGTAACACAAACCTTTAATCTCAGTAGCTACAATGACATGCATCTTTAATCCCAGTAGCCATGACAACATGTGCCTTTAATCCCAGTAATCACACTAGTTGCCATAGAAACCACGTAGTTCATGCCTTTAACCACAGTGATGCACACCTTTAATCCCAGCCCCAGAGAGGATTATAAAGTGGAAGGAAACAGCTCTCAAAACACAGTCTCATCTGAGATTCCTAGAGGCAGGATTGCCACTTCTAACTGGGGTCAAGGTAAAAGTCAGAGACTGGCTGTTTTCCCTTTTAGATCTTCGGGTTGAATCCCAATTTCTGGTCCTGAGCTTTTATTAATCATGCATCATTTGGCACCTAGCATGGGCAAGCATAGCCTCGTCTACAGAGTGAGTTCTAGAACAGCCAAAAATGCACAGAAGATCCCTGTCTCTCAAAACCAAAACTTAAAATAAAAATAAAAAATATATATGTAACAGGCTTTCTTAATTCTTCAACTCTGCTACTTACTTCTTTATACTTGTTCAAAGAAACTGTTTGGGGGTACGTAAAATAAAACCACATAAAGATGGGAAATGCCCAGAGAATCTAGATACTGTATGTTGTTGTGTTGTCTTTGAATTGTTTGACAGCTGAGGAAGGAGCAACAGCTGCTAAAAGACATTTAATTATAAATGCTGCTGGATTAATCCAATGTATATATTCTGAAAATACCTTGACTTCAAATTTTAAGCCAAAAGATATGTTACTTTGGAGAAGAGATTTGCTTTTGTTTCCATGAGAGGTTGTGGATTCATTCTGGGTTAAGAAAAGTCAGGTTTGATCAAGAAAGACCCCCTATAAAATTTCTGATAGGAGTGAATGGTCCAGATGACCCAACATTTCAGAGGACCTCTATTGGAGGGCCCTCTGAGTTCTACATTCAGAATAGCCTTAAGACTGTTGGCTGAGATGATCATGCCTCATAGAATATTGCAGTAAGGACTTGACCATAATCCTAACTTTTCTTTAGGTTCCCCATAAGATTATCAGTGTACCCAATCAACAGGAAGTAGTTTAGAAAACTATAACCACATTGCCAAAGACTGGATTATTGGTGTTTGTCTTTGTTTAGAATGTTGGTTATAAGTTGTTATGGATAATGGTCAGGACAAAAGCTAAACATAGGAGATTAGATTCAGAGTTCTTGTTTTGAAAAGATAAAAATGGGGAAGTATTGTAGGACAATGGTCTTGTGCCCTGTAAAGAGTTGTCACTTGTACTGGTTTAATAAAATGCAGTAACCAGGCAGGAAGTATAGGCAGAGTGACAGAATAGGAGAATTCTGGGAAGAGGCTTAGTCTGTAGTCATCAGCCAGATGCAGTGGAAGCAGGATGAGAATGCCTCACTGATAAAGGTACCAAGCCACATAGCTAACACAGACAAAGAATTACATGTTGAGATGTAAGAGTTAGTAAATAAGAAGCCTGAACTACTAGGCCAATCAGTTTATAATTAATGTAGATCTCTGTGTGTTCTTTGGGACTGAACAACTGCAGGACTAGGCAGAACAGAAACCTCTGCCAACAGCCTTCTTAAAACTGTCCCCAGTATCCTAGTGATCTTAACCATGGCTTATATTTTCAGTGACTCTCTGGGAAATACCCCTGGCTATGGGACAGAGGATAATAAAATGGCTTTTATCCTCACAATGACTTTCTGTGTTCTCCTTGGCTTGGGAGTGTGAGCCTTTCTTTCATCTACTTACAAATGCTGAATTTTATGTACTCTTCACCAAGCGAGGTGAGAGTATCATACTTTGGGTCCCTGTGGGGAGCTGGAGGAGGCTAAACAGGGATTCAGAACTCTGCATTAAGTGGGACAGTGCTATCGCAGTCCTGACTTGTAAGCTGGATACCGTGTTAACTATCATCTTATTGATTCATGTGGCAAAACAACTAGCTAAGCACATTGAGGAGTCTGAGGCCACATGGAAGCAAGATGACATGAAACAGGTATTAGACACCCTTGGGCGTGGTCTGTATTATATATCTCTTCTTTTTCTCTTATGCATCAGCAGACAGCTCTGTGTGCACATAGACTTGCCTAAGATGGCTAAAACTGATGGTACCTCCATCAAGTCTGAGCTGCCCATCTTCCACCTTCCCAGATATCTTTGTGGTCTTGAGGCTGCCTAAGTAGCAACCTATATATGAGACTTTGGCTACTACAGATAGTACAGGACTAGAACACAAATAGTTTTTCTTTCCCTGTGACTATGTTCTCAAGGGTCATTCTATGAATTATTGGATTCCAAGACTGAATTGGGTACCAGTCACCATGGCAGCAATGACCTTTTCATGAGCATTTTGAATGTTTTCACAGTTTTTTTTTTTCACTTGCTTCCATTGTTTTGCCCATTCTTTGGGATGATTAAGGGTTTTATCCCTCTTTTTACCATATGTAACCTATTGTGGTGAATTTGTGTAACTCTCTTTGATTGATAATGATCTACTTTTTATTGAGGTTTATGTGCATACATACATACAATATATTTTTGATCAAGTCCACACCCATTCTTCTGCTCCAATTTCTCCCTCATCTCTACCATCACAATTTCCTCTTAACATCATGTTTTTCTTTTTTCTCCATAACTAAGGGTGGAACTCTATCCCTCTCCATTCTAGGTTTTGCACAGGTATTGTGCACACTGCCAGAATCTCTGCGGATTTGTGTGTGCAACTGCCCTATTATGTACTGGAAATACTGTTTTCTTGAAGTCAACCTCCATCTTTGGTTCTTATAGTCTTTCTACCTTCTCATGTGACATTCCCTGAGCATTAATGGGAAGACTATGATATGTGTTTTCCATTTAGGGCTAGGCATAGAATTTTATCTTCCACAAATTGACCAGATGAGATTCTCTGTACTCATTGCCACATCCTGCATGAAAAAACTTATCTGATGAAAGATGAAAGATGCACTGACCTATGGGTATAACAATAAGTCATGAGAAGTCATTTTAATACTATGACCTCTCTAGCCACATGTTCTTAGCCCAGCTAACAGTTCCAGAAACTGGTTTCATCTCATGGAATAGGTCTTTGTCAAATTCAATTAGATTCCATTATAAAGTGGTTATTACTCACATAACATCTATGCCACTATTGTATCACTGGGCATAACTTGTGAGGCCAGTCATTCTTGTAGGTTTGGGGGGTTCATAACTAGATGAGATCTGAGATCCACAACTTCTTTTCCTTTTAGTAGCATGTCTGTTCCTTTCCAGCACTGTGGAAACTAACCAGCATCATGAATTTCCATGAGCACAAACTGGAGAACTGAAAATATGACCCCCAATTCATCATGGAATCATACATACCAGAGGTGTAGTTTTCTCTGTTATTGAATGAGAACTGAAAGTATCCTTCATTTTTAACAAAAGGCTAAGTTGAGGTATTATCCAGAAGTCCTTTCTGATCATAACCTTATTTTTATAAGCGAAAATCACGGTAAGAAGCCTTAGTTTGTAAACCAGAAATCTCTCATCTAGACAGCTAAGAAATAATTCAGAAAATTACACATATTTGTCTGAGTTTTTTTAGCATTGTACTACTAAAGCTGGGATCTAAAGACCTCCCACTGTGCCTTTGTCTACTTTCATATATATATATATATATATATATATATATATGTGTGTGTGTGTGTGTGTGTGTGTGTGTGTGTGTGTGTGTGTGTGTGTATTTGATTGTTTGAGAGCTGTTCAGTTTTTCTTGAAACAATGTTCTATTCTAGAGTGGAATGGTTAAAAAATCTGTGCCTGGGACACGCATGTTTCTTCTCATTATCACCATTACGAACATATTCAGAAAAGGTTCCCTGGGCTGCAGAGGTGCTGCAATGGCTAACGGCTGCATATGCATGTGGACCTGAGTTCCGACATCCCAGGATCTACAAAATGCTGATCATTGCCATGCTCTCTTGTAAGCCAGTGTTAGGGGAAGAGGGTGCAGCTAGAAGGATGAACTGGAACTTTCCCATCAGAGAGTCTAGCCAAAACGCAGTGAGCTCCACATTCAGTGGTAGACTCTGCCTCTATGTAGTAATGAGGGGAGTAGTGGAGCAAAACACCCAGTGTCTTCTTCTTGTCTCTGCTCATGCACACTTACACATACATGTGCCTATCCCTACACACACACAAGGATTTTCCTATGCATTTTCTTTAAAATATTGAAAACAACCTATCTTGGATGAATCTCAGTTACTTATCCTTGACTGCATGATGATTTTTATTTGGTAAGTGGTCATTCTACAGATATCTGAAGCATTTTTCCCATGAATCATAGTGTTTATTTGTTCCTTTGCAAATTGGCATTACAGCTTTAAATCAATATTTAAGCTGTAGTAATTCCTTTCTCTAATTCATGAATGCTAACAACCATACTAATGTGATTCAGAACTAATTTGGGCTTTTCTTTGGCAAAATAAAAAAGCAAAATGTAAACAAAAAAGTTTGATTTAATAGAACTCGATTCACTAAGTGTTAGTGAGCAACTTTCACTCCCAGTGTTTTGTGACATAATAGCAGAAAGTATAGCTGCTGTAACCTTACACCTACTCTAACAGCTTCAGATCTTTTAGTTGCCTGCAAACACATCACCTAGTTTAACCCCGACAACTACCTGGAGAGCTCATCAACTGAAGTGTTATGCACATTGCAGGGATAGAAAAATTGATGTAAGCCAGGGGAATCAAAATTGATGCATCATGTATGATATCTTAAATTTCATATTAGGCATTTAAAATGTTTAATTTTCTCATAAAGCCTATGATGTATTGATTACCACTGCTTTATTGGGAAGAAAATTGAACATTGGGAGATTAAAAGATTTGTTCAAGGACATACAACTAAAAAGACCCCAGGGTGCCTCACTGTAATTGTGGGAGATGGTGTTTTATGCCAGTGGAAGACATCCAGAGCTGAATGCAAAGTGAGACCTTGAAAGCCAGAGACTGATTTAAACATTTTTTAGGTGATTGGCCTCAAATACACAGGCATTGGGGCACCATCCCTGACCACAGTCTTCCTCCACCCGACAGGAGGTGTGATTGTTATACTCTTCTGTGAATGACTCAGCCTGTCAAAAACTGTTTTGTTTTTTTTTTTTTTACATCCTTGGACCCTGGCAGAGGTTTGTGCACCACTCATTATCAATTCCTTTGCTTCTCTAATCATCCGAGGACCCTTTACAATATGAGACTGGTGTATAATTCATAGCACCTAGAAGGTGTCTTTTGCAAAATGATTTGCTTTGCTTACTCTGTGTGGCAAAGAATTGACACCAAGGTCAAAAGATCAGGTTTTAGGTTCCATGGGCAAGCCACTTAGTATCTCCTCCATGAGCTCCAATTTCCTTTGCAGAATGGTAGAATTACAGCACAGCATGCGGATACGTCTGGGAAATAATTTTGCCTCTGAGAGCTGAAGTTCCTATATCTGGAAAACAGAGGTAGAGAACCTAACTACAGGATATTATCATGAACTATCACCCCAGGTGTGGTAGGTTGAAATTAGTTGGCCCCAATAAATCCAAGGATAGAGAGTGGAACTATTAGGAGGTGTTGCCTTGTTGGAAGAAGCATGTCAGTTTTGGGGTGAACTGTGAGATCTCTTATGCTCAAGTAATGCCCAGTGCCACAGTTCACTTTCTGTTGCCTGAAGATCAAGATGTGTAACTGTCAGCTCCTTCTTCAGCACCAGGTCTGCCTGCATGCTGCCTTGTCCCACCATGATGATAATGGACTAAACCTCTGACCTGTAAGCCAGCCCCAATTAAATGGTTCCCTTTATAAGAGATGCTATAGCCATGGTGTCTCTGCACAGCAATAGAATCCCTAACTAAGACACCAGGGTACAGTGGAAAGAGGACTGGCAGAGAAAGTACAGGAAGCGTGTAAGAAGAAATAGGAACTAAAGAACTCTTGTCAGTTCACATACTAGTCTATCTAGAAGTTGTCTTCCATACCTGGGTTTTGTGGATATGAAACTGTAGGCTTATTCCAGGAATTACTCCCAGCTCTAGATGCTACATACAGTCAAGAATTCTTTTTGGTTATGATGCCATCTTAGTTTCTTGGGGCCATCATAACAAAATATGTCAGATTAAGGAAGCACAAAGAGCATCATTGATTTCCTGTGGCTCCCTGAGCTGAAAGTCTAAAATCAAGATGTGATCAATCTTGGCTTTTTTTGTGGTCTCTCTTGGCTTGTCAATGCCTTTGTTCTTCCTGGGTCTTCAAATCCTCACAGGATCTTCATTTTGTAGGTGTTGTACCCTAACTTTCTCAGCTTATAGGGACACCAAGCATATGATGACAACAAAATGGCTTTAAATAACATTAATTATCTTTCTAATGACTCATCCAAACACATTCAGATTCCAGGGAACTGGAACGTGCAGCTTCAATATGAATTTTTGGAGAACACAATTCAATCTACAATAGCATTGTGGATTAGGAGTAACATTCTGGGCCTTCACTTCCTCATCCATAAAGTGTCAATAAATGTCATAATAAAGTTGCAGTGTAGGGATCTGAAGTACCGTATCCAAGGAAACTGAATGCAGTTAGTACAATAGAAATAGCATCTTTCTGCTACTCAGGAGAGACAAATGAGGAGGAGCCAGGCTCAGCAGCTCACCATTTCACACATCCAATTTTTCACTAACCTTCAAATTAGCCTCTTCTTCATCAACACAGTGATTCTGGGAATCAGCCTCTATTCATGAACTGTGATATCAACATGAACCGTAGTCTAGAGAAGTGCTCTGGAAATGTTTCAGAACATGGAGTGCACCTGGAACAGCCTCCACAGAGACACACCTTTGCTTGGTCCAAATAAACCAGATGACTCACTTTGAAACAAGGGGACAAGAAAGGATGGCTTTGGGTTGTTGTATGAGCTCGCTTATTTGTTTCCTGGTCGCCCAGCAGCTCAGATACAAAATAACACACAAAAACTATATGAATTAAATCACTTCTTGACCCATTAGCTCTCGATTCTTGTCTAACTCTTACATCTTAATTTAACCCACCCCCATTAATCTGTGCATTACCTCAAGGTCATGGCCTACCAGCAAAGTTTTAGTGTGTCTGTCTCTGATGAAGGTTCCATGGCTTCTCATCGCTCTGCCTTCTCCCTCCCAGCATTCAGTTTAGTTTTCCCCGCCTACCTCTTTTCAACTAAACCAATGGCCAAAACAGATTTATTTATTAATCAATGGTATTCACAGCATACAGAGGGGAATCCCACATCACTGGGAGTGAGTGCTTCTCCTAGCAACAGTTCTACGTTAATTATAGGAAGGCATACCCAAGCTAGGGAATATGAATAGCATAAAAACAATTTACAAAGTGCTGGGCAGTTTTAGGAGAAAGCATAATGACATGAGTGGTGGATTGTTGTTGACTGAGGTTTCTGTCCTACCCAGTTCCCACAGTCATTTAGTCCCAAAGAAATCACACAGAAGTAACTGATTGGCCTAGTGTCTCAGGCTTCTTATTGACTCTTATAATTTATATTAGCCCATAATTCTTGTCTGTGTTAGCCACATGGCTTGGTACCTTTTTTGGTGAGGCAGTCATATCCTGCTTGCTCTGTGTCTGGCTTCCTCTCTGTCTGGGTGACAACTGCAGACTGACTCTTTTTCTCTTCCTAGAATTCTTGTCACCCCACCACTACTTCTTCACTGGTCGCCCTACCTATAATTCCTGCCTGGCTACTGGCCAATCAATGTTTATTTAAAATACAATTGACAGGGTAAAGACCATTGCCCCACAGCAGACTGGTATACCGCCACTGGAAAGGAAAGAAATTTAGAATTACTGTTTGGCAAAGTATTCCTAAAAAGAATAGTAACTCATTTCAATTCAGCAATGGTAGGCACAGAGGGAAGAAGCCAAGTTAAAATTTACCCTAACTGTGCTTAGTTTACCAACATGTACTTTGCTGCCTGTCATGTGACCCAAATCATCCAAAGGTAAGATCATCTTTGATATAGCATGGTATGGCATCCTTGGGGTTCTGGGGAATATCAGAGCTAGGGAGTGGACTGAAAGGCCAGGTAGAAGAGTATAATACAACTTATGTTCTACATTCTTCAATAGGAAATAAAATCAGGCCAAATATTTTGAAGTCCCCCAAGGCAGCTTTGTTCCTACTTTGTACTACCCCACATGCTCCTTTACAGAAGGCTAGGTGTGGAAGAATCTGCCATATGGGGGGCAGTCGTGGGTATGTGGACATGTGTGACTAACATCGGGACTCCCTGGTAAATCTCTATTTCCCTCAGAACACTGTAAGGTGGACACAATCACCTCCATTTTAAAGGAGCTCTGACTTCCTCTCCTTTCATCCCCTTGCCCTGAAGTCCTCCAGAATTTCAGTACCTTTTCCTAAGCAACCAGAACCTCCAACATCACAGAAGATTAGGAAAGACAAACCATGCAACTGTGAAGAATCACCTAAAGATGCGTACACCCAGAGCCAAAGACGTCTATGCTTTGTAACAGGACAGAGGTCACAATTGTGTACAAGATGGGTAGTTTAAAGGGCTTTTGGTTTGTTTCCCTTATCAATTATTTTTTAAGTTAGAAAACCAGGTAGAATGATAAATAAGCCTGAGGTTTCATAGTTAGTGGCAGACAAAGGGCTGTGAAGCTCAGAGCTTGTTCTGTTTACTGACCCCTTGTCTCACCACACAGGCACACACAAAAATATATCTCATACTTACACTTCAGCCTCTAGGCACACCCATTCACTCACGTGTCTCAAAAACACAGTGGATTGGCATTTGAGAATTCCAGCCAAGGTTACCTGCTGGCTGCCATACACACACTCACACTCACACACTTGGGTATTTACCCACAAGTATGAGCCTGCACACAGAGATGTTCAAAAGTGAGTGTATAGAGAGCATAGTTGAAAGCCATCTCCTTAAAACTCAAAATTCTTCTCCTTTCTTCACATAAAGAATCAGCTAACAGAAATGTATATGGACAACCCTTGCTAATGTTGCAGGAAAAAAATTACAATAATTAAAGTGTCATGGATCAAATTTGACAGGATCAGTGACAAGAGCTTCTACTTGCTATAAATGAAGAACACATGTAATTAGAAGTAAAATAAGATCGATAAAGGTTACACAAGCCTCAGCTGCAGAAAAGACTCTGGTGTCTTTAAAAAAGCAGTTTGAAAATGAGCCAGCATGTCAATAAAGCAAACATTTATTTTTAGTAGATCCTGGAATCAGCACTCTTGAAAGTCAAAGCGTCCACAGTTCGAAATGAAAAGGTACCATAAATGTCTACATCCATGGATACAACAAGTGTATTTGGCTGATTTCTGAGCTCTGGACACAGCGGCACCCAAGTGATCCAAGCAGAGAAGAAAATGTGATAAGAAGTATCAAAAAGTTACTTGCAATAGTTCTCTGAGCTTCACTGCATTTTTATGTTTTTATTCATGCACGCATAGGCACACACATGGCCAGGCATGTGTGTGTGTCTGATATGTGCATACGTGTGTACATTAGCCCATACTGGTGGACCTTTGCAAAGGGCAGAGGAAGAGGTGTCCTGTGTTACCACCCTCCACCTCATTCCCTTGAGACAGGGTAAGGAGCTAAGCTGGCAACCAGGAAGCTCTAGTGATCTCCTGTCTCTGCTCACACAGCACTGGGGCTTAAGAGACAGAAAGGTCATTTGACACAGCCTCTAGGCTAAAATCTGAGATTGCTGTATGGGCAGAATGGGTACTTCTGCTGGAGCAAGCCTGGTTCTGTCTATCACCTAGGGCAGCACTGAGGCTACACAGTGTACTCTTCTCCTTATGTGTCCGCATTATCTGTTTGAGAGTCTGTGTCCAAATACCATCTAATGTAAAGGCACAGCCATAGTGGATTAAGGCCCACTTTAAACTTAACTCAAACCTGGTAGTCTGAAAGAAAAAAAGAAAGAAAACAGTGTAGGAATAAGACAGATACCAGACAATGAACTTGAAAAATATTACAAAGGGACAGTATTTAATCCATACTGATGGACAGTACTTACTATGAAGGGCAGGAAACGCCAAAATCCAAGGCCAGGAGACAAGTCAGGGTTTATGGTCACATAGGCCACTGAAGCATTACGTCATTCATTCAGGAGTGCTCCTGCCTTATACACTGGCCTAAGACCACAAAGAAGAGCACTAACTTTACTTCCACACCGCAGATACTCAGCAAACAAGACACATTCCTCTATCACTCAGAGAAACAGATTGAAAAGCTTGGGCATCACTCTGTGTAGTGCTTGCCCAACACTCTGAAGAGAGAATGAGTCACTTCTAAGATATCTGTGTATCCAAGACTACAGAATGACTAGATTGTTGTGGTTAATTTTCCTGGTGTTGTGGCATGCACCATTACCAGAAGCAACAGTATATAACAGCTCCTTTTATATACTTCCAGGTCACAGCCCATTACTAAAGGAGGTCAGGCAGGAACCATGCAGCAATGCCACTCTCTAGCTCCCTCAAGTAGCATTCTTCCATAGCCCAAGATCACTTGCCTATGGATGGCACTGCCCGCAGTGGGCTGGGCCCTACTACGTCAACTAACAATTAAGATAATCACTTATTTAAATGCCCATGGGACATCCTGATGGAGGCAAGTTTTCCGTTGAGTTTCTCCCTTCCCAGATTGTAATAGGTTAAAAAAATAAACTAACTGACACATGTATCATGCTAATCACTGGGAAAAACAGAGTATGTTTTGTTAGTCTCTGGTATAGAAGTCATTTCTGTGGCCTACAGAATTTTAGTGACCTGTGGTCAGTAATAGTGGAGGTGGTTGGGGGAAGAGGCAAAAGAAGCTGCAGGAAATTTCTAGTCTCAAAGCCCTAACAGAAATCAGCATGACTGGAGTAAAATACTGGACCTCTGGGCTAGAATTTGAACTCTGCACTTTCCATCCATTTCCTGGGTGACCTGAGGTGAGTCACCTTCCCTGTCCCTAAGCCATGAGGCCTGTGTCTAATCAGCAGTAGATGCTAGAATAAAGTTCATGTTGGGAGCCTTGTGAACCAATGTCCATGACAAAGCAAAACTGAGAGCTTCAATCAAGTGTCTCTTCTCCCATCCCATGCTTTTTCCTTGTCTGATGAACTCTCATTTCCTTGAGCCTCTTTATTTTGTCTGATAGTACAATAATTTTAATTATATGATAATTTGACTGTCTCTGGCTTACTTACTAAGTGATTTTATAGCAACTATTTCATTAACATACATTTCCAAGTCTGAGCAAGGTTACTCCACAGCTAGGACGAGTTCTCTTGTGTAATCTCAACATATCTAGCTGCTGGATTTTAGATGCTACTATTGAATCCAAGTTCCTTTTTCTTTTTCCTTTTTGTTTAAGAAAATTAATTTTTAAATTAATAATTTCCCCTATGTGGCTTTATATGTGTCTTATTATAGTGGTTAGTTGTTTCTCCCTTGTTTCCCTGTCCTTTATATATGTCTTATTATAGTGGTTAGTTGTTTCTCCCATGTCTCCCTGTCCCCATATTATTTCTCTATCCTGTCCCAACCCCAGTGTTTCGCCTTCATCTTTATTCTACTGTTTTACACACACACACACACACACACACACACACACATACACATACACACACACATACACACACATACACACACATATACACACACACTTAGAGTCCCATTATTTTTCCAGTTTCGTGTGCTCCTTTCTAGTTTCCTGATCTTAACCTGTATTTTCTCCAACCTGGACTCAGTATTTAATGTTACAGACTAGGCTCCACAGATGACAAAGGATATCTAATGATTGTCCTTCTAATTGTGGATTTCTGTGCTCAAAATATTTTTCATTTCCATCAATTTTACTCAAAGTCTCATTCTATCATCTTCCTTTACAGCTGAATAAAATCCCACTGTGCATATGTTCCATATTTTCATTATCCATTCACCTGTTGATGGACATCTAGGCTGATTTCATTTCCCAGCTATTGTGACAAGAACCGTGAGGACCATAAATGTGCAGGTGCATTCTCTGGGCACCTGTGCTTGGGGGCGGTGTAACTAGGTCATGTGGCAGTTCCAATTTTAGTGTTTTGAGAAACATCCCAACTGATTTTCATAGTGACTACCCTAGCTTAGACCCCCCACTAACAGTCCATGAGGGTTTCCTTCTCCCCACATCTTTGCCAGAATTTGTTGTCATGTGTTTCCTTGACGGTTGCTATTCTGGCTGGGGTGAGTGGAACCTCAAAATTCTGATTCGCATTTCTCTGATGCTCAAGATGCTTCACTCAGCTTGAGCTCTGTGAGGATCAGCACCCACCCCTCCACAAGAGCCAGCCCTCAAGAGTGTACCGACTCCATGCCAACAGCCCTCTGTCTTCACTGGACAATACAGTCAGCTGTCCGCTCTTCCCTGTGAGAGGTGTGTTCCAAGACTGCCGAAGCACTGTGAGACCACAGAGAACAGCGAACCTGTGTCTCCTACACATGCAGTATTCTTTCCAGAACACCCATGTCTGGTTTTTAATTGTTAATTTAATAAGGTGAAAGGTTATGTTCGTTATTTTCTGTTGCTGTAATAAAACACTATGACAAAAAGCTACTTAGAGAACAAAGAGTTTATTTGGGGTTTATGACTCCAAGAATTCTATTCTATCATGTCAAGTAAGGCATGATAACCGGAAACTGGCTGACAGAAGACGCAGAGATGAAGAACAGGAAGGATGGCAAGACTTCAAAGGCCATGCCGTGACACACTTCTAGCAAGTCTCCATCTTCCCAAACAGTGCCACCACTTGGGGACCAGGTGCTCAAATACGTGAGTATGTAGGGGACAATTTTCATTTAAACTACCACAGAAGTCACCAATTAATATTAAAGTCAAGCAATTATAGATTAAAATAAAATTGCAGCTTAAATGATCTAACCCAAAAATTCCTCTCTCCCACATTCTCTCTCATTCTTTCTCTCTGCCTCTCCCTTTCCTTCTCCCTTCCCCTCCCTCTGTGTGTTTCTCCCTAAATATCTTTACTATATTTCACTGTCTTTTCAGACTATTCTTGACTGTAAAGTAAGTAAAAATGTACAGAGAACACTCATATAAGTAAAGCTTCCCGTGTCCTGGAATACCTCTATGTGCACTGGGAATGGTAAAACATGCCTGTCCTTCTGGCACTTAGCAAATGAGTTTAATTGAGTTTGAGACCACCCTGGACTTTAAAACCATGTCTCAGGACAACACCATCAGCTCCCTATGTGCTGGTATAACTGTGATTCCCACTTGATGTGGCACAGGGTGGCTTGGTGGATTGTAGGAACTGCACAGCTGGGAATCGTCCCGCGACCCCTATCTAGCCCACAGCTTGAGCTTGCATTTCCTGTGATTCTTATGACCATCCTCATCTTCCTCCGAGGTTTACAACAGAAATATGGTAAAAAGTGGCACTGTAACTTTACAGCTGAGTCTTGGGGCTCACAAACTCACACTTCCTATGTGTGGAGCGGCTTCCTGGGTGTGGTGTGTCCTGCTGAGAAGGGGCCTAAGGCTAAGCAATCACAGAGAAACAGTATGCGAGAGGATGGAGGATATTTGTCAGCAGGATCAGCTCTCTGCCAGGCGGTGGCCTGTAGCCCCACCTTCAGGCACCTCTGTGTATCAGACACTTTTCATCAGGAAGCACACACTCTGTGCTCAACCCACAGAACCAGAAAAGAAGCACACAGAGCTATCGTTTTCAACGCCTGATGCTTTGTTTTGCAGCCATCCAAGTCAAAATAGTGACAGACAATTCAGACCTTAATAAAAGGCAGTCATTGTTACTGGCTTTAGCTGAAGCCAAGAACCAATGCCTGGGACTCAGGCTGAGTCACCTGACTTCTCAGCTGGCAAAGAAAGAATGAAAGCCTTAATCTGGCTTTCTTGCTTGGAAGTCTGTGCCCTTTCCTTCGTGCCTGGTGCCTTTCCTGTGTGATCCGAGGTCTCCCGGCTATTTCCCGCATCGCTGCCTTCTCCCCACAGTTGCCTCTCCCCTGAAGAACTAGTTTTGTGTTTCCGTGTCTCCTCAGAGAAGCCAGGTTAGGCTTTTCAGAGGAGTTCTGCATGGTGCTGCTGCCCCACATAGTGGCACTAAATCAAGCATCAGCTCCCACCCTCTACTTCAGTCCAGCACTGTATGGTGTCCTGTGACTCCTGCCTGCTCACTCCCCCGTCGGGCCAGCCTCAGGCACCGCACCCTCCCTGACCACTCTCATCTTTATTTTCATCTCCATCCAAAGGCCACCGTCTACAAGATGTTCCCTGGCCACACAACTAAAAGTCCTTCTCTACCCTTACCTGTGTCCTTGTCTTCTTCATATCTACAGCCATATCCATATGATTCCTCAACATAATTGCCTACATAAAATTTGTTTTCTTATAGACTGTAAGTTTGATGAAGAAAGGGAGTTTGTGTTCTCATCATACATCTCCCAATATGGGAAGAGTAACAACCTAGAACGAAGATTGTGTTCCAGAATTCCCTAAACATTTGCTGTGTGTGTCAGTTCAAGTTAGTGCTCTGTCCAGGTCTGCTGCTGGCAGATGGGGACAGAAGAAAGCCATTATATGTACGCTTTTCAGTTCTAAGCAATTCACTGGTTGATGGTCCACACCACGAGTCTTAGTCTCACCTCTCCTTTTGGATTATCTATCATAGCAATAATGAGGAGGGACCCCCACTTTGACACCACCATGCTCAATGACAGGATGCCTATACTCAGCTCCCTGTGAGCAGATCTATCCCTTAGTTCATCTTTCACATCAAGCACAGGGAATTAGAGATGAAGAACGATGAGCTCTTCTCTCACATATGAGAAAAGCCATTAGTGATAGGCCTTCAGTCTATTCTGCACTAGCCACATTGACTCCACACTCCTTGAATGTGACTAGTTTGAATCTACCTGTGCTATTAGATATAAATAGTATCTTTTAATACCTAGTAAGAAGTAAATGTGTTGAATATCCCATTGGTATATTGATTAGATACAGAAGGTCATATTTTGAGTGTGTAAGGAACATGAAACATATTAAGTTATTCCCCACCTGTTTATTTATTTCTAGGTATAGCTATTAGGGCTTCTTAAATTTTGTAAATAACTAGCTTGTAGCTCTTATTGCACTTTCACTTGATAGCATTGTGACAGGATAGTCCTCCTTAGCTGACCTTAGTGAGAGTATGGTTTTCTGTACATCATGGTAAATGGAGTCTCCACCTTTTCTCTCTGACCCTATCTGTCCTCAGTAGCATCCATGCCTGCTCTGTAAAAGCCACTCCTGGAATAGGGCACAACTGATCAGCAGATTATGAACTATATCATGTAAACTCACTTTCCTGCTTTCTCAAGCTACTTCCAAAGGTTTAGCAGTTTTCTCCTTCATGGAGAAATTGTATGACCACCACAGTCATGTGACACACTGAGTCCTTTGAGAAACCTTCAGGCAGTTTCTTCACCTTAATCATCAATATTCTGGCTTTCTAAATAGAATAATACGCTGCCTGTAAGCCACAGATCCTAAAATCTCAAAAGCATTTTTACAGATATTAACATTATTATTGTGATGATGATGATCATTTGTTACTTAATTGATATTATCATGAATGTCAAGAGGAGTAGACATGAAGTCTATCAAGGAGAATGAGAATAAAATCCAAACGCATTAATGGTCTAGGAAATCCTAAAACTACATGCAGCCTTGCCTGAAAGGAAGACATCAGCTGTCAATTAGCAGCTCCACACCCCCACAAAGGAGAACTGTCTTTCTACACTGTAAACACAGTGGTTCTCTGCGCTGATGTCGGCATGGCCTTTCCTACAAGGGGCTCATTGAGGACAGTAATTTATTTATCTTTCATGTCCCTTGGGTCAGACAGATAGAGCCCTATTGTCTGCTTCTAGCCAGTGTTTTGGTGGCTCTGTAATGCAGGAACACAGTGTGGCCAGCCTTCCCATGTGTCCCTTCTTAGTAATCCAGGTACCTGAAGCAACTGGTGAAGCTGATTTTTGTGCTAGTTCGTTTGAGGAGAAAAGACATTCTTTTGATTCCAGGAAGTCAGAGAAAGAAGATCCTGTCTTCAGCCCCCACGGCTCTGAGTTAGAGCACCAGTTCTAGATCTTCTCTTTAACAACTGACACCTGGAGTAGAGTTCTTTCTTATTATGCCCAAGAGCCTGGGCTCCATCCCCACTATGTGGGTATCAGAAATTGAATTGAATTTTGCCCTCCTAATGCACATCCTAGTGCCTCATAAGGCTACTGCATCCAGGGTCTTTTCATGGGTGTTTAGTTAAAATAGGGTCCTTAGGCCAGTACAGTAAGCTTGGAGTCATTCAAAGAGAGGGACATTTAATAGAACTCAGGCTTATGTCCAGAGAGAAGTGTGTGCAGAAACAGGACAAGATGCCGTCGACATGCCAAGAAGAGTGATTTCGGAAGGACTTAACCCTTCGATTATGAAAGAATCCTTTGCTCTTTTTTGGATCTCTCAGCTTGTGATGCCTTGTTAGGTCAGCCCTGTCATATGAACATGGGTGCAAGGAAGTGACAAGAATGGGAGGAGGCCACACAGGTACCTTCAGTAGCAGCTCTCAGTCACACTGAGGACTCCCGGAGATCATGAGGTGTATGTCCTTCTCAAGGGTAGAGAAGCTGCATTTTCTCTCATCAGGTCCCATCCACTGTAGGCTCCCAATGAGGACTAGGCCACCAGACTTTGCTTTGCCCGCTAGCAGGCTAGCCGGTCCTGAAGTAAGAGAATCACAGGCTACAGCAATCACTATCCTTCAGAACATGGGGCCTGTGAGTGCCCAAAGTATGGTTGCTACATTTGAAGGGCAGCTGATTAATCCTGAATGCAGGCAACAGCCCTGCCCTATATACTGGGGTTAGCTAAGAGATTGAGGTATCAGATTCATACCATACTTCAATGTGGAATGTGAGAGAGCAAAGTTGTTAGAGATGATAAAATCTACAAAGGCTATGAAATGGATCTGTGAGGCCTGCTGGACACCAGCTCACAAGAAAGTGTGGGCGCACAGGTCCTGACTGAAACCCTACAGATGCTCCTCACACTGAGGAAGAATACTTGATTTACCAAGGAACACGGAATTCTAGAGAAATCATAAGCTTAGGGCACACCGAAATTTATTCTTGGGAGAGCAAGTTGCAGACATGGAAAGTGGAGGAACCAAAGGAAAAAAGATACCAACTCATTTATTAAAGGGCAGGAAAAAAAGGCACTCTGAGAGAAGTGGCCTTTAGCTAGTACTAATTTTTTTCTGATATTCTGATGAATTTCAGAATTCTAGAGGCATAAATAGTATAGCCGAGAAGAACAGGGAAATTTAACCCATATCCACAAAAAGCACCCGCTCAGCAGACATTTGCTAACTGTCCTCCATGGTTAGTCCCTGGGCAACTAACTCAAGAGCAAAATATCTTCAGGTGTTCCCAATTCCAGGCCTCAGTTACGTTTCTTAGCAGGAGAGACTGGTACCCAGTAGATGTTGTGGCACATCTTGATTGCCACAACTTAGAAAAGTGCACACATCTGGTGGGTAGAAGTTAATGATACTGTAAAAATGAATTAAAGTGATAAAATTGTTCCTCGGTGGCAGTATGATCCAGTGTCTCAAGTGCCAAGGTTGAACCCTTCAGGAAATTTGGGGACCGTGGGCTCCAGTTCCTTCAAAGCAGAATTGAAATCCACTTTGTGTGTGTGTGTGTGTGTGTGTTCTCTCAGTGACTATAGCAATGGCACAAAGCATTGGAGCTACTTGAATACCAATTTATTACATGATATATGCTGATCGTGACGCAGTGTGGTGTAGAAGGATAACAAGACTCATTCGAGGCTCCTTGTTTCTCATTATTGCACTTACCACAGGTGACTTAAGCTCTGGATCGTGGCCACTCTGATCCTATTTTTCTTCATCAACCTAAGGTGAGTATGAACATGTAATAGGGACACATACACAGCAGCCAGATATTTGGGACACATGATAGACCCTCAGGTTTTCCACCACACACACAACCTGCTTAATCAAGTGTTGGGGACCGTCGTCCCAACATAGAAACTGATGTTTTTCCCCAAATGTGTCCCCGGAGACGCGTGGAAAGAAACAGGCTTTCACACCGTTACAGCTTAAAAGGCCGCTTCAGACTTCTCCTATTCTTCACCGTGGCCTTGTGTTTATTATATCTCCCAAAAAACCATCCTGCTCTCAATGCTCTCTCAAAACCCCTTCTGTTTTGCCAAGCTCTCTATTTCTGCTCTGCCATGCTCTTTCTAACCCATTTCTCACTCTGTTCTCTCTCCTCACCTTTGAGGAACTTATCTATTCTTATTCCTTTTTCCGGGGCACCTCCCCCAGCACACACACACCTGCATTCCTTCACCAGCTTGGAGATAACCACTTCTCATGGAGCAATCTACAAATGAAAAGGAAGGCTGGAGCAGAACCTTCACCTATTGTCTTTCTAAATTGTCGACTTCAGCTACGAAGCTGCATGGCGTCCTCAGGCTGGCAGGTATCAGAGCCCACAATCAAGCCAATGCTCCATTCTGGTTTTGAGTGTATCAACTAGATTCTGAAAATAATTTAGGAATACACTATGTAATTTTTTATTTATTTTTCTGTAAGTGTAAATTGGTTTAAAAGAATTGAAATTGAGAAAAATGGAGGGTCTTTTGCATTATTATGTTTAATGACGTTTCAATTATTTCCAGTAAATTCCTTAGAAGGGAGACAGCTTAAAGAGATCTGGCACAGTAAGTCACACACCCCACAGAATAACTAAGTAACACTTACCATAAAGTAAAAGTAAACTGTTGCCATTTTTTAAAAGAATCACTCAAGATTCATTCATTTGTCAGACCAATGAACCAGTACAGCCTGTAGGAGGGCTCAATGAATGTGGTAAAGACCCACGGCCAAGCTAGCTCAGCACCTAGAACACCCGCCAGCATCGGCAGTCCTACAGTCCTACTCTAGCGTCACAAGCCTTATCTTTCTTCCTGTTTCACAGGTGCTGGGTGAAGATGCTTACGGGTTGTATGCCTTACCCAGGGCCACCCAGGGAGAGTGGGAAGAGTAATACTTAGTATTTTAAATATTCCCATACAACAATTTAGTAAATACTCATTAAAATATTTACAAATAGGAGGCAGAGAGAGGGCTCTGCATTGTAGACGTGCTGTTATGCAGAAGACATGCATTTGGTTCCCAGCACCTATCACTGGCCACTCACAGCTGCCTGTAACTGCAACCCTAGTCTGAACTCCTTGGACACTGCATTCACAGTGCACATATCACCGCACAGATATAAGCAGAAAAAATATAATAAACTCTTTATTTTCCAAAATACCTACAAGAAATTTGGAACAAAACACTTTCTCTTAAGGTTATCAGTCTTAGCAGAGAGTCAAGCTAGGTCAGATCAACCATAGGCATGAGGTTTGATCTAAATAGAAAATCAGAGTTTGAAACTGAGATCTGTTTTGCCAAAGTCATCTACATACCAGTTTTTAAGTTGTATTTATATAAGAAGGGACCATTTATGATCCATGGGTGAATATAATTTAACAGTGGGAATCAATTTTCCTTCTGGAACCTTAGAAAAACTCATTATGGTGGTCTCATCAAGGTCTGTGAACTACAATCCTGTATCTTTAAGGATTTTAAATTCTTTAAGTTTGAAGACTGTATGTTATTTATTATTGTGTAGTCTAAGTATAGTCAGTGGCTAAGAAGTAATAAAATTTGTATAAATGTCTATTGACTAAAAAGAATACCTGACAAACATGTTGAAAAGAATGTCTCCCACATCATAGACTAGCTGTTGTAGAAATGTAAAAACATTTTCGTTCCATTTTAATTAGTAAATTTAATTAATATATGTTAACTAATTAATTAATGGACATCATTGTACAAGATGGCAATAAAATTACTGGGATCTAAGTTGTCCCAGGACTTGACGGCACCTTTAACTTAGAAGGAGTATTAGCAACATGCTCACAGACAGGGGTAGTTGCAGACTGCACACTAGGCCAGCCCAAATCTGAATCCAGCAGTAATATTCTACAGCTGGGACTTCACTAGTTACTGTGAGTGACCCTGTGCTGAACTTCACCCTCAGTTGCTGACTGCCTTAATGGCATTTCCACATAGGGGCTGATAGACATTTCTAATACAACAAGGTGGAAACCAAACCGAGATCCTGTCCTGGGACAGTGTTTCTCCCCTTAGGCAGCTCCATCTCAGTAAGTGACAGCTTCATTCATTAAGTGGCTTGGGTCAAGAACCATGGAACCATGCAGGATTGCCTTTTTTAAAAATTTTCTGTTAATAGCACTCAAATTCGGTGCATCAATGTTTCCTCTGGACTGTATTTTGAAAATTCCCTAGAATCCAACCATTTTTCTCATGCTTTGTGCTGACCAACAGGCAGGTCCTCACTCCGCATGCTACTTCCTCTCTGGCGAAATAGCCTTGCAGGCTCCACATGCTTCCTGCCCTGCTCAGACATAGTGGCAGCAGCTGCTTTTGCCAACTTACTCTTGTTCCACAGTTCAGAAGGCTTCCTCCTCCCCTGGATCACTGACCAGGGTGCCACTCCTCAAACACACCAGAAATTGATTTCTAAGGACCTTTGTAGGAGGGTCCGTCTTTATTTCTGTGCTTTGAATGGTTAAATAAAGACTCTGCCTGGCTTGTAAGATAGGTCAGCTCTTAGGTGGGCGGAGTAGACAGAATGGAAGTTCTGGGAAGAGAGAAGGAAGTGTGTCAGTCGCCATGAGGCTCCCGCCCAGATGGATGCAGGTTAGACTTTTCTGGTAAGTCACCATGTGGTGACTTACAGACTTTTATAATGGGTTAGTTTATGAGGTGAGGGCTAGCCAAGAAGAGGCTAGTGATAATGGCCAGGCAGAGTTCAAATGAATATAATTGTTATGTGGTTATTTCGGGCATAAGCAAGCAACCAGTGGCTGAGTGGGCCGGCAGCTGGGGGCTGGGAGCTGGGTGCTGGGAACACAACCCACACCTCTCCCTCACTTACAACAGACCTTAGCTTTTCTTACCGTCTCTACCTGGGACTTTCTTTGTTTTGTCTGTGTTTGAACCAGATATAGTACCAGCTCTATAGAAGGAGTTCAGTAAACACATGCTCAGCAGGGGAAGCCTGGGGCATTTATCTTGCTTGGTTGGAAAAAATGCCACTAGTGACCATTTACTTATTTGGCTACTACACTACTGTGTCAAACACTGAAAGGCTAGGAAAGCCAACACTTTTACTCTGAGACTTCTGATGTCTCAGAGAGATAAGCATTAAGTAGGCGCTGAAATTAACTTAAAAATTGGTCAAGTCAGCAAACATTTGGTTTAACAGCGAGACGGAAGTAATGATGTCCTGAGATGGGGATGGGTGAGCCTCTGAGTGGATTTCTACTTTTAAACAGGAGGCTAAATTGTGAGAGTAAGAAGCTGCATGGTGATCCGGCAGGAAGGAAAGGCTTGCACAGAGATGGCAAAGCAAGAGGTGACTCGGTAGTGTACAAAAGCCAATAGAAGATGATGTAACTGTACAAAAGCCAACAGAAGATGATGTAATTGTACAAAAGCCAACAGAAGATGATGTAATTGTACAAAAGACAACAGAAGATGATGTAATTGTACAAAAGGCAACAGAAGATGATGTAACTGTACAAAAGGCAACAGAAGATGATGTAATTGGCCATGAGTTAAAGAAAAATGTCCAGAACTTAGGCAGAGCAGATCATGGTGAATTTTTCACATCATCAGAGTAAGCTTGAATTTTATTCTAGACACAATGAAGAGGCAGACTGACTGGAGCTGGCTCTTTGAGTAGTCACTATAGAGAGAGAATATAGGGAGGAGACTAGGAACAGACCAGGAGGAGATCCACGTCTGAAGGTTTTAGAAGAATCCAGCTAACTTGGATATAAGGGTATGCAATGACTAACAGTCCTGACGGTCGGAGGGAAGGTAGACAGCACAACATCAAGGTGGAGACTTATTTCCAGGCTACACGGAAGATGCTCTTCCATCCCTGCCCAAGCTCAAGGTTAGTGGTGGGAGGAAATCTTTGGTTTCCATGGTTTATAGATATGCCCATTTTTACCTTCATCTTCACATGGAATTCTCTCTATGTATATGGATCTGTCTCCAACTTTCTGTAAGGAAACTGGACGTAATGGATGATAGTACCCAGTAATGACTCTGTCTTAGAGATTACAACTGTGGAGCCCTATCTGCAAATGTGGTTTTAATCTAACTTAATAGAAGATAGGACTTCAATAGACACATGTTTAAGACTACATAATCCAACCATCAATAGGTGAGGTTGTGTAAGAGTAAAAGAGAGAAGCCAGTGTTTGGAGGAAGATATAACAGCACTTTAGATGACTACAGGGACAAATGAAAAATAAGGGAGATGCCCTGCCTCTGAGATAAAATACCTGATTTAGAAGTCATGTGACTGATCAGCAAGGGAAAGACCGGGGATGTATCAGAAGCAGGTGTGTTCTGAAATACCTTTAACGTATCTAAGTAGGAATGTCATGCAGGTGGCAGACTATATGTGTCTGGAGGTGACCGTAATAGTGAGGAGGTAGGCAGTTTTGTCCATCAAGTATGAGTGGTATAAAAAGTATGACTGTCTGGGATTCTCTGGTGACAGAAGACTAATGGTGAAAACAGCCCAGTACTATAGAATTTCCACATTTAAGAAAAAAAAATGAGAGCCTGTATCTCATTAAAATGAGATACAGTAAAATGAAAACCACAGAATATTTGTGATAGAACAACAGGTAGGAAGCTGCAGAAGGATGGGTAGAATATCACCTGTGAGAGGTGTGAAAAAGTGTACAGGCAGAGAAATTCATGGATTCAGAGAACATAACAGACATGGCAGAGCCCAGACCACAGCTCTTTTCCTGTAGTGACGGACAGAGGCCAAACCAGAGAAGACTGAGAAAGTAGGTACATAAGACTCTTCTGAGCCATTTCAATTAAAAAAGTCAATCAATGAGGCATTTACCACAGGATGGCAAATTATGAACAAGGGTGGGATTTCTTATCTGAAGGATGGTTTGCTCTGCTGTGAATGGTCCAGTGGAGATGAAAACAATAGGTGAGGAGATTGCTATCATCCCCCAACCGCTAAGCTAGGGAGGCCTTAATGCTGAGAAATACACAGTAGTCATGCAGTGGTGAGGGCTTGTTTTCAGCCAGCTCCCATCCCAGACATGCCACTGTGAGCTATGGTCCACTCGTCATAGCAATTCATGAAAGTGAAGATGTCACCCAGTATTCACTTTGCAACTTACCTTACAAGTTTTAAAAATGCCCGTGTTCCTAAATATGAAATACTTTAGGCATGTATCTTGTTTTATTTATATATATATATATATATATATTCTTTTTAAAATGTTACAAATCTGGACTCCTATGACAATAAAATACTTAGTAAGGACCAGGCTTGTAGGAAAAGAATTAAAGCTTTTAAGTGTACTATAGACTCCTACTCTAAACATTCTTCCATTTATAAAAGGTGGTTTAAGTCTACATGAAGAAAGGCAGGCAGGCAGGCAGGAAGGAAGGAAGGAAGGAAGGAAGGAAGGAAGGAGGGAAGGAGGGAGGGAGGGAAGGAAGGAAGGAAGGAAGGAAGGAAGGAAGGAAGGAAGGAAGGAAGGAGGGCTGGCTCTGAATGAGACAGATGGAAAGACATGAATTAAATGTACTGATCCCAGGCAACACTCAGTCAGTTCTTTGTGGTGGAGAGACAGAGCGGGAAGCAGAGAGAGAGAGAGCACTATGGGAAAGGTGACTCTATGAAGCCTCAAAGGCCATCCCAAGGGGGATACTTTCTTCATCAAGACTGTTCACCTAAATGTCCCCAAACAGCACCAGTGAATGAAAACCAACTGTCTAAATACCAGAGCCTATGGGGGACATTTCTTATTCAGTCCATCGTATATGTGTGTTATAATTTTTCTTGAGTTGTAAGACCATAGGATCCGATGCAGTTTTTTTGTACCCACTTTATTTGGTCACCCTTCCCCAGCTTACGTGTTTCTTCATTGCCATCACTGCTATACCTCAATGAACATATCTGCCCCAACCTTCCTCTCTCTACTTTCATCTCCTCTCAGCGACTCTCAGCACCCTGTAAATGCAGCCGGCTCCTCACTAGCTACCTGGCCTCCATGTGTGTTCTTAAGCACACAAAATAAGATTCCAAACTCTTTGTGTGGAGCGAGCTTCCTCTTCCAAGCCTGCCCTTTTGACTCGGCCTACATTGAGTCCTTATCCAGTGCCTGCTGATCCATCCAGACCAGTAAGTTGGTTCTAGCCCAGCTACCCAGGTGCCCGGAGAGGGCACCCACCAATCCCTGAGACTTTCTGTCCATACAGAGGGCCCTCCACCCAAACTGGCCCTTTTCCTTATTCAACTTAGCTTCCCTCCAAGCACCCCCTTCCTTCAGCAGGCTGGGTTCAGAGGGAGAAACTGGTGGTGAGTCCTAGGCTGCAGGAGTTTCTTTGTGCAAAGCGGGCTTCCTCTTCCAAGCCTGCCCTTCTGACTCGGCCTACAAGCAGTCCTTATCCAGCATCCGCTGATCCATTGGGACTGCAAGCATCCCTGAGCCATCCAGCCTGCAAGTGGCCCCTATCAAGTACCAGTTGATCCATCTGGAGGGGAAAGAGATGGGCAGGCACCAATCCA
>JAQHUG010000336.1:836642-853176 GCA_028555095.1 Dicrostonyx torquatus | reverse complement strand
TGTGTGTGTGTGTGTGAAGAGAAACCAACAGAGTATAGGAAGAATGGTTTCAGAAGAGGCAATGTCAGAGGTCTCAAAGTACAAAGCAAGAAGACTTCATCTGGAGCATAAGAGAGTCACTAAGCAAGAAGTGAGGAAGACAAACCCACAGAGGTTGAATGCTCTTCATCACATGTGCAAACTAAAGGGAAGTCAGTCTCTGTGGGGATGGTGTTTACTAGAGGCTGGGAAAGATGGAGGAGAAGTAGGGTAGAGGGAGGCGGGTAATGGTATAAAAACAGAGAACAGTGGAGAGAATCCATAGTTCCTAATAAAACAATGCACATTTTAGGAAGGACGGGAAGAGAGGCTATAGGAATGAAGAAATAATGAAGAAACAAAGATGCAGACTACTCTGATGATATGATTTATCATCATATCTTGTACACATATGAGAGAAATCACACTGAACTCTATTTAAGTCACTGTGTAGCTACCAGAAAAGAGGTGCACAGAACAGTCTCTAGAGGCCTGCACATTAGATATTCCAAATGACCCTTCAACAGAAATAGCGAGAGGCAGGAAAGGTTTAGAACACATACACATACATATGTATGGATGAAGAGGGCATCAAAGTCAGTTATTCGGAAGGGGGACTCAGGGTGCCCAGCATTGAGCCCAAGACCTGAGGGATCCCATTGAAACCAGTGTTGGCAATAGGTCTTAGGTGACACATTAAACCTTAAAACTCTCCTTATGACCTGACTGAACATGATTCAGTTTGATGCTGTGTGAAGCTTCCAATGGCTGACCTCGTTGAAACCCTGAAATGGTAAAGCTGATGCTTTTTAATCCCACTTTAGATCAAGTTTCCAATGATGATCCAATTTTAGCTCAAGATCTCAAAAGTGAACAATTGTAAACCAGGTTTTAACTGAAAGATTTGTCACCGTTAAATTAAATAACTGAAAGTTAAACATGAATTGAGCATCTTCAGTTTCTAAACCTCAAATCTGAATTTCTGCAGAATATAAACTTTAATACCAATACAAAGTCATACTGATGGTTTCAAGTAAGTGAACTTTGTAGTATTTGTTCCTTAAGGAATTTTGGCAAACATAATCTTAATTTTATTACTTCCATATACATCCATTATTTCTTCTGAAAGAAAAGATTAATTAAAATGCATAGAAGATATGGTGTCCACCATTAACAGAAATGGGAAAATTAGGCTATACTGAGAACTGAGAAAAATGCTGTAAAGATTACAAATTTTAGGAAAGTGATTGATAAGCTTATATGTGCACTGCATGGGCTAGTTAGGATGTGAATCAAGGTAGTCAGGATGAGAACTGTTCCGTAATCTAGTCTCATTTCAGCTTCTGATTAAATTTGTGTATGTATTTATAGACTCAAAAAGGAGGCAAGGCTGTTGTAACCTTACATAATTCAAATGCGCTCTATTAATGTCTGTGCCAAATGTCAATCCATGCCTTTATTTGATCAGTTGCTAAGTTCTAATTGATCTGTATGTTTTAGCTAATTGCTCGGTAACACAGAATTAATGACTTTCATCGCATGGTACCAGAGGAACTTCATCTGACCGCCAGAGGTTCTGCTTCCCAACCCTCCACTTGCTCCCATGTGCAAACCAGGGAAGTGCAGAGCCATGAACTCCAGTTCAAGCCTTGCTAGTATGTCATTGGTTTTATGCTTGCTCGTTCTTCATTTCAAGAAGCACTTTCTATCTCAGAGGCTAAAAGATCTTCTATGATATCTTCTAAACCTTTTATTGTTCTGTCATTCATATGGCAGTCATTAATTCCTGTACAATTGATTTTTATGGCCAGAGTTATGTAGTGGTTTCATTTCTTTGCGGCCCCACTTGATAACCCAGAGTTCTGGGACCATTTTTAAAATTTAAAGTGCTGCTTTCCCCACAGTCATCACTCCTGGGTTATCTGTGAGCCTTCAGTCTGACCACTGTCAATCTGTCCCTAGCTAACACGGTTAGCCATCATTCTACCTTCATGATATTTCACAGGATCCATAAAGGTCAGGCCACCTGGCCTACTTCTCTTCATCTTGTCTATTATTGACCTTAGCACTTCCAATCACTTTTCCGGCTTTGGCTTACAAAGATCTATGGACTGTTCTGTTGGCATCCTCACTGGAACTGCAGCAGACCTGCAGCTCAATTTTGGAAGATGTTTGATCCATTTAGAGTACCAAGTTCCTCTATTCATCCTGCAAGGTCTTTATTGTCTTTCAGAGGATGTTTTAACTTTTAGCATTTAGACCTGCATAAAGTATGTCACCAGACTGCTTACTGGATGTATTATGTGACCCTATCTCTCTCCCATAATTTAGTCTTCTGTTCTAGTTAGGACCACTAGGGCAAAGTTCAAAGAGAAGTGGTCATTATGAATTGTATTCAACAGCTTCCAGACGCCAGTTACAGTCCACATATCAGCAGCATTGTGAATATATAGAAGTTAAAATTCATATTTATTATATAACTTTCCTTTAATTTTTAAAATTTATATTATTATGCGTGTGTGTGTACATGATTGTGGTGTGTGTCTGTGTAGTGTGTGTATGAGTGCTTATACCAACACACATGTGGAAGTCAGAAGACAACTTTGTAGAGTCAGATCACTCCTTTCACCTTGAAGGGGGCTCCAGGGATTAAGCTCAGGTCCCAAACATTTGAAGCAGGTACCTTTATTTGCTCAACCATCTGGCCAGCTCCTTGTTATATAATTTTCAGTATGCTTTTCTTGTCTTAATTAAAAATAAAATTTAAACAAAACTTGAATAAAAAGCAATGTAAATCAATAGCTTGGTGAAAAGAGACATTTCCAAGTTTCTAATTATAAAAAGGAGAACAGGAGTTGCAAGAAAACCAACACAGGACCTGTTCAAGGCACACTAACTTGGGGTAGAAAGGCATAGGCAGCGAAAGGGCTTTTCAGCTGAGGCAGGGGCAAGTCTTCACACACTGCAGGGCAGAGAAGCAAAGTTTTTGGATTTTCTAACGGCTGGCAGATCGGTATTATTTCCTAACTACTTCAACCATCTCGCGCACACATGCATGGAACTTCCCTGTGCTGAGTAAAGGGCACAATTTTGAAGATAATGAGAAGTTGGCACCATGTCTTGGCCACATTCCTGAGTCCCAGTGGCCAGATCAGAAACATCTGCTATACAAGTTTATGATGCATCTGGACACACAAACGATTTATCCCAGACATGAATAAGAAGTGAGTGGAGGAAAAGAGGCTTGGAGTCTGTGACTTGGTCTGGAATACCTCTCCTGTACTACTTCCAGTGTTCTCCCTGTCTGGTCATTGCCTCAGTGAAGCTTTCCAAAGCCACCAGGATCTTGCAAACTCAGCCTTCAGCGAGTCCTTTCTCATGAGTGCCCTGTGCCGTATCCCTGAACTCTTGTTGAGTTTGGAGTGTCCGACTTAAGTATTACCATGTTTTTGTATTAATTGTCACCCCTGTCTCCCTTCCCTAAAGAAAGATCCATGAATTCAAGTGCATATCTTTTGCATCTCGTATGTACCTCCATGGTCAAACCTAATCCTGTTCATATGATGAATGATGCTCTTTCCTCCAGGCTCTGAGATCCACTGATCACTTACTATAACACTTAATCTGCAATCATGTGTGCCAATGCTTATTGAGTTTTGCTATATTTCAGGACGTGTGACATGCCCTGTTGATTATCACACAAGATACACTGAGAATTTTCGTTCTTCGTGGGCATTGCAAGTGGCTAGTTCAAACTTCTCTACTAATTATAAACCAACCCCCAAGGCTCCTGTAACGAAGTTCATTGTTCCTTGCCACCTTTTTAAGCAAAATAATCGTAAATAGCTTGATCTATGTGCAATCTGGCCATAACCTACCAGATCTTGGTGAAAGTGAGTTACTAAACAGTTTTCAGCCCTGTGTTTTTGGAATAGCAAGCCTCTTCAACCAATATAATGGCAGTCTCTAGGAATTACTAGAGAAGGGGCTGTATCATCCCAGGGCAAAACTGCCTCCAAGTCAGCATGAGCAAAGGATGAAATAGCGCAATAGAGATGGCTCTTGTGCTCATGTGCCCCCTAAACCCTTCCTTTTTCCTCTTCTTCACTTAACTTCTCAAAATGTTTCCGAGTGACAAGACTATCGTCCTTCTCCTGTTGGTTTCAAACGAATGTGCCTGTGTGTTTACATATGTCTCTGCAACCAGGCCTGTGTGTGTGTGTCTACATTTGAGTACACACGTATGTGTGTTTATATGTGTTGTCTTATGTGTGTGTTCTCTTTGGTAAGTCAGACAGAGGCAAAATTCATTTCAAATAAAATGAATTCATTTCTTTCCAACTCTCTGAGGAGCACTGGAGTTCAATGCTGTAGTGGCTTGGGCTATGAGGATATTGGATATGCAGCCAGATTTAGAAAGGATAGCTGAATACCTGTGGCAGATGTTCTCTTCAAAGCATGACGTATTTCAAACTGGAATCATTTCTGAAAGCCCAGGGCATGATACGAGGCATAAGGATTGTGCTGAGGGTTAAACACGAACAGCCACGGGTAATGAGGTTCAGGGGGATTGTTTATGTTTCTTCTCTTGATCCAACCTAAGAACTGAGCATGTTGTGTGATGTCCCGCGACTCATCTAAAGCTCATTTCTCACTCTAGAAAATGGAAATCTCTTCTTATTGTTCCTAGTTTAAAAAAAGAAAGAAAGAAAGAAGGAAAGAAATGTGAGAGAAAGGGAATTGACCTTTGAGAGCGTCCTCAAGCTTGAGCAGCTTTCTAAGGACAATGACAGCATGATAAAAACACCCGAGTTGTGAAGCCCTTCCTGAGCCCAGGCAGTCACTCCGTCTGAGACTGCCCACCTTTGCGGCATCCTTCTGAGGCAGGTGCTCTTGCGAGCTACAGCTTGTAAATGAGCAGACGGGAGGGTGGAGAGGTGAAGCAGCTTGGTGATGGTTAAAAACATAGAGGTAAGGACCAAAGGCATGCCTGCTCCTGGAGAGATAGCTGCCTTGCTAATAGTCGCAAGGAAACAGGGGCAGGTGCTGTGCCCGTGATCGAGGGGATGGGGGTGGGGATGTTCAAAGGAGTGAGTGAGGGAAGGGGGTGAAGGAGTGTCTGTTATGCCTGCAGCTGCCCAGTGACTGCTTAGCCTGATTCTCCGTTCAAGCCTTGTCTCCTGCTTTCAGGCTATGACAAAAGAACCACCGTTTTGAATTAACCCCCAACTTGCTTCTTGGGTTCTTATTTTCCTCGTGTCCATGAAAATCTGTTTTCACGTATTCATTCAACACATGACTTTTAAAAACTGTCTTTGGGCCAGGCTTGGGGTTAACTCCTGTGATGTAAGGTAACCAGAGTATAGGAGAAGTCTGTCACATGACTTCACCATCCCTGTCCCACCTAGGCACTCTGGTGCAGTGTTCATTCATTAGAGAGGATCATGTACACTACAGGCTGGGACACAGCCTCATCTGTATGGACTGTGACTGGCTTAGTTGCTCCCTGGTCAAACCTGGGAGCAGTTTGGTCTTAAACTGGCATTAGAAACATTACAAATCACATTTTTAAGAAATGTATAAAGGTCTTGTGAATATCACAATGGGCTACCTTGAGCTCATGTATTACTGAGCTATCACAATTATCAACACACACCAATAGTGCCTTCTTATCTGTAAATAATTCAGTAGAATGGAGTGTTAACAGATAGGGACACTTTCAAGAAGCATTACTGTAAGGCTACTAACAAAATTAACAACTTTTTAAGATACTAGTCGTCTGTCAGATGTGTAGCTGGCAATGACTTTTACCCATGTGTGGGCTGTCTCTTCGCTTGACTGACAGCTTCCTTCACTGCATAGAAGACTTCAGAAGTTCTTTTCTGTAAAAGGTTGGTTTTCCTCGCTGTGCTACCACAGTTCTATGCAGGATGCACTTACTTATGCCTGTGAGCTGAAGTAAACTCTATACATTTTCCTCCCAGAAGGTACAAAGTATCAGGTCTTATGCTGAGGTTATTGATACATTTAGAGTTGAGTCCTATTCAAAGTGAAATGTAGGGGTTAAGTTTCATTTTTTTTGCATGTGTTAAATATACTGTCTTTCTTCAATGTATAGTTTTTGGCATCTTTGTCAAAAATTGGATTGCTGTCATTGCAAAAACTTATATCTTGTTCCCTTTCTCTATTCCTTAAATCTGTGTGTCAGTTTCTGCTCTGATTTCATGCTGTTTTTATCTTGATGTCTCAATATTGTAACTCACATCTGTTGTGGTTACCTACACAAGACTTTCACAAGATCAAGCCAGTCAAAGTTCCAGCATCAATGAAGGAGGAGTTGGCTAAGGACCCACCCTTGGGGAGGAGCTACAACAATGAGTCCTTGCTGAGAGGAAAAGTTGCTCTTCTTTGGGAAAGTGGTCAATGTTAGGTTACCCCTACTTTATTAGATGGCTCCACATCCAAACACATATGGGCAGCATTAATTGGGCTTTGGGGGTATTAGTAATAATTGGGGGGAAAAGCTGAGAACGTGAATCTGGGTAGAGAGGCACTAGAAAACATTGTGGGGAGGCAGTGGTAGATGGATATTATCAAAATACACTATATAAAATTTCAAAAGATGAGTAAAAAATATTTCAAAAATTAACAATAATGCCTTGGCATTAAGAAAATCTTCTGATTGACTAAGAATGCTTATAGTTTGTGTGCTTTGTTACAAATCCAAAAAGTGTCTGCACATGGCATCCACTTGATGGACATCCCAGTCACATGTGTCAATCTTGTGTTGAGTGGGGATCGTCACAGACTTCTGATGAGTGGGGAGAACACTACAGAGCACCCTGGCAGAGCTTGGGACGGCTGGGAAGCTAGGGTTTAATTCCCCATCAGGGCATGGATGAGGCATCATCACCGAGTGAACCTTTGAAACGTCCCACACTTCATTTTTTATGAAGTGATAAGAAGCAGAGAAACATTTCTTTGGAGAAGGAAGAAAGCACCATTTCAAGGAACGCTTTGACAGGGAAAAAACAGTCTGCTCCGCTATGTTCTCATGTCTCCCATTCCACCAGTGGTGGAGCACATATCTACAGAAACCACAGGCCAGTGTGGATATGACTTTCCCATCCCCCAGGAGATGCTGCAGGAAACAATGGATGCTGGCTCTGTCTGAAAAGCCTTGAGGGGTATCATTACACCCCATGATAAGTGGGGCAGTGGCGACCACAAGTAAAGGCGGGCCAACTATCAGTCATGCCCCATCCCCCACCCCACTCCACCCCAGCTCATCACTCTGTAGAGTCCAGACTGATAGCAACAAATTCCTTCTGATTCCTACCTCTGCTGGTTGATTTGGGGGTTTGCAAAAGGAATTAATTGCCCGAGGCCTGCAATTGCTATGTCTATAGGCCAGTATATACTCAGAGTTGAAATTAATTTCAGGAGAGCCAAAAGGAAATCAATGGCCTATTTTGTGTGCTCACAATATTTATGGCCATCTCTCATAAGCAATGACAGTTTTTCCCGCGGTGACCCCACAAACAGGTGTGTGGGCTTGAGAGGATTTCAGTATAAATATACACAGAAATCGAAGGAAAAGACCAGGGGCTACCTTTGTTCCCTCGTCACTAAATCTTCTACAGTGGGACACTACATATCTCTCCATTTTTTTGGTGTGGAAATAGAATATTCTGAAAATCTCTTAGTTGATAAGTGCAGAAGAAAAGGAGGAGGGATTGTATGAGCCATGGGAGAGGGGGTCAAGGTCATGATGGGAGAACCCACAAAGACAGCTGACCTGTGCTCCTGGAAGCTCATAGACTCTGGATCAACCATTGGGGAACCTGCAGAGGACCAAACTAGGCCCTCTGCGCAGGGGAACAGTTGAATAGCTTAGTCTGTTTGTAAAGCTCCTAGCAGTGAGATCAGGACCTGTCCCTGGTGTTTAGCTGGCCTTTGGAAACCTGCTCCCCATGCTGGATTACCTCACCCAGCCCTGATGCAAGGGGAGGAGCTAGGTCCTATCTCAATTTGATGTGCCATGCTTTGTTCAAACCCATGGGAGACCTGCCCCTTTCTGAGTGGAGATAGAGGAGAAGTAGAGGGGATGGGAGAGGGACAAGTGGGAGTGAGGATGGGGTGGGGACAGGAGGAGAAGAAGGAGGGGAAACTGTGGTTGATATGTAAAATAAATGAAAAATAATGCTAATTAAATAAAAATTTAAAAAATATTCAAACCTGAACCTGGAGAATTTCCAGGAGCTGCTCCTTGGCCAGGAAGCCCATTAGAATGTGTTCTGACCCAGCACAGTGGTTCATGCCTGTAATCCCATCCTTTGGGAGGCAGAGGGAGAAGGATCATAAGTTCCAAGGAATCTTTGATCTAACAACAAGCAAACAACAGCAAACCCAAGCTTTGAGAAAGAAGCTCAAAGGCAGAGCATGTGTTTGTCATGAAGAGGCCCTAAATTTGATCTCAGCAATGCAGAAAACCAACAGAAGAATAACAATAAGGATTATTTGAGATTACACTGTGGATTTTGAAATCACTATCCAAATTGTTCCTTCTAAAGGATAAGTAAGTACTAGTTGTTTTCTTTACAATTCAGAATGGAAGCCTGTTCCACATTCATTTGATTTCATACATGCATCCATTAATTCTCACTGTTCTGCTCTGTTCTGGGGTGAGCGAGCTGCCTCGAGGCACATCCTCCTTCATATCTTCAGCTGCATCTGTGTTCAAGTCACAAGTAGCCTCTTCGAGAAAAGACAAGGAGTTTGCCGTCCAGCACTGGCAACTTCCTGCCTGTTGTTGTGAGGGCTAAATGCAAATGAGTTTGCAGAGACTAGATGGTTGTTAAAATGAGAAAATCATTGTGATGATTTTATTACTTTTACTTCTGGGATAATTAGCTCTTAGATCATAAAATCTAATGTCAGATACTCAAATGAGGTGAGCCAATAATAAAGTGTTTTTTTAGAACATTTCAAAGTTTGGGGTGTGCATTGGATTGTGTGCATGTGTGAGTGTATATACATGTGAGTATGTGCATGTATGTGTGAATGTGTGTTTTCATGTGTGTGTTCATATATGTATGTGTGTATGCACATGTGTGTATGTTTGTGTGCACATGTGCATATGTATATGTTACTACTGCAAAACCACAGATGAACCTGTGATTATTTAATGACTTTCCATCTTTTATTTTCAGGACAAGAGGAGGAAAAGAACTTGAACTATTGAATTGAAGTGGAGTGAAACTATATATTCAGAGATAAGCCTTAGAGCCTGTATATATTGGAAGCCATTATCATTGAAAGCATTACCACATGTTTAAGGTGTGAAGACTAGAAAGCAGGTGTTCATACTGTCAGCTAAGTACCCGAATCCCTATTCCTTCATCATTTATTCAGAAATATCTGTTTGCCTCTGGAAAGTTGTAAATATGCACAGCTAGGAAACTAGAGTTCATTTACATATAATTAAGAGAACAATCTACAGAGACCTGAAGATTTCAGTTCTCTATTCCCTCCGCCCTTGTTTCTGTTTCATTGTGTTGTGTTTTTAGAAATATGTAGCAATTATAGAAAAATTCTGAGAGGTCCTAAATTTATTTCTAACACAGGAGATTGGTAATGACAGCATAAGTAACAGCTCTGGCCCAAACCACCAGAGAATAGAAGAGAAGCGTGCATTCCATATTTCTAAATATATCTTGAAACCCTTGACCTGCAACCCCAGGAGATGGCCATCTAGGCACTGCCAAAAGTGAGAAGTACAGATGTGTCTCTGAACTACTACAATAAACTCCGTATGAAATAACACACATACACACACACACACACACACACACACACACACACAGAAAAAACAGCTCATGGTATTAGCAACTTATACTGTAAAGTTGTGGAAGAAATCACACTGATAAGCCGCTTGACAAGATGAGAAACTTTAGGGGGAATCAGTCATGGTAATGCTCATTCTGTACCTTTTTTTTTTTTAATGCAGCTACATTTTGCAGAGCACTGAGATTAGACAAGGGCATTCCAGCCTGCCCTCTTAACGGCATCAGCTGAGAATGCTCCAAAGCACTCCTGCCTGCACTTTGAACCTCCCAAGTGTGGGCTTCATGATCTAGACCTAAGCATGCTCCCAAATGTGTTTGTCATCTTTCTGGAACTATGCCCTTAAGCTAAGCATGCTCAGGAATGAACTCCTGGACTGAATCTGCTTAAGGATGTGCTTACTCTTAAGCTGCTCCTCTACATGAATATGTATGCTTCCAAAAGAAGATACACAGCCTCTTTGTTGGAGAGAGTCACTGCTTTGGAAAGGAGCCCAGCTCCTCTGTTCTTTCCCTACCTGCTTCACCTAGTGCACTTCCCCAGTCTTTTTATTTGCTAGCCAAGATTCTTTTTTTTTTTTACTTTGCATTAACCAAAATGTGAACACAGAGCATTTAGTTACAGAACCCATGATTATTTCTTGGATTTAGCCCCTGAAATGTAGGCAACAAAATGAAAAGATACCAATAGTATTACATCAAATGGAAAAGTTTCTTCACAAGAAGGACAAGAATCAACAGATTGAAGAAAACAGCTGAGCAGGCATGTATCTAATGAACAGTTATCATCCAAGGCATATAAGGAGCTCAAGCATTTCAAGTACAATACAGTAAATAATAATCTACACAAAAGTGAGCAAATGACCTGGATAAACCATTCTCAGTTAGGTCATATGCTCATTCAGTCTTGGCAATAGCCAAGAATTCTATGCAAAACCACACAATTATCAGATGCTGTGGCTGGAATCTGAGATGTCCCCCACACACTCTTGTTTAAACACCTCCTTCCTGGTTGGCAATGCATTCTGGGAGACTAAGGACTTTCTGGGAGACTGTAGGCATGCAGAAAGTAAGAGTTTCCAGGTCACGGAGTCTTACAGCAAGATCCCAGAGAAAAGCCTAGAAGGCTACCACTTGTACAGCAAGGTCAGATTCCCTTCAGACAGGACCCGAACAGCCTGTATGTTAAGATGTAAAGGTGAAAGCCAGGCAGAGGTGGTGCAAACCTGTAATCCCAGCACATGGAAGACAGGTAGGTGGATCTCTGTGAGTTCAAGACCAGCCTGGTCTAAAAAAATGTTCCAGGGCAGGACAGTCAGAGCTTTTACACAGAGAAGCCCTGTATCAAAAAGAGGGGGAGAAGAGGACAAGGGGGCTGGTGAAGCCTGAATGGCACTCAGGATCCTAGGGTGGTGAAAGATGCTAGGAACATGGTACATGTACCAAGGAAAGTTGTAAGTGTCAAGTGGAGTTTGACCTAGAGAGACGCTACATATGACAAAATGACCCTGCCCCAGAAGTGTGACTACCCAGGCATCATGTAAGATCATGTCCCATAGATGCTGGAAATGGGATGGCAGAATTTATTGATGCCTTTGCTGGTTGGTTATCTTCCTGCTATCACATCGTCCTGTCTCTGTTTTCTGGAAAGGGGATGTTTATTCTACAGCATTGCCCATTGGAAATTCATTCCTTTGTTTTTGACTTGACAGTGTCTCACAACCGAGATGAGAACAACATTGGAATTGTAAAGACTATCTTGAAATGGGACCACATGAGTTATGAAATGGCCATGAGACTTTGGAGACTAAGAGCTGAATGTCATATCTTAAGTATGAAATGTTCTCAAGCTCATGCTTGAATCACTTTGTTGAGGGACTGTGGAACCTTTATCTAATGGAGCTGGCTGGTGGAGGTGAGTTACTAGGAATAGACCTTTGGAAGTTCCCGCTCAGGTCTTGGTTCTGACATGTATCTGATGCCCAATGTCCTGCTATGAAATGAAGAGTCTTTCCCCATGAGCTCCCATTACCATGAGCACTTCCATGCCTTTCCCACCAGATTTGACTAAAGCCCTCTGAAATCATAAACCAAAATAAACCACACTTTTCCTTGCTTAAGCTTTTTCAGAGTGACACACACACAAACACACAAACACACACACACACACACACAAATCAGAAACTATGAAGCTCCAATAAGATACCACCTTATATGTTGAATGGCTACTATGAAAAAGATGACAGTAGGTCTTGGAGAGACTATGAGCAATGCAACCCTTGCAGTTCATCAGTGGGATTGTAAACTAGTATATTCATTATGTAAATGCTATGGGAGTTCCTTGAGATGTCTGAAACAGAATTATCATTTGTGAGCATACGCCAAAGTAAAGAAATGTATTTGTCTATCTGCAGGCCCAATGCAATGACTCCTACACTGCCCTCCCCTTGCTTGTTCACCTCTGTCAAGGAGGGCTAGCATATGCAAGTTGCCTAAGATCTGATTACTCATGTCTGTGTAATATTCATACTAATTAAACTTTTTAGAGTTGAACCTTATGTGTGGGGGGGAGGGGGAATTGCAATATGAATGTCTACTTGTGTATATCTGCAGTCTAACCCTGACTCAGCAAAAGTTCGTCAGCACTTGATATATAACCCCACCCTCTCTTTCCCCCATGGCCACCCCTCCACGAACAAGGCTTTGAGAACATGATAGCTGTGGTTCACCACAAGAACACATGGTCTGGAACTTACAAGAAGCACTCAGATGTGGTTTTCTGATGTGAGTCAGAGGGCTGTTTTTTGGTAGCTACTCTTTCCTTTGAGAAATGACCGGAGCAGAAATGCAAATACTTTTAAGAAAAAGAGAAGCTTATTGGAAACTGGACAGGAATGTGGTGTTATGAAATATATGGCAGTGACTCCTTCATTCAGTGTTTTTCCCATGCCTGTGATGTTACAGAATGATAAAACACACAAAAATAAAGCATGCATAAACATAAGAACTGTATTATAAATTAAACTTCACAAGTATACATTACCTTAGATTCAGTCAAGTATACACAACACCTATTTTCATTTTGAAACCAGAAATATCAGTTAATAAACCTTGGAAAAGTGGTCTATCCTAGCCATCTTTATCACAGGGAGTCAGAGTTTAAGGGAAAGTCCCAGAAACAGCATACTCTGCTGCTGACTTGGGAGCATAGAAGATGCTGCTGCAGAGGGATCTTGGAGAATGCTTTGTCTTCCCGGATCCACATCTGTGAATGTACAGTAAACTCCTCACATTACACATAGGCTTACAGCAGCATTCCCTGGGACAAGTGAGAGACAGGAGAATTAGAAACGGAGCAGGGAGGCTACGGTCAACCTGGTAACCCTTCACCTGGCTCTCACTTATTCTAACTATAAATAGTCAGAGGGTAGCAGATGCAACTTCATTTTAACCTCATTTTTAAGCTCCTTTTTTACTATTTTCAAAATTATGAGTGTGTACATGTGTCTGTATAGGTGCACACAAAGGTTGGAGTCATTAGAGCTCTTGGGCCTCGAGTTACAGACACTTGTGAGTCACTGAGTGTGGGTGCTGAGAACCAGACTCAGTCCTCTGGAAAAGCTGCACAT
The DNA here is from genome assembly GCA_028555095.1 of Dicrostonyx torquatus. Lineage (NCBI taxonomy): Eukaryota > Metazoa > Chordata > Mammalia > Rodentia > Cricetidae > Dicrostonyx > Dicrostonyx torquatus. The sequence continues at coordinate 839,684 of JAQHUG010000336.1, read as the reverse complement.
GCTTTTAACTACTGAGTTAAAAAAAGAAAAAAAATTTATCTTTAACCTTCTGACATATACATACACTTATCGACTTCCTAGATCCCAGAGCCATTATAGGGAAGGGATGCTCTGTAGGTAGTGACACAGCAGCCAAATGGACAATGTGTTCTAAATAGCCTGCTGCTCATCTGGAAAATAAGAGTAGAGCAGACTGTAAGCTTCTGGGATGAGTTGTGCAAACTGGCAGGACTTAGGCCAGAATAATGGAAAGCACAAATCCTACCATCTCAGAGCCCAGCCAAAGGGAGAGGGCCTTAAACAGCAATCGTGCATAAGAGCTGAGCATCGGTGCAGGGCCAGCATGGGCTGAGAGCTTACAGAGCACTTCCCTTCACGCCCATGCTCACTCAGATGGTGTGATTTGGGTTGTTATCACCCTACAACTACCTTGCTTAGGAAAGCTCTAAGGAAATCCTCAACAGTTTTCGTTCTCATCATCGTCATCATTGTCACTGCTTATAAGCAAGATAGAACAGCTTTTCTACCCAACCATGGAAGGCAAGAAAAACCAAGAATAACAGATTAGTGACAAAATAAAGTTAGCACTGTCCCTAAAGGCAGTGACTTTTCTGTCCCACACTTCCCGTCTCTACTCAACACTTTCTAACCTGCTTCTGCCTAGTGACTTCTTTAAATACCTTGCTTTGAGAAGCTGGTAGATGTTGGGTCAGGGAAGGGGTAGCTGATGTTGGGTACAACATCAACCATATTTGGTGAGGATGGGCTCAGGACTCTCTCCAAGCATGTACCTAACGCCTAGCATTCTGTGTAAGTGTGGAATGTTATAGGTGGATGAAAAGAATCCTAATTCTATTTTCTTTTGAAGTTCGAATTTATGAAAAGCCTTGTAGACCAAGGGACTGTGACCTGCAGCACAGGAGGGAATGAACAACCCTGAGAGGAACTCACTGAGAAGGGCAACCTTGAGAACAAAGGCTCTCTGAGGACTATTGTCTCCCCACTGAGCACACATACTGGAAATGCTCTGTGTTAGTTAGGTACTGGGTATCTGTAGGGGTTGGGGTAGGGGTGGGTAAAAGTTTCATTGTAGGATTGTGCTTCTGAGGATGCATATGTAAATCTAAAATGTCTAAGTAGGATGGCTGAGCTGGAACCCAAGAGAAAAGCATGCTTCCTTCCAGCTTTGGGATGCAGCATGGCCTGGGAAACTGAGATGTGGAGTGGGGATGTAAATGGGGTCCTAGAGTTCTCAGCTCAATGGGATGAACTCTCCTATAGTTTTATGACTTCATTAGGCTGTCTAAAGCAGTTGGAAGATGGCAGGGCTGCTGGAACAGAGCGGGAGGGATGGCTCAAGAGTCAGCAGCTACAAGGACGAATGTCAGGAACACAGCTGAGACTGGAGTCTTCAAACAGCTTTCAGTACAAACAAAAAGGGCTCCTTCTCACTAACAATAAAAGATAAGAAATCGCAGAAGCCAGGGAAGCAACATCATGAGCTCTTGCTTTATGAATTAAGTATCACTTCAAGCCATCCTCATCTGAATGTGTGATAAAACTGCTGCTGGGTTCAGTTGCTCTACACTAGGGTATCTGGGATAGCATTCCAGAACATGTGGGCAAGTGTGAAGAAGCCAACTGCAAGAAAATGGAGCTATGAGCTGCATGAAAGGTGCTCAGGGGACCCTCCTTAGAGGCCAGAAGGTAGGCACTATTGTGTACATTTTATTGAAAAGCCCAACAATACCCAGAAGCCCAGAAGCTTGTACAAGGTCTCAGAAGAGGCAAGGAACAAAGGCAGTTCTTGTGAAATCAGAACCATTATGCTGTAAAGAAAGACACATAATAGTCACCTATATTGGCAGAGAATTCCTGCGTGCATTGGACATCAAGAGCAAATCCAGGCTTCTAGAAGCAAACGTTCTCTCAGCATGGTGTTCTTCAGATGCTAGAATGTCTTCCCTCTCACAAATTTCACCCACAGCAGAATGGCACTATAAAGTATGTGCCCCATTTGGTCCACAATGCAATGTAAAGGTTTATCTTGTTTTTACGAATATTGTTTCTATTGGAAAACTATTTTTTCTTTGGATTACTATTCTTACAGACTGAATTTTATGTGGAAAATGCTAATGGTTAAGACTAAGAAAACAAAACAAAACAAAGCAAAATGACTGGATAGTAAGAGAGTCCAAAACAATAACTCAGGGAAAAGCAAATACTCCTGATATTTTATTATATGCCTTACAATGTTGTTTTATTTTATATTCACAACAATATTGGAAAATAAACATTCCTGTCTACACTGTAATGATAAAAAGTGAAGAACAGATTACTTAATTCATTTTCTAAGCATCTACGACAAATCAACACTGAAATCTATTGTTAACTCTCAGTCTAAGCCCCTTTATTAACCAAGGGCCTACACATCTGGCTTTAAATTAAAGCAGCAGTCTGTCTCACCTTGCGAGGGTGACAGCCAAGGTCATAGTTGATGAAATCTCCCTCTTCAGTGCCTAACACAGAGAAGCATCCCTCCCTGCACATGCTGAGCCAACGCTTTCCCAAGCTGAATCTCTGTTAGCCACATTGTTCTAGGACTAAACATTGCTAGTGCTTCAAATTCTATTTACACAGATAAAATCCAGCCCAGAACATAGACAGGAAGTCTTTTTATTAAGCTCAGGTCTGCATGACCTGAAAGACAACAATCTTCCTTTAAAAGTTAAAACCAGACCATTTCATACAAGTAATGTACTATATTTGCATGAAACCTTGACACATGCAAACACACTACTCCTAGGTGGCTTTTGTCAATATTTAGTCTAAAGGGGTGTGCATGGAACAATGGAACAAATACTCAGTGTTCGTAAAGGCCCATCAGCCAAGCTGTGAACACACTTTCTGGTACCGTGAAGAAGAAAACACTTAGCTTCCTTTACTATGACCTTCACTGTATGCTGTCTCTCTCTCTCTCTCTCTCTCTCTCTCTCTCTCTCTCTCTCTCTCTCTCTCTCTCTCTTTCTCACACACACACAC
>JAQHUG010000336.1:818861-830977 GCA_028555095.1 Dicrostonyx torquatus | reverse complement strand
GATCATTCAGCATGTCTGACCCTGGAGGCTTCACTTCCTTTTTTCCCAGAACTTCCGTTCTGTCTACTCTGCCCACCTAAGGGCTGACCTATCTTACAAGCCAGGCAGAGTCTTTATTTAACCAATGAAAGCAACAGAAATAAAGACAGACCCTCCTACACTAGGCCCATCTGGACCTAGATCCGTACTCAAGGCAAGACTCCTCTGGCCCCTCCCTCCCACTCTAGGGATCATTCTGCAATAAACAGCATTTCCTAATCTCTGCCTTAAGATCAGCTTGCTGGGAATCCAAACTGAAGTGATGTGTTTCCACAGATGGAAAGTTCTACCTTGGGTAGAACTAACTAGAAAATCTTAACTAGATAGTTTAAATATTTTTCACCTTATAGCAGAGAAGAAAAGGGGGGTTCAGATCCCTGGAAACAAGATGAGAAGCAGAAGACTGGCACCTGAGTGTGTAAGATGACACAAACTCCTGAGCAGGGTCATTGAGAAACAGGTAAGAACATAGAACATGAACAGGCACCAGCATGGAGACAAAGGGACACCCAGCAATAGTCACGGGAACTGTAATCAAATATGCAGAGGCTTAAGACAGACAAATGCAAAATATTCATGAGAGACTTTGTACTGTATATTGATAAATTTTAGACACATCCTTTTATCTTTCCTGATTTCTATTTTCATTCATATTTTATGATTCTAGAGACCAATTTCAGCATCCTAGGGAAGCAGCCGTGGCATTGTTTTGTAAAGACCTGTTTCTTTTCTTTTCTACCATTTCTTAAGGTTGTGATAGAAATGCCCATTAATAAATAAGGGGGAAATTTCTAAACCCTGAATCCCAAACAGAGCTATGTGGTCAGAGACTTCAACTAAGTGAAGAAATGACATCTGTTCTGAGGCCATCCCCAAACCAGGACAGAAACCCAAGGAACTTTCCTCAGCAAGAAGCATCCTTGTAAGTTAGAGAGATGTCTCTGCAGGTGAGGAAACTTGCTTCTCTTCTAGAGAACCTGAGTTCAGTTCTCAGCACCCACACCGGGTGGCTCACAATTGCCTGTGACTCTTGCTCTAGGTGTTTCCGATGTCTTTGACTTCTATAAACTCCTGTACATATACATACATGCAGACACAAACACTTATAAATAGTTAAAAATAGTAAAATATAACTTTTAAAATAAATAAGTCATTCTTCAAAAAAGAAGAGGAGAAGGGAGGAGGAAAGGAGAAGGAGTAGGGAATAGAAGGAGAGGAGAAGAGGAGGAGGGGACAGGAAGAGGAGGCAGGGACAGGAAGAGGAGGTGGGGACAGGAAGAGGAGGAGACAGTGGTATCTTGGTGTTATAGGGGAAATTGTTCAAAGAGGCTCCATCTCAGCTGAGCTGCCTGGGCTCTGAGTGTCTGAGAATCTCATGAAGCTCCCTTCCTATGAGACATACCAACTCAAAGCTAGAGAATATCCAGGTGTCACTGAGAACTTAGAAGACCAAAGGTCACTTCAGACTCCGGTGCGGAGCAAGAAGGCCTGCCCTGTGTCCCTTGTTCCTGTCTCACTCAGTTTAGGAATAGAAACAAATGAGGTGGTTGGGGTAAGAAAAATGATGATTATTCTCTTTGTTTAGTTGAGGTCACTTAGGAATAGGTCCCTGAGTGATGATGGGCTGTTTCAGACAATTTTCACTAAGGAAAAAGACATACAATGAATGTGAGTGGTACCATCCTTAGTCTGGTTTCCTATACTGGAAACTATTTCCTATTTAGGAAAAGGGAAGGAATCAACTAAGGACCAGCTTTCATCTCTCTCTACTTTCTGACTGTGTGAACAATTTGGCCAGCTTCTCCATTCTCCAGCCACCACCCCATCCCACCATCAAGAGGTGGAAATGTCTATCTAACATTCACTGCGAACCGAGGTTATTCCTTACTTCCTTCGGTTGTTTTTGTCAGCTATCTTGGTCAAAACAGCAGGAAAAGAAACTAGTAAAGGAGAGATCGGTATGACTCATGCCATATTTGAGAATGAATTGGAAGAATGAGTTAGAGAAGGACAAGTATCTCTATGACAGAGGAGACAACGGACATCCAGAGGGTGATGACTGAACAGAACCAAGTCCATAGTGGAGTGTGTGTAGCAGAGAGACTAAGAGGAAGAGGATGGGTGTGTAAGATTGTGAGTTCTGGCCATGTGGCCGTATAGAAATGGATGTCTTTGAGGTTAAGATTTTTGTGTGGTTCTTAGAAATTAAGGCTCTGGCTTACTCAACTTGATAGGAAAGGGTAAAAAACCAGGATAGCCAAAACAATCCTGTACAGTAAAGGAACTTCTGGAGGCATCACAATCTCTGACTTCAAACTCTATTACAGAGCTACAGTAATGAAAACAGCCTTTTATTGGCATAAAAAAAAAGACAGGAAGACCTACGGAACTGAATCAAAGACCCAGATATTAATCCACATACCTACAAACACCTGATTTTTTTTTAAAAAGGGGCAAAAAGTTTTTTTTTAAAAAATGGAAAAAATGCCTTCTTACAAGTGGTACTGGCATAATTGGATATCAGCATGTAGAAGAATGAAAATAGACCCATGTCTATCACATTGTACAAAATTCAAATTCAAACATTTCAAAACTTTCAACATAAAGCCAACCACATTGAACCTCATAGAAGAAAAAGTGGGATGTATACTTGAATGCATTGGCACAAAAACTACTTTCTAAATATAACCCCAGTAGCACAGACACTGAGAGAAACAATTAATAAGTGAAACCTCCTGAAACTGAGAAGCTTCTATAAAACAAAGGACATGGCCAACAAGACAAAACGGCAGCCTACAGAATGGAAAAGATCTTTATCAGCCCTACATCAGACAGAGGGCTGGTCTCCAAAATATACAAAGAACTCAAGAAATTTGTTATCGAAAGAAAAAAATAATAAAAAAAAATGGGGTAGAGACCCAAACAGAGAACTCTCAATAGAGGAATCTAAATTGTCTGAAAGACACTTAAGGAAATATTCAACATCCTTAGTCAGAGAAATGCAAATCAAAGCAACTCTGAGATTCCATCTTATATCTGTAAGAATGGCCAAGATTAAAAACACTGATGACAACTTATGCTGGAGAGGGTGTGGGGTAAAGAGAACACTTATGCATTGATGGTGGGAATGCAAACTGGCACAGCCTCTTTGGATGTCAGTGTGGAGATTTCTCAGAAAATTAGAAAACAACCTACCTGAAGAACCAGCAATACCACTTTTGAGTATACATCCAAAGAATTCTCAATCATACCACAAGGACATGTGCTCAACTATGTTCATGGCAGCTTTGTTTGTCATAGCCAGAATCTGGAAACAACCTAAATGTCCCTCAACTGAAGAATAGGTAAGGAAGATGTGGTACATTTACACAATGGAGTACTACACAGTAGAAAAAAATCTTGAATTTTTCAGTCAAATGGCTTGATCTATAAAACATCATATTGAGTGAGGTAACTCAGGCCCAGAAAGACAAACATCATATGTACTCACTCATAAGTGGCTTTTAAACATAAAGCGAAGAAAACCAGCCAATTCACAATCCCAGAGAATCTAGACAATAATGAGGACCCTAAGAGAGACATACATAAATCTACATGGGAAGTAGAAAAAGACAAAATCTCCTGAGTAAACTGGGAGCATGGGGACCATGGGAGAGGGTCGAAGGGAGGGGAGAAGAGAGGATGGGAGCAGAGAAAAATATATTGCTCAATAAAACCAATAAAAACGTTTTTTTTAAGAAGAAGAAGAAGAAGAAGAAGAAGAAGAAGAAGAAGAAGAAGAAGAAGAAGAAGAAGAAGAAGAAGAAGAAGAAGAAGAAGAAGAAGAAGAAGAAATTAAGGCTCTGGCTGGGTGTGATGCTGCATACTTGTAACACCAGCACTCAGAAGGGAGAGGCAGGAGAATCATGACTTTGAGGGAAGCTAGAATGTGCAGAAAAATCTTACCTCAAAAATTAACAAGGGGAACTAAGGCTTTGGATTTAGATGCACACAAGCTCTTTCATTCCACCACATTAGCTGGTGTATAAGATGACTGATGTCCCAACTCCACAGCATCCCCAATTATGCAAATATAAAAAGTGTACTCAATGCAGAGGACTCATAGTGGTGGGAACAATATTACATTTAGTTCTACCGTAGGGACTTCGACTAATGCCTGGTGCATTGGAATTCCTTGAAACATTAATTATCCACCTATCCTCTACCATCTTTCTCCCTTCTACTTCAAAGGCTGGAAAGATGGCTCAGAGATTAAAAACCTTTACAGAGGATCCAAGTTCAATTCCCAGCATCCGTGTCAGGCAACTCTCACTTGCCTCTAGCCGGAGCTCTGCAGATCCATTGCCTTCTTCCGGACTGCAGGCTCCTGTACTCGTGTGCACATGCCCATACACAGATACACAAATACATGAAAGTAAAACTAAAAATAAGTCTTGAAAAGGTTTTAATCTGCTTGATTTATATTCCCATTATCCATGAAAGCTGTGCTTAAGGGCCCCAGAGAGATTACCTTGCCATCTTAAAAAACAATGAGTTTTTCTGAGAATCATCTGTGTCTTAGTTAGGACTTCTAATGCTGTATGTAATAAAACACTATCCCCAAAAGCAGTTTAGGGAGGAAACGATGTATTTCAACTTATAACTCTAAGGTTATACTCCATCACTGAGGATAATCAGGGCTGGAGCCAAGCTCTGAAGTAGAAGCCATGGAGGAGCACTGCTCACCACTTTGTGCCTGGTGCCTTACTCAGCCTGCTTTCTCATACGGCTCAGGACCACAGGCACATGGGTGGGACACCACCCTCCTCATGTTCTAAGCCCGTGCATGTCAATAATTAGCTAAGACAACACTTCAGACTTGCCTACAGGCAATCCTATGGAAATGTTTTCTCACTTAAGAGTCCTGCTTCCCAAAGGACTCTGGCTTGTGTCGAGCTGACAAAAAACCAAGCAGGTTGATTCCCAACCCCCCCATCAAGATGAGTCAAATCACCTGGCTGCATGTGGCAGTGGGTAAGCCCCTAGACCCTCTTGAACTTAGCATGTCAATACAGGAGTAATTTAGTGCCGAAAAACCCTTCCGATTTTCATCACATGAATTTGTCATCACTGAATTGATGGTCATTGAAATGCTGTAGCTCCATCTGCAGAAAGATTTAAGCTTCACTACCCCAAACCCAATGCCATGACGTCTCCAGCATGGGAGCTGAGCAGACCCAGGATTTCGCTCTGCACTCTCTCTTGTCTGTAGTCCAAACACCGCTTGTCTGGGTCAGCCTCAGACTCCCACTTCCCCCATGACTGGAGTCATTGGAATCTTCTCAAGTCCAGGAAGAGCACAGGAGTGTAGAAATACTGGGAACCACAAGACAGAAAGACATTTACCAGTAGAATTTGCAGGAGCCCCTTCCTTGTGGCCTGCAAATCACTTCTGGGTTGGGGGTTTCATCCCTCTAGAGAAACCCCTTTTCCCTGGAAAATGACAGAGGAGGGTAGGGTCTGAGTCCCCTGGGCTTTCACTCCTCCCTGCCTCAGGACATCAGTCTTGCTGTTATTTGGTTCCTTTGCTTAGTCCTTGTGCCTCTTTGCCATGTATCTTGAAAAATAGCTTGAGGACTGAAGCGTTTGAAAACTCTGCCCTGGAGAGTGCTTCTGCAGACACAGTCCTCACAAAAGCACTGGCAGCAGCTACCAGGATTATGCACAGTCACGAACAAAAACCCACAGACCCCAAGATAACAAGAAACCTTGGCCTCTAGTAAGTCACAGAGCACAGCCTTCAAGGCAGGACATCTGGTCATGATACATCCATTCCTTCCACTACAGCTGAGTGACTTCTTGGAAACTTTGTAATAACAGAGAATTCTGGATTTTATAGGGATGCATTTTCCCAAGTTTATCTGAGATTAATTCAGCTTCTAAGAAACCCTTTCTCTAATAATAATGACAACGATTTCATGCAATCCCTTTGTGCAAGACATTATGCCCTGCACTTACCATAAATGGGCGCATTTAATTCAACTTAATCTATCACCAAAATGCATCAGAAGACTGCCATTATTGGGACTGGTCCCCATTAACAGAGGATGAAAATGCAACTCGGAGAGGCTGGGATGAGCGCAAAATTAAATAGCAGGTAGTGAGTGACCCAGAAGCTGAACCTGAATGGTCTGACTAATTAAAGCCCGCACTACGTGAGATCAAGTAGAAGTGAGTTGAACTGCCAGAGCCTGTGAGATGCACAGCACACAATTTCCATACTCGTGCATGGCACCCATGGTCATCCGACCTCTAAAAGGAGGCTTAGCACGAAAAGAACTGTATGGCCATGATAAATTTTCGTATGCAAAACAGTGTGTCCAGAAATGAAAATTTATTTGGGATTAGCTTTACATGAGGTCAGAGTTCCTAAGGAAGCGCATAAAACTGTACTGCATACCAAATCTTTCAGGAGATAATTCATGCTAGCCTTAGAGAGGTTATTGAGAAAAATCACAGCAAAGACACCCATGACAAAGGTAATACATAAATCATCATGGTCATAAAGGGAGAAGAATATCATTCTGGAGAACTAGCCCTTGCCCTTGACAGTGAACTTCACACCAAGGCCTCTCTGGAAATTGAGGGACAAAATATGAATACTAAAGGAAGGCAGAAGTTATTCTGGAAGGTCCATGGTTCATAAATGCACCATTTTGTACCAAGTGTCCGCAGTTACAATGAACATAAATGCAAGCCTTGGCCCTATTCCTCTGCTGCTAAAACGACACAGAAGAAACTGGGGAGGGAAACAGGAGAGTCTGACGCATTTTCTGATCTCAGCCCCCACACTTATGCTAACATTCTTTGGTAGAACACTAGTGTGTGGGTGTAGCTTTCTCAGAGGTTCGCTGCTGCAGCATTAAAGGCGTGATGCAGAAGAGAAAAGGGAAACTGAACAGATGTTACCAAGAGGGACTCCTAGAGGTGAGTCACGGCCAGGTACTTAGGCTGTGTTCTTTGTAGGTAGAGCCCTGTAAACAGGCTTTCATTGCACAGGAAGTGAAACATGGCCCTCCAGAGAGACACTGTCAGCATCATAAAATCTAATCTCCCGCACAAAGCCCGGGAGACCCGTGTTGCCTGTTCGTGCAGCACTGAGGTAGAAAGAAGACAGAGGTACAAGGCTATAGCAGCTCTGCCTGATGCGATGTGTTTTCTTTTGTGGTGAATCAGCTGCTGGACGCCAGGGTAGAAAATAGACTCACCATGAACCACTGGTCATTTAGCAAGGTGGACAAGGGGAGACGCAATAAGAACACAGAGAAGTCATGGGCTAGTCCTACAGGCTTTACAAAGCCTTTTGAGAGATACTTTTATTCAGCCTGTGGAGGAGGGGTGGGAGCTAGGCTGGTCCTTTTGCTTGCTTTAATTGTTATATTTTAAACATAGTAATAATTATCTCCCGGGGTTATTGTAAGGAAAAAGATAACACGAGACATCTTTAACAAAATCGTTCTATAAATTAAAAAGAACCGTGTAATTATTGGCTGTGTTGTGCATCCTTTAGACATATATTAAGACAAAAGCTGCCCACAAAACACGTTTTCTCGTGAAGAACAAAACTTCCATCTTGAAATGACAAGCCAGCACCACCCAGGGAGGTTTTTGATGAGTGAAGGAAGCTGGCGAAACTTGGTTTGGAAAGCTGACATTTAGCCAGGCTCTGGCCTCAGAGGAGGATACAGTAAGCTGAGGTGTGAAATATTTGGACGTGTGCCTGGTTGTAATGATGTCAGCAGAGGTTACTTAGAGTCAGCAAGCGCTTTAGCGCTGGGCATTTATTCCTTTGATATGAACTATGGGCCAATGTGTCTTCTCCGTTGCCGGATAACGAGGGAGCACTAATTGATCATTGATGGTCCATAGGAGAATGATCACTGAATATTCATAAATTTACTACTAGTTTGCTTTTTCACTGAGATCTATAATTTTTAGACAAAAATTTAAAAGAAAAATGTATATGTATAACATATATATGCTGTATGATTTTTAGCCACATGAAATTGTGTTAAATTAAGTGGTGAGCTTTGTGTTCAGTTTTTAAATTACATTTCTTTATTATGTATATGGACTGAGCACACACAGAAAGGTTAAAGGACAACTTGTAAAAGTAAATCATTCACCATATGGGTCCCAGGGATGAAATCAGGTTGCCAGCAATCACCTTGACCCTTTGAGCCAGCCCACAGGCCCCGTGCTCCTTTTACAGTGATGCAATCTATTTTAATAAATAAAAAGACAATTGCAGAAAAGCCTGTGGGTTTCCTCATATGAGGAGAGACTTTATGTAGTCAGTCTGAAGGGTCAGAAATTCAGAGGCTGATAGTGGCGAAAAAACCAAAAATCATATTACATGTAAGAGAACTGCTAAGACTCACTATGTAAGTGCAGCTGTGCAACTAGCCATGCAGAGCCTGGACATATGCAGTCCGAGGTCCTGCTTGATGCGCAGGACCCACTTTTACTTCTCCCACTGTTTTACACATTGTTTTGAACCACAGCTGCAGGAGTAAACTCAACCCTCATTTAGCAGCCAGTGTGTGATGGTACAGACAGCAAACCTTCACTGTGAGGACAACACAGAGCCTGCCATAGACCTGGGCTACAATCTCTCCTAGGACTCTCATTTGGAGCATAATTTAAGAAACTTCTCTGAATATCCATTTACATTACTGAAACAACGATTGGAGCTTTCTCTGAGGTCTGAGTTAAACACACCGAGACCACAGGGGCACCTAGTAAGTACACCTGCACATATTAGGTGCTTTGCCTAATTTATCTCTGAATTTGGGCATCCTCTGTGTCCTAACTTTCATGCTTCTATGAGAAAAATACATTTTAAAATACCATAGTCCTACTAAAAGCAGTTAGATTTGCATAGACCTTTTTTTTTTTTTTTTGGTTTTTTGAGACAGGGTTTCTCTGTGGCTTTGGAGCCTGTCCTGGAACTAGCTCTTGTAGACCAGGCTGGTCTCGAACTCACAGAGATCCACCTGCCTCTGCCTCCCAAGTGCTGGGATTAAAGGCGTGTGCCACCACCACCCGGCTGCATAGACCTTAATACTTAAATTTTCTTGTTATTTTAATTAGCATGTTGAAAGGGCTGTAGCTTTGCTCTAGATAATCCTAAATCTGCAGCAGAGACATGAGTCAGTAACTAAGCTCTTAGAACTGTAATTCACAAATGTTTCCTAAGATGTGGTTTAGGTGGGAAGGGCTGTCGTGGAGATAGGAAACACCAGGAGCAGAGCAGTCTATGCCCAGAAGTGGCTGATGGCTTCCAAGGCCACCCCCACCCCTCTGTACCTTCTTTCTTCAGCATGAATGAATGTAGGTGTGTCCACTCAGCAACTAAACACGATAATAACGAGGCACAGGCAAGACATTCTGCTGAACGCTATGTGAAGAGAAATAAACAGCCCAGGAGAAAGGCGACACAGTCAGCTTGAGCACACATCAGAGGAGCTGTTCCAGCATCAGAAAAACTGGCGTTTAGACCCCCCCCCTTCTGCTGCTTCTAGCTGAAGTCAGCAGCTCCTGAAACCACCTTGTTTGGATACCTGTGATGTGTGAAGACATGCATCGGCTCCTCAGATGAGACACACACAGTGAACGCTACAGTGTCAGAAAAGGTGTCAGCTTAAACTCTTTTTTTAAAAAAAATGTTAAGATTGATTTTTTTATTTTATATTTGTGCATGAGTTTGGTTTTGTTTGTTTGGTTGTGTTTTGTTCTGTTTTGGTTTTTTGTCTGTCTGTCTGTCTTTGCCCCACACATATGTAAGTGCATCACATTGCCAGGTGTTTGTGGAGATCAGAAGAGGACACTGAGTTCCCTGAAACTGTTGATACAGGTGATTGTGAGCCTCCATGTGGGTGCTGAAAACCGAACCTAGGTCCTCTCCAAGAGCAGCAAGTTCTCCTAAGCACTGAGCCATCTCTCCAGTCCCAACCTAAGCTATTTTTCTTATTAAATTTTTTCATTTATTTCATACCAACCACAGTTCCCCCTCCATCCTCTCTTCCTGTTCCCGCCCCCACCTCCCATCTAACCCCATCCACTCCCCCTCCATTCAGAAAGGGGCAGGCCTCCCATGGGAGTCAACAAAGCATGCCATATCACATTGAGATAGGACCAAGTTCCTTCCCTGCATGAAGACTGGGTGAGGCATCCCTGCACAGGGAATAGGGACCAAACAGGCAGCCTAAGATCTTAATCAATCTATGCACCAGTCAACGGGGACTAACGTTAAAAGCCCTAGCTCTTCCTCTTAGAAGTGTTAAGGATAAAATGCTCTGTGGTTAAACTAAAGAGAAGTTGGCAGACATTTCCTGTGACCAGCTAGGTAGCAAACAGGTCAGCACTGTGCCCTGCCAGGAGTGGATCAGGACATCTCAGTCCCACTGGCAGATGAAAACGGCCATAGGCAATATGTAAATGAGTGGCCACAATTGTTCCAACCTGTGGGACAGTCTGCCAACTTCTGCTCTACATGGGAAAGGTGGGGCACTTACCATGGATGGTGGCTTAATGAAATGCCAGCTCTTACCAGGTAGGACAGTATAAACAGAGGGATGTAAATCTAGGACTTGTTGGAGCCTCCTCTCCCCAGATCGGACTCTTCTGAGCAAGCAGTCAGGGACCATAGGAAACTTTCTACAGCAGGAAATGCAGAATGCCAGAGCAGGGGCGCTCCATAGCCCTGTAGCTCGACGCCCTCCATCTTCACCGACAGAGAAGAGAACTAACATGTTACTTGCATGTTTTAAACCATTTGGGTTGCCATGAGAAGTCTCCCAAAGCACAGTCAATGAGTCAGGCAGTAAGGTACATAACTGGAGGAGCTAAGAGGATGGTAGCATTTAGGATAATATCACCCTTTCCAACTCTCTCCTGGAACAGAGAGTCACAGACAAGAGGAGACTGGGCAAGGCGGTCAGAATGAAAAGTGAACATGAGTCTTGGCACAAATCAGCAAAGTTAGATGAAAATGGACTGGACCATCCCTACGGCTTTGTAAATTCATTGATTAACATTTCAAACAGAAATTAGTACTGAGATACACCACTGTTTATTTGTCTGTTATTTGGCCAAACTAAGCCCAGTAGAACGGACAATAAGGAGGGACACTCATTTGTACTGTTTAAAAACCATGTCTGACTGTTTCGTGTTTCTTTTTTCTCTTCTGAGGCTGTTTTCATGCCTTTAATCTCCTGAGCAATATAAATATAGGGAATCTGAAGGTTGGGCTTAATCTTAGCCCCACTGCATTTTTTTCTCTTAGTTTCTGGAAGCCTAATTCTTGGCATTGGTGCCTGCTGTAGTTTTCAAAATGCCAACATTTTCTTTAAGTTCATCTTATTCATTAGATGACCACAACTTATAAAATCTCTCATGTGAAATGTGTAGGATTTAGAACGGCATGCAAGCATTACAAGTCCCACCTAATAACTCTTGTCCAGGAGTATGAGCCGGCGAGCCTGTGCATGTTTCAAACTGTATCATGCTGCTGATTTGTCTGCTAACATTTCTTCCTTCTGTTGGGGATGCCACAAAGAGATGTTCCTTTCCCCATCTGAACTGTGAACAAATAACAAAACAGAAACAAATACCCTTCCTTGGGTGCACTGCTCTGGCAGGTTGGATGATACCAGATTACGGAGCCAGATGGCTCTGCTTCCTAGACTTGGTGTACTAGGCTAGACTCGGCCAGATCTCTTCTTCCTTCAATTCCCAGAAGAAAGGCTTCCATCTGCTAAGCATGTCCAGTTCTTCCCTAGAATCATGTCAGAATGGTAAGGTCTCATCAACTTCCAGGTCAGAGGGGGCAGAGAGGAGACCAAAGTTATAGTTTAGGCTACACCTCTGTCACAGGTTGACGTTGTTAGAAATGAGGAAGACGCCAAGACAGTAACACCTGTTACTGAGAATGCTTTCTTACTCTCAATAATCATTTGTCGTCTATCAAGGCTCAGTACATCAATGGTGGCCTCAGGCATGTAGAACCCCACGGAAGAATTAAAAGAGGTAACATC
>JAQHUG010000336.1:750444-771261 GCA_028555095.1 Dicrostonyx torquatus | reverse complement strand
AACCACATAGAAACTGCATTAATTAAATCACTGCTTGGCCATTAGCTCTAACTTCTTATTGGCTAACTCTTACATATTAGTTTAACCCATCTCCATTAATCTGTGTATTGCCACGTGGCTGTGGCTTACCGGAGATTCTAACTGGTATCCATCTCAGGCAGAGTATCCATGGCTTCTCTGACTCTGCCCTTCTTCCCAGCATTCAGTTCTGTCTTCTCTGCCTACCTAAGTTCTTCCTTATCAGGCCCAAAGCAGTTTCTTTATTCAATAACCAATGAAAACAACACATGAACAGAAGAACCTCCTACACAAACAAAAATAAATTTCTGAAAGAATTCTCAAGGC
This sequence comes from Dicrostonyx torquatus, assembly GCA_028555095.1. Classification (NCBI taxonomy): domain Eukaryota; kingdom Metazoa; phylum Chordata; class Mammalia; order Rodentia; family Cricetidae; genus Dicrostonyx; species Dicrostonyx torquatus. The sequence continues at coordinate 770,916 of JAQHUG010000336.1, read as the reverse complement.
AATATATATGAGTACATATGTGTACATAATATACACATTTATGAATAAATAACTCATTTTGTAAATACAAAAAAATCAGGGAAGAAATTGATGATTATAAAGTTGCTGTATATTAAAAATTATAACAAATTTTCTTATAAATTTCCTGTTCTATATTACATCCCTACTAAGAATGCTATCAGTCATCTTGCTTATACACTCTCTCTGAAGGTTGATACCAGCAGTCTTTGGTAGTCTAGCCAGTCTATTTTGTACTAATATATCATCCAGTCTAATTTGTGTTTAACAGTGGATTCAATATGCATTCCTCTAATATCTAACCTTGATATGTGTCTTTTTTTGTAATTACTGAACCTCGCATGTCCTCTCTTATATGGAATCTGCCCTAGTCTTTTGTTCACTATTTTTAAAGTTTGTCTCTTTATTACTGAACTGTAGGAGCTGATTATGCACTAGGAATATAAATCCATTTCCAGATGTAGAATGATAAACTATTTCTTTCAATTTGTGCCTTGTCATTTCATCTCTGAAAGTTACTTTTGATGAGCCAAGGCATTCATTTTTAACAAGTTCAGTCTGCCACCAGATTATCTGCTTTTATGGCTGAACACTATGTAAAGAAAAGCATCCCTACAGCGAACACCCAGTGATGCTTTCCTGTGCAGTATCAGCTCTTATGCTTAGGCTTGTAGCATCCTGAGCTACATTTCTGATGGGAAGTATGCTTCGTCACTCCTTTCTCCTCTCTGTGAGGCAGGATCTTATGTACCAGTGGCCTTGAATGAGCTGTGTGGCTAAAGATGTCTTTGGCCTTCTGATTCGGATGCTTCTCCTTGTTGTGTTGAGAATTGAACCCAGTGTTCTATGCATGCCACACCATGATTCTCAGCTTAGACTGCTGCCCAGGCCAATATGCATGCTTTCTGTGTTGTTGCTGACAATACGAATTTTCTCTGTTAGTCTTCTCCGGCATTTCAGTCAAAGATCACTTGATCTAGCTTCTCTCTCACATTTTTCTGATTTATAAATCCTTGTCTATGATAACATACTGCCTTATTATGATGACTTCATGATCTTAAATGCATTTTTTTCCAAGGTAGATTTTAGGGTTAGCTTGCCAGTGTCTATGATATTGCAATGTAATCTTGACCAGAATCATATTTTGAGAGAATTAATAACCATATTTAGTCTTCTAGCCAAATAAGCAAGCAAATAAATAAATGCAGTCACTAAATTAGTCCCCTGTGCCCTCTCCACAACATTCCTGGGTTTCAATATATATGTCTTTGTATGCTTTACAACAGATTCATTCCTACTTTTTTAGTACTGGTTTTTTAGTACTAGATTGAAAACTCTTGGAGTTTTAAATTTTCTTTCTCTGAGAAAGTATGGACAGGAACTTGCTGTTTGTTCATCAGCTCTGGTTCCTGAGACCACGATCCATTAATCAGGGCTCCAATTTTGTAGGGTTTCTTTAAGAATTTATAACTATACAACCAGGTCAACCTACAGGTAGTTTTGTTTCTTTACACCCTTTATTTCTGTTTCCTTCTTTGTTGCCTCTTGCCCAGTGTGTCAGTCACTGTTTTAACCATGAATGTTCTTTCTACCTTTCTCTGGTTTTGCTTATCTAAAATTTATGCTTTTGTACTAAATAGGCAGATCTCATCATGACATGAAATTGACACTCAAGGTATTTTTTTTTCTTCTTCCTTCTCAATTTGAAGACTGATCTTTCAGTATCTTCAGCCTACCTTTGTTTTTTTGTGAGAACTAAGCCATCACTGTAATTAATATTCACTTATTGTATGTGTCTTCTGTTGACTCCTATTCGTTTTAAGGAATTTCTTTACTTTGACCATTTACTACCCAGCAATGCAGCACCATGCTGTTGCTCTATTTGCATTGATTTGCTCAGCAGTCACTGAGATTTCATAATGGTCTCTAATGCTTACTTTGTCTGACCAGACTGGAAACTGGGACCAGGAGGGACAGAGAAGTGTGGGGGTGAGAGAAGCATAACTAGTCAGGGTAGCTGCTGACCTCCTGAGCAGAGAGCCAGGCTTTGAATGCCTGCGGCCTGCAGAGCAAGGTCTTCTCTCTAGAGCCTCACCTGCTCAAGCTAAAGAGGGCCTTCCTAGCCACCCTTCTGTACGTCGGGGTGGGTAAGAGCTTGCTTTCTTCAGGCAGCATTGGATAGTGTTAGGCAACGAACACTGAAGAGTGGCAAGGCGGAAGCTGTTCTGTGAACATTTATATACAACATCTGCTACCAGAGATACAAAGCCTGAGGTTTGCTGGCTTTATTTTTGCCACTTGTGACTTAGCGTTTTCAATCTCTCTTTTACCCTGGGGTGGGGGGGTTCACACTTGCTACTCCGAAACACTTCCACACCCTTCACAATACAATTAATTACCTCATCATTCTGATGGTTGAGACTAACTTTTACTTTCCTGTGCTATCAGTTAGTGGAAACCCCAGGACTGGAACTGGCTGTGATGTTAAATCCCTGCTCCAGGGGATCAAGGGCTATCAGGAATTGCCAACAGTCTGAAGGTCTTTCCATTTATGTCAGTTCCACGCCTTTCTTCACTATTGACTCCTATTTTCCTTTGCCAGAAGCCCTTCCAGAACTAACTGGATCCATGCAATACTGTGGCATGAAAGGTCCGTATATTCAAATGTAATCCTCTCCTTGGGAGAAAACTATAATGTGGTCAGAAGAGCCTAGGTGGCTTTCACACATGACAGAACAGACCTGATGAGAAAGCACGTGCGCTTTGATGCCTAGGCATGACAAGGTTCATAGGGTCTCAGGTGGTGGCTGCGTTTTCGGCAATGGTCATTGTATTGACTCACCAACTGATTTTAACCTCAGCGTAGCTTGGATCTCACCTTCTCATCTTCCTTTCAGTAACTCAGGAAACACTGTCTTTGCCTTCGCTGCTCAGCCATGCCTCCTGCAGAACATACCTGTAAAGCTCAGGACACAGTTCCTGCTGTGTTGCCTCCAGCGGAGCCGTCTGAATAAAATGTGCCTCATTGATGGGAACAGGATGGGCAGCTGGTAGCAGCTTCTTCAATGTCTTAGGCTGGATTCCTTGATTCTATGATGTTTAAATCCTGATAGAAATTTACTCCTCCCTTACTTGAGATAGATCTGCCCAGATAGGCCATATGCGAATCAACCTTTAAAAAGTATCGGATATACTTTTCCTGTTTCCTCTTTGTAATCTCTCTAGTCCTAGAGGATGGAGGTTTTATTTTTTAATTCTTCATATCTCTCTTATAAAGACAACCACAATTCAGGGTAGAACATATCCTGTCAACCCTGAGAATCTTATTTTTTTCCCCATGGTCCTTTTGTGTGTGAATTAGAGCAATTGATTTAAGTCTTGGGTTGCTTTCCAATGATTTCACTGTACAAAAAAAATCAAAGATGGATGGATCCTTGGGCCAAGAGGACGCTTCAGAAGTCTGGAGTTTTTCTGTGGGCATGAAGAAATTAACACAAGGCTGCCAAATGATTTACCCAGAGTCAAGTGGGAAGTCAGTACCCTGATAGGAAATAGAATCCAGAGCTCTCTGATGCCCCTGTAATGGTTGCCATGCATATCAAATGAATATAAGATATAAAAATAGTTTACAATGTATAAAGAAAAATTAAAATTTATTAGAGAGACTGAAACAATGTACACATTTAATCTGCACAGATTTTGACTGTGTATTATTCAATAGGCATTTTTGGAAACAAGAGGAAGCAAAATAGACCAAAAAAAAATTTCTTCCTTTGTGGAACTCATATTTTAGTATGTGAGACAGATAAGAAATAAAAAATGTGTATGTCAGGTGTGCTATGTTCCATAGTGAGAAAATAATCAGAGAAAGGAGGTCAGGAACCCAGAGAGGTAAGACCAAGTATAATTTAATTAAGGAAGTTATTAGGGAAAGCGTCTATGCTGCGTTGTGTTTATGCCAATGTGGCATTGTCCAGTTCACTATTCTGCTGGGGGTGGCCTTCTGCCTTCTAACTATTTGTCATCCATTTTCAGGGACTGTGACGACAAGAGTACTTTTGGGACCCACCCTCAGTAAGAATCTTCACACACGGCATGGTGATGACGTGTGCTTATCATGCTTAGGAGCTATATTTCTTGGATAGTGTTTCTCTTTCTCTCTCACTCTCTGATCTTAGTGAGATTTTGGGATTATTGAGAGCAAGGCTGACCCAAGCCTTTCTAGGAGTACAGAATGACAGAGAGAGGGCTTTGAAGCAGTCAAGGTTGCAGTTTCTGGGAATCTTAACCTTCCACTGGGCTGTGGTCATCAGTCCTAGGGAAGCTGGGTTCTGATGTAGCCTGTGTTCCCTTGGTGAATGTTGTTGTATTTAGCTCTCTGATGACCCTGGCCACTCCCGCCACACACACACCCCACCCATCCACTCTGCCAAACACCCCCCCACCATCCACCCCACAACACACACCCCCCACCCATCCACCCCACAACACACACCCCCCACCCATCCACCCCACCACACACACACACACACACACACACACACACACACACACACATCCACCCCACCAGACACCCCCCCACCCATCCACTCCGCCAGACACCCCCCCCCACCCATCCACCCCAAAACACACACCCCCCACCCATCATTCTGGGTGGAGTTTCATGACTTGCTTAATCAACAAAGGATTGTACATGTGACAGTTGGGGCATCTAAGGGCATCTTAGAAAGCTCTATAGCTCTTGTCACAACTTAAACTGGGAACCTGTGAAGAGGGGCCCATGTGCAAAAGGGAAACCCAGCTAGCTCCAAGCTAAGTCAGTGTGTCAGATCTATCTCCATGGCCATCTGGTTGCTACTGCATGAGAGAATTCAAGCAAGACCTGAGCTCGAGCCCAGCCATCCATGGGATGGGGGAATCTGCCATACTGTTGCCTTAACTAAATTTGTGCTATTTTGCTATAATGTAGTAAACAAATATCTTGGGGGGAATGATTATTGAGAAGCATTCACAGTCACTTGATACTTATAATAGCCACAGTAATACAGAGAAAGCAGGTGTAATAAAAACATATGATAGATCAAGAAAGGCCAGTTAGTGAGATCTAGGATTAGAATCTGAGCCTAGACTTAAAAGGGGAAGCCAAGGTATTGACAGGAGAATGAGTTGAAAACAGAAGGATTTATACACTCAATGGGTATATTGTTTTTGCATTTTTCTGACCTTGTTTAGCTGACTTCTTATTAATAATCTAATATATTATTAGATATATAATCTAAGTGGCCTCAACTCAACAGAGTATTATTCTTCTTTATTGTTATCTAAAGATCACATATGGACTATAAGTAAGAATAAAATAAATAAAATGAAATAAGAGAAATTCTTGTGTGCCTGGAATGGCAATGAGTGTGTCTTTTACTCTATATAGCACTTAGGAAATATTTCCTTGGAAGCTTTTCATCTTCCCAGCTGTTTCTGGACTTGATCCAATCATTTAGTAACTACCAGGAAGTCCCCCAGAGCAAAAGGTTCAGCTCTTCTTTCTGTTAATTAGCTCAGGCAGTTTTGAAGGTCCCAACCCTAAGGTTCATTTTTATGTGCAGTATCCCAATTAGGTCAAATCTGTCTGAAATTTCTGGAACCACAACTTAGCAATCAGTGGAGAGATAGACCAGTGTAGCAAAAGGCAAAGATAGATTTCCTTTAGTGCTTCCCTCAAGACAACACTTCAAAGTCTTTCTAAGACACAAAATCATGTTTTCTACACTTTGTGAAAATAAGTAGCCAGTCTTGATAGGTGAATTAGTGAGCAAATGCTTAGTCATTTGACTTTATGCAGTAGCCTAAAGCAAAGGGCATGTGCGTATGTCCTTATCTTTTCTAATTCCCACATTTTAAAATGAACTTATTATCAGCCCTCAGTCCTTTTAGTAAAAAATTCCATGTTGATGAAGATGGACTTGGCAGAGGGGTCATGTTTTTTTCCATCTCCCCAATATGGCCTCATTAAACAAATCTGCTCACTATATTACATTGGATGTTTTCATTGGCTCCTCAGGATGGATAGAAAAATCTGGCTGGTTCGGAGACAGTTTGGATCCTAAGTCGAGCAAAAATCACAGCCATCATAAATGGACTAAAAGGCGTATTTGAGAGTGTCTGCTTTCTACAATACACTGGACACAGATAGAAAGGAAAGACTGGAAGGACCCAGCAGCTGCTGGAGTCATTTCCTTGCAGGGAAATTTCTCTGTCTTCATATTTCACCCAGCATTGGCTGGTTCTTATCTATACTTGATGAGGTAGAAGAATGAGTATGTGGACATTGGTCTGGAATATTGAGAGAAAGGTTGGCCCTTGCTGAGAAGTCAGGTGTGCCTGAAGGAGAGACAGAAAGAGGGGTTAAAGCCAGAGCCAGTTGAGCCATGCTCACAGCAGCCTAGAACACAGCCCTGCATCTCCTTGGCCCATAGTCAGGCTGAACAGCTGTACATCAACTGTGGAGAAATGTAAGACACCCCATGGGACCACCTAGGAAGCACTGAGGGACAAGTCATGATCAAGGACTAATAATTGAAGTCCTTCTACCACTCCAGCTGCGCTTAACTTTGTTCTTTTAAATAGAAAGTGAAGACCGGTAATGGGATCTTTTAGTTGGACCTTGCTATCACTCTTCCTCAGCTCCTTTAACTATTGAGCACTGGCTTAAACTAAATGATAATGTGCCTTTAGAGATCCTGTCTACATGCTATGAAAAGGATTCGTTCCACATGTGCTACAGTGCAGACCTCTTACTACCTTAGAGACTTACAGAGGCACCTATGAAAAAAAGTAGGCAATGTGGACAATTTTGTGATCTGAAAACTTGGCATATATCTGCTTGCTATGACAAAGTACGTGTTTTATTATTGTATATAAATACTACCCTTGTTCGTAACCTGTTCACAATTTTTAAAAAAATGTTTTCTGACAATTCCTATATCTTTATTATCCTAGTAAGTTGACAAGTTTGGATTTTACTTCATTTTTATTCAATAATAGATGAATGTGTGTTTGTATGTATGTGCATGTGTGTGTATAATTCTGTATAATTCTTTTACATAATGATGTTAGCTGTTGCTGTATCTTTTGTAAGTATTATAGGCCTTCTTTGATAGAAGCCTTAAGAAAATAACTCATAAAGATGGAGTTATCCAAATTACAATAGTCAATGATGCTAACAAGAGTTAATGTTTGCATATCCATAATTATATTATGATTATCATCTTCATCAAAGAAAATTAGACTCTAACACTGGATACTCCAAGCAATGCCTCATCACAATTAAAAGATATTAAGCATTGCCTAATCCATAAATATGGCTGTAACTTATAAATTAGTTTTACTCTTATTGGCTGTGTTTTGTAAGTTTTATGACTGTTGGTCATTAATATTCTTCAAAAACTATCTCTTGATAGTTATGTATTTGGAATCCTTATGACTAATTGTTATCTGGTAACATTCTGCAGAAGTATAATTTCTTACAAAAGGAGTGAATAATATTATCAAGAGGCTAGAACATGGCCACAGAACACACAGAATGAAATCCAAGTATGCCTGACCTAAGATCCGTTATCTTTATACTTCTTAGAAGCTTAAAATGGGCTTTAAAGGGCTTAATGCACTGATTCCTGTCACCACCTACCCAACATTGGATCAGATCAGACATTGCTGATGAGAAAATATAGAGAATAAATCATAAGATGGTTTATCAGTGATATCTTCAAGAATATTGTTCTGAGATAAAAAGGAAGGTTGTCAGAAATGAGAGGAAGTCAAGAAGAATATCATGGCATTTGCTTATAATCCCAACACTTACATGATAAGCTGGGCCAGGAGTGTCATAAGTTGAAAGTATGCTTAGGTTTTATAATGAGACCCTGTTTTTTCTTTAAAGAGAAAGAAAAAAGGAAAGAAAGAAAGAATAAAGAAAGAAAAAGGATGGAATTTGCTTGAGTAATCCTTTCTGAAAATCACTAAAATTAAAGAGGTTATCTCATTCTTACTTACATTATTAATAACATTTGTTTCAGACATAAACGTACTATACCCCAAGACAAGAAGCATTGAAAGAGTGGGGAAGTGTAGCTTGTCTGGAGAGGGAAACTATTATAAAGAAACTTTGTGTCCCTCAGTTTGATTGCTGAACTATTGAAACAATGGATCCCAAGAAACTGGAATTTCCCCAGAAATCCCACGCTGGTAGAAGAGAAAGCTGAAAGAGCAGCGAAAGAGAACACTTTCCTCACACAATTTACAATTTGTCAGACAACCTTACAGCATAGACAACTGGAACTTAAAACTCCTACAGCCGTGGTGGAGGTAATATTTTGACTTTAAAACCCAGGACAAAGGCCCCAACAACTGCCAAAATGGGAACAAAGACCTAGTCCATCACAGACCCAGACTACAGTTTCAGAAAAATCTTGTGTGCTTGCTGGTCTTAGGTCAACTCGATATGAGCTAGGGTTAGCTGAAAAGAAGAAACCCCAGTGGAGGAAACGCCTCCATAAGATACAGTGGTAGGGAATTTTCTTAATTAGTGATTTATGGGGAAGAGCCCAGCCCATTGTGAGAGGTGTCATCCACTCCTAGGCTGGTGGTCCTGGGTTCTATAAGAAAGCAGACTGAGCAAGCCATGGGGAGCAAACCAGTAAGTAGCACCCCTCCATGGCTTCTGCATCAACTCCTGCCTCCAGAACCCTTCCCTGCGCTGACTTCAGTGATGAACAGCAGTGTAGAAGTATAAGCCAAATAGACCCTGTCCTCCTCAACTTACACTTTGGTCATGGTGTTTCATCACAGCAATAGAAACCCTAATTAAGACAGTCCCAAAATATATTAGCCTTGCTTTTTTGACTTCTGTAGCTCTGCTTCTTGTTAACTGAAGTGTGACAATCAGGATGTGGATACTGAGCACAAAAGACAAAATGCTTTCGGGCTCAGAGCTGCATGATTTGGGCAAGTTTTTTATGCAGTCATCAGCCAGTAATGAAGACTTCTTTCTTTTTAACTTTAAGCCTGTGTGGTGGCGTCTGGAGGGCTACTTCACAACATGTGATGAGTCAATAGTAGGTAGGACTGTATTTTGACTGGGAAGTGCATATATACATATATGTATGTATGTATGTATGTATGTATGTATGTATGCATGTATATAACACTGGCCCTCTACTTAAACTTTAACCTCAAATGGGTTTGGGGCAGTGGAGAAGCCACTCTTTCTCCTTATTCTTTTCCCAATTTTGTCAAATTGAATACAAATGTTTCTGCTTTTCACTGAAAAATGAAGTTCTGTGTTGGACTGTTGATTACAGAAACATTTATTTCTTGTCATATAAAGCCTATTTCATAAGAAAAGTAAATTCTTTCCTGAAAAAAAACCATATGGAATATCCATTTCCCATAGTTCTGGCTATGCCAACCATCCAATGATGGGAAATACTCTACTCATAGGATCTGTTAAGAACTGGACAGGACAAAAGGTGCAGAAGGTTGGGCAAGGCAGCCAATCCATGAACAAGCCAGGGTCAAAGGAAGCTGCTGCTCAAAAGCATAGCAGTGTGACAGATTAGAGGAAACATACCAAAGTGATGAACTACCTATGATGTGGAGACAAAACTAAAGAACAAGGAGAGCCTGTTGACAGCAAGAAGCTGAAGCATGCATGAAATATGATGTGGGGTCACCATGATAAGGAGAATGACATCATACAAAGACAGAGACAGCAGTTGGTCACTGGATAGTCTTGGTAGCTAAAGCATCCTTAACCTTTTGAATTTCAGTCTGTTTCTTGTTTACATGTATCTCCATCTCATCCTTTCCACCTATGGTGGCTGGAATGAACCCCATTCCTTTGAAAGCATGATGCTAATGTGCTTTGAACTAAACACAACTCTGGGGCCTGCTTTAAGGCAGAGTGTAGTAATAGGTGCAGAGGGCTGTGTCTTGCCCGGCTCCCGGTGCGGGTGGGCTGGCTTACATTTGAAATAACCACACAAAAATTGTATTAATTAAATTACTGCCTGGCCCATTATCTCTAGCCTTTTCTTGGCTAACTCTCACATCTTGCTTTAACCCATATTTAGTAATCTGTGTATCACCATGTGTCCTGGTTTACCAGCATGAGTCTAATCTATGTCCATCTCGGGTAGGAGCATCATGGCATCTGGCGTCTTCCCTTCTCCCAAGCCTTCCTTTCTGTCTACTCTGCCCACCTAAGAGCTGTCCTATCCTACAGGCCAAGGCATTCTCTTTATTAACCAATGAAAGCAACACAAAATAAAGAAGATCCCTCCTATACCAGCAGAGAGATGTGCTTTATAGTTTGGAGGGGACCAAAGGACGTCTGTTCCTCTGAGTGGTCTGACACAGTGCTTCCTAATGGTTTGGAAGGTCAGACTCTGACCCAGATCACATTCAGAACATATAGTACTGTGAACAAAATGAATCAGTTAGGACATTTATAAGATGCTAAGCCATCTTTCTGATTCCTCTGACACATACTTAGCGTTTGATTGAGAAAACAATGGCAGACTCAGGACAGGAGCGTCTGTGTGGTTCTGCTAGATGCCTCCATCTCACTTACACACAAGTTCTCACCCTGTTTATATCCTCACTCAGCCCCTTCTAATCCACATACTGCAGGATTTGATGTTCTCTTATTATATTCCCCAACAGGCTTGACAATATGATTTCTTTCTGTTGCTTTCTTTATACTTCTTATCTTGATAGATAAGTTCGTGGAATAATTTAAGTTTTTTTTACTGGTTTGTCCCAAATTAATAGCAGTCTTTATTTTACCTTGCCATGAGAGCAATATAGACTTACTACAGATAATATGACATCTATAAAACAAATGAGAGAAGGAACAATATTCCAAACTAGAAACAGTCAGTACTAACATCATAACGTGCTCTATCTGATTTGTTTTTCTAAAATTAGATTTGTTCTTAAATTATTTGATATTTTCATGCAACATTATCTCATGGATATTTCAAAGTATTGTGAAATGTCTTCAAGACATATAGTTGCTGTTGAATGGCATATAAGTCGAAATGATAGGTTACTCAAGCATTTCTCTGTTTATCAAGTAGTTGAGAGTGCCAGTCATCACAGTCCCCGAGTTTTGGTTCCCACAGCATGCGGAGAGAAAGAATATCAAGGGACACAGTAGGTCAGGAGCTAAGAAGGGCCTCTACCACCTGCCTACTTTCAGTGAACCACAAAAACCAAGGACTGTGTGGAAGTTCCAGCAAGTTTCCCAGCATCCTGTGCTTCAGCTCCCTCATCTCTGAAACAATAAGGAAAGTGTTTCCTCCATAAGTTATGGTGGAATTGATCAAGTAACCCCTAAAAACTGCTCTGCAAAAGTGCCTGACTTGACAAGTCATAATCGCCCTGCTGTGCTATCAAAAAGAACACTAATCTCTTCCCTAACATCACCTTTTAGTTCACAGATACTTTTAGTCAAATTATAAGATCTTTCTTGTCTACTTTAAACTCATTGTTCACAATGGGAACAAGAAAGACCTATCTCTGTTGAGAGGCAGAAGAGGGTAGGTACAATGTGAGTGTTGACAGGTATCTAGTTGTGCTTCTGCTGTTGTGATAAATACCTGGTTGGAAAGCAACTTAGGAGAGAAAAATGTTTGTTTGGCTTAAAATCCCTGACAATCAGTCCATCATTTCAGGGAAGTGACATCAGCCAGGCACACCTGTACACAAGAGACCAGATAAAGTAAATGCATGAGGTCCTCTACTCTTACTCAGTTCAGACCCATTCTCAGACCGTGTCTTCCCACCTGATCAAGACATCAACCTAACTGAGACAATCCTCCAGATAGGACCACAGGCTAACCTGATCTAGACAACTCGTGACTAAGACTCTCTTCCTACACTGTGGCAGATGACAATTAAAAGCATCCATCTTAAAGAGCGACTCTAATGGGTTAACTACAAGTGCCAATACCTGCAAGCTGTGAATATTATCTCATTTATCAAAAGAAGTTTTGTCAAAGTAATAATCTTATAAGATCATTCTGGCTTTAAAGTAAAGCCTGTTTGCCATAGCTGACAGCCTTGTAAGTGCAACAGGCATAAGATAGTTTGATGAGACACAGAAAAGTTGGTTATAAAGATAGAGACAGAGGTGAAAGCAAAGAAGCTGCTACAAGATGAAGTATGCACCAAAAGTGGGATGAAACAAAGAATGAACTCCTGGAGTTTTGGTAGGGAGCTCAGTCCTATTACCAACCTGGTTTCTGATCTCAGTAAGTACAAGAAATTATATCTTAGATTATTTGTGCTTTGCAGTAATTTGTTAAAAATCCTGAGAGATGAATCTAATCATAGAAAAAAGCCCCTTAGGGATCACATTATGTTCTACATCTCCAGATAGGTCCTGATGTAGGCAAGAATGAAGAGTTTTGCACTGGATATGCCCAAGTAGATTTATCTGTCTAATGATGACCATCAGGAGGCCTACTTGGTAATGACTCTCTCTCTGACAGTCTTCCATTTCAGCTCTTACAGGTGTTAAAAAGAATCTTTTGTTCTGTGTCTGTCATCGTCTTTCTTGTCTTTCTTTCAGCTGTATATAATGCAAGAGAGAAGCCCTAGTAGCAACAATAAACTTATGTTGGTTGCTTTCATCTTTAAACCCACCTCATGTATCTGCTCTTAGGGCAAGAATGAACTTTTTTCTTTATGAGGGAGTAGATATATTTAACTGTGTGCACATCTGCTCTCTTTGCCCCATTCTTGTTCTTGCACCATGCTCTTAGATGACTTCTGAAGGTTCCTGCCCTGACGTAGCTTTCTGTGATCTCAGCACTGAATACAGGGCACTTGCCTGGGGCTTGCTATTTGAAACCATTTTATCTGTGTCTCTAAATGCTTATCCAACATATTCTTAATCCACTCCTTGTCTGTGCCCCACTTAATGCCATCTTCTTTCTTCACCTACAAGTGGAAGTGCTCTCTAGACCTCATGGCAGTGTACCGGTAAATCCTGCGTGGTTAGTAACATGACAGTTTTGATGTGAACTCTCATCCCATAAGGTAACTAGGAAAACCACAAAAGCAGAGTGATATCTCATTGTTTCTTTATTCACTGTAGTTTTCATGCTTACTCTCCAAAGCAGTTGCAATTTTCCATCTGCAGAACTTGTCTTTCCCAAGTCATCTATGCCTGCAACTCTTCACTATTTAAAAAAAATACTGACTTTACTATTACTTGTGAGTAAGCACAGTGATTACACATTCATGATTCATGTCTGTTCGATTGGATAATAATAACCTGGGAAGGTATAGGAAGTGAATATTAGAGACTCAACCCTGAGCTCTATTTGTTAGAAGTTTCCTTAAAACACAAGCATCTACTCAAGCATGCCCATACACACACATGCACATGAATACATACATATATGTGCACATGCACAGCTGCACATGTGCATACTGCTCATGAATATAAACATATGAATGCAATGGGAAACATGCATGGGGTTCTTAGTAACTGAAATGCAGGAGACAGGGCCAACCCCAAAGTTGTGAGTGCTCCCCGCAACAAGTAAAAGTGTAAATTAAACTTTCTGCATAAACGGAAGCAGGAACACAGGAGATCATCACAGAGGAGATAATGTGTGCATGCATGGGAAAAGTGTCTGCGGAGTCATGTATCAGCTCCCACAAACTGCAGAGAAACATCATGGCACTGACCCCAACAAGGCTGGACTTCAGTCACCACCCCAGGGGCATCCAAGAATGTGTACCATTCCTAACGTTGAAGCTGCCCCAGAGCAGAGCGGCAAGGACACTGGAAAGAAAAATGGGTGACTGTACATTTCTGTCACATTATATATAGTATAAACATGCAACAGCTGAATGCATGGAGAGGGCATATTTTCTTCCATGAACTCTTATCTCTATGAAATCCTAAACCAAGAACTTCCTTTTACTTGCCAAAGAAAGAAACCATGAAATCTAGAAATTTAGTGAAAATCCCGGTAACTAGCTAGCATTATCTAGAAAGAATATACTTACTGAATGACAGAAGTGGGGCGCCATCTGACACAATCACAGGAGTTTCCGGAGAGAGAGGATGCAAACTCCATCCACATGTGAATCATTTAAGAGGCACAGAAGATAATTTGCTACAGTCATGGAGTTCGTAAGCAGCCTTGCCGGGATTCAAATTCAGGACACTTCTCCTTTAAAACTCCCTTCCTTGGCACTCAGTTCTGGCTTGAAGACCAATAGACCGAGCTGTGCTGTGCAGATGAAGTCATTATCCAGCCTTGATTTCTTCCTACTACTGTGGCCAATTACCAGGAGCGCAACAAACATTCACTCTCCCACAGTGTGGAGACCAGCAGTAGTCCCAAGTGGGTCCCAGGGGTGGACTCCTCCGAAGACTCCAGACATGGATCTCTGGCCATGCCTTTGCTAGCTTCTGAAAGCCGTTTCTGCTGGCCAACACATGGCCCCTTCCCTCTCCCTCTTCATTGCTCCTCATTCCAGCCTCTAGTTCTGTTTTCACATCTCTTCATTTGCAGATTCTCCTACCTTCTTTGTAGGTACCCTCCTGTTTCCATTGAGCTCACCTGGCTTAGTCTCCCTTGAGAATGTTAATCATGGTTCTGAAGGTTCTCTTACATGTGGCATAAGGTGCAGGTTCTTGCGAGCAGGAAACAGACATCTTTGGAGGGCCATAAATCAACCTCTATAATTGATTATTTGGAAAGCCATTAATCAACCAATCAGTATTTATAGACTGACAATGGCAGATACTTTCTAGAACTTTTGATTTTGCTCAACACGGGCAGAGTTTAAAGTCTTTAACAGCAGTGAGATGCTGTGGTCCTTTCCTGGCTCAGTGTTGTAGAATATTAGTTAAAGATGTGTTACATTTATTTAATAATACAAAGGTGAGTTGCGTTCTTGATGTTACATTTGCTTAACTCTATGAAGCTGCATTACTTTGCGTGTCTAAAACACCTGATTGGTCTAATAAAGAGCTGAATGGCCAATGGTGAGGTGAAACTGACAGGCAGAGAAAACAAATAGGAGAAATCTGGGGAGAGAGGATGGAGGAACTATAGAATCAGGGGCCAGTCACCCAGCCACACAGTCAGACATGGAATAAGAAGGAAAGAAAAGATACACAGAAGCAGAGAAAGGTAAAAGCCCAGAGGCAAAAGGTAGATGGGATAATTTAAGTTAAGGAAAACTGGCTAGAAATAAGTCAAGCTAAGGTCAGACATTCATAAGACGTCATGTATTTATTTGGGGTTCATCTGTGGGTCCTACAAAGAGCAAAGAACAAAGAAATAAGAGTAAAAGTTTAAACAAACAAACAGCAGTTCAGTGTTCCCTGGTATTAGACAGAGCCTGTTGTTCAATGACAGCACAACAACCTGCTGAAAGAAACAGTGGAGCAGTCAATGCGAGTAATAGCGGACTGTGGCCTCTGAATGCTAGCAGCTGGTCAAAAGCCCAGCCTCAGTGGTGCTAGTCCTGCAGAATCCTTAAGTTTGGAGAAAAGATAGGAAAGTTTGATCAAAAACATAGGAACTTCATTTCTGGTCAGGGGAGATCTTGTTTTCAATGTCTACATACAGCAGCCACCATTCTTCAAAACTAAAGTAACCAATGGAGCTATTCTGTGCAAGAAGGTTTTCCTTCCCCTACTCTCAAGTGCACAGCTCTGGTCAGCTCTAAATACCTCAGTTGTCCTGAGTCTCTGTTTCCTTATCTGCAAAATGGGAAATGGTAACTCTTCCTGGGAGGGATACCAGGAGGATTGAAATCCATCTGCATTTCTTCTGAGCTGCTATTGTAAAAAACCTTGACCTCTCAGATAATGAAAGTATGGAAGAATGGGTTACTAGCCATGACAGAAGCAAAGTCATAGAAGCAATTACTGTGCTCATATCACTTCCACAGCCAAGAATCAGAAAGCAACAAAAGTCTGCAACAATTCAGTTTTCCATTTATAAAGTCCAGGATCCCAGTCAGAGTATGTGCTTGCACATTGGGCAAGTCTTCTCACCTCAGCTAATGTAGTCAAGATCATCCCCATTAGCCTTCTCAGGGACCCATCCCCCAGGTGATGCTAGACTCTCAAGCTTACACACTTGACTCAGAGAGTTTACCCTCAAACCCTGTGAGTGGCTGAAAAGAATTGTGGCTCCCATTTAGTTCAATGCTATACCTTTCCTGCTTTACACACTCGTTGCATAGCATGTGGCTGTTTCTACTGGCTTTCTTTGTTCCCCACTAAATGAGGGAATAATAAATATTTATCTAATTAGGTCACAAAGATAATATAAATTATAAAATATCCCTGTGGTCTATACACTACCAGTTTGCAAACATAATTTAAAGATTTATTTTTGTTATGTATTCACATCAGGGGTGAAGGTGAACATGCAAAAAATGTCAAATTCTGTGATCTGGAGATACAGGTTACTGGCAGAGATGCCCAGGATAGAGAAGGAGGATAGAAGATTCTAGAGAAGCTAAGGAGCCACCATAGGAGACAGACACCTCTGCGGGAGTCGGCTGAAATCTTGTCAGTAGGCCAAGACCTCATGGCAATAAGCATGATTAATGGAGATGGGTTAGTTCAGGATATAAGAGCAAGCTAGAAATATGCTTAAGCTATTGACCAAACAGTATTGCGAATAATATCATTTATGTGTGTTTATTGCAGGACAGGGCAGGACAGAAACCTCCACCATCAACAGATGGTTGTGTGTGCTGCCTAACATGGGGGCTGGGAACTGAGTTCAAGTCCTTCACAAGAGCATGAAATATCTGCTCTCAACCACGGAGGTATCACCCTAGCCCAAACAACCTCTCGTATATTATTCACAAACAACTCCTTCTCCAACTCTGCTGTATTACAGCGTTAATGAATGAAAACTTTATGGTAAAACCACTGTGCAGAGACACTCACCAATCTGCTGAAGGTCCTCTCTGCCTCTATGGTAGCTTCATTCTTGTCTCCTTTCTGTGTCATGCATCCCTGGCTCCTCTCTCAGTGGCCTTTCTGCCATCCACAGCCTCATCAGTACTCATGCCTTTTTGTGACTAAGTTGCTTAGCTGTAATTGTGACTGTGATGAGGAGAGTTACATCCCAACTCTTCATTCCTGGGGCCTTTGAGATTTCTCACTAAACAAGACACTTCTCTCCTTCCCCACTTCGTACTTGGGCAATGAGAGCAGAAAATGCAGAGCTCCGGGAGACTTCTACAGCAGACATAGACCATGTGCCTGGGGATGAGTGGGCATTTCTACAACTGTCCATAAGCTTTTCATGAGCAAAACAAGCAAGGGTATTTCAGCATTGCTAGTCAGTCATGGGAATCATGCACCATGACCTGAATAAAGTGTTCAAGAAATTGGGAGCTGATAGCTGAAAACTGGGCAAAGCAAGGGGGTGGACTCAAGAAGCGAGTGCCTCTGCCTAAAGAATTTTTTAAAGCTAAAATTGGAACCAGTTGAATCTGAATTGAAATCTCTGTTTTTAGCATGCTAAAGAAATCGAATTATTCTATTCCCACCCTATAAAGCTGATCTCTGAAAAATGAAGAGCATGATAATTTATACATTTTGGGATTTCTGGGAATACTAAGCAATATAATAAAATTACAATAGGATATAATTCATTTATATAATACCAATTATCATCATCATCATTATTAAACCAGTATTAAAATAACATGATAGTCTAAACATTGACATGCCTAATTATTTAGGATCTAGATTGATATAAAAATAAAATTCTTAACACCAAAAACCATTCACTTGAATTTTTCCAATTTACATTTTTCCACCACACTATGACAGGAAGTTACAGCTATTATTGAAAATTATTCTTAAAATGTCGGAGACACATTTTAATACACATTAACAGAGTGACTCGCTAATATTCCACAGAAAATAAACTAATTGAAAGGAAGGAAGGAACATGAAAAAAATAGTTCCTTCAAACACGACATGAAAAGAGAACTATTCTTCAAATATTTATGTGGTTCTGGTCCCAGAGCTTTCCACATTTTCCTCTCAATTTGGTAGCCTCAGGAAGACAGGGGAGGGCACCTTCTGCTCTGCTGAGGGATGGGGAGGGGAGCAGATGTCATTTTACAGGTGTTCTCTGCTCCTTTCCCTGAGCGTTAGATCATAGGTAGATTAGAAGTAAAATGTTTATGAGCTTAGAAATACTAAAATTTACATTTGGAGAAGTAGAGAAGAGACTTGGGTGTCATGATAATCCCATATTATGTCAAATTCCACAAAATGCCTGTGTCCAGGGCATCAAACAGGAGTTGTAGTTAGATTCAAGATTGATGAGGGCCCCTATAGCTCACTACAGGAGCAAGGGCTCTGTCTCCACTCTCACCCCCAAACTGACATCAATGGACTGGCTACACTTTGTATTCTCATGTGACATTCCTAGCAGGTAGCTGGCTGTTCCCTGGGTTAGTCAGGAGCATAAAGGGGCAGATTCTATTGCCATAGACATGCCTATGAGATCACAGGCAGGCAGACTGTGGAATTCAGAGCTGACATGCATTCTCTTTTCTTCTTAACTTCTGAAGGGCCTCCAAGGGATTGGAGGAAGACTTGGTTGAAGGATTCTGTCATTTGAGCAGTGATATCTTTGACGCAAGAGATGGAATAGGGCCAGAGCAGGACCACAAGGAGATAGCAAGCTGCTGATAGCTTTAGTGTAGTCAGCTAAATGGATAAAATATGGAAATTTCCCCCTACATTATCCAGGCTAACACATATCAAATATCAAAGCTTGAGATTCAGGCAGAAATGAAGAAAAAACACTGACCCAACTTAAGTGACTCACAGACACTGAAGACAACTGCCATTCACCATGTGCCTTAAATCCTAGTAGCACCCCAAAGAAAGGAAGTCAATGTTATACCCAAAGGAGAGCTGTGTGATAAGTCTTATTTTAAGGAACACCACTCCACTGCTTGTGAGAGTGCAAACTTGTACAACCACTATGGAAATCACTGTGGTGGTGTCTCAGAATACTGGGAATAACTCTACCTCAAGACCTAGCGATAACCACTCTTGGGCACATACCCAAAGGACACTCAATCATGCCACAAGGACACTTTCTCAACAATGTTCATAGCAGCATTATTCATAATAGCCAGAACCTGAAAACAACCTAGATGCCCCTCAACTAAAGGATGGATAAAGAAAATGAAGTATATTTACACAATGGAGTACTACTCAGCTCTAAAAAACAATGACATCATGAAATTTCCAGGCAAATGTATGGAACTAGATAAAAAAAAAATCCTAAGTGAGGTTACCCCAGGCTCAGAAAGACAAACACAGTATGTACTCACTCATAAGTGGATATTAGACATAAACCAAAGAATAGCCAGAGTACAATCTACAGTTCCAGAGAAGCTAGGTAACAAGGAAGACCTAAGAGAAACACATAGATGGAGTGGGTGGGGGATGGGATGGGCAGAGGCACTGGGCAGGGGGTTGGGAGGGAGAACTGTGGCTGGAATATTAAAATGAAGTTAAAAAATTAAAAAAAAAACCCGAAACTCAGATCCTACTTAAGGCATTGGCTACTTGTCCTGTCCTTAAAGCTTATACTGTTCTCATGATATTTTCACTTTATTTTTTGAGTTATATTTAATACAATTACACTGTGCAAATCTGAATAGTAAATTCAAGAATCTTTGGAAAATTCATTTACACAAATTTTACTAACATGGTGTAAATTATTCCCATCACTCTAGATTGCATCCCATAATCTTTCCCTTGACAAACACTACTCTGTTAGTTCTTATAAGCAGGCACATGCTTCATTTCTGCATTGGGAAAAGGTTTCTTTAGCGTAATATATTTTGACTGCTATCATACTATTGTTTCAAAAAATACATGTGATATTTAAAACATTAGAGAGACAGGAAAGGGGTGCAGGGACACTCTATTCCTCTAAACTCTCTGGTCATTCGGGCAGAGGGCCCTGCCCGGGTACTGAATTTTTTTCCCAGCCCAGCCCAGCTCCTCCTTCCAGCTGCGGGGTCCTAGGACCTCAAAAAGCAGCAGGCTCCAGGGCTAAGGTTCTGGGGACGGGGGAGTGAGAGAGGGAAGCAGGGTTATTTGTCCCAGGGAGCTCCATCCACCAAGCCTGCATTTTTGCCTCTGAGATCCTGGAGCCTCAGGGGGCCCTGATCAAGTCCAAGCAGAAACATCTGGAGGTCCCAGCAGAAACATCTTGAGGCCCCAGCAGAAACATCTGGAGGTCCCAGTGGAAACATCTGAAGGTCCCAGCGGAAACATCTGGAGGTCCCAGCGGAAACATCTGGAGGTTCCTGCTGAAACTTCTGGAGGGTCCAGCAGAAACATCTGGAGGAACATTC
>JAQHUG010000336.1:681178-699096 GCA_028555095.1 Dicrostonyx torquatus | reverse complement strand
AACCCAAAGAAAAACATATAAAGATTTTCCTGGAAGTCAGAAGCAAACAAAACCTTCAGACATACGTTGGAAGTACGGGTGTGGGGATGGGGGTGGGAGTTGGGATGGGGGGAGGGGGTAGGTGAAAGAGAGGGGGTAGAAGGGAGAAAGTTAAATTTTTTAGTATGTGAAATAAGGGTGTTTTCTGTGGGTCATATAGGTTGAATACACATTCTTCATACAGTGTATATTCACTTTACAAAGGACAAATTTGTAGAGCCCAATTTTAATGGAAAGTGAGATTCAGGACACAAAGAGAGCACGTGAGAAAGAGGGTGGTAGCACAAAAACAAAAGCAAAAATCAGAACAGACGCCAGAGCACATACATGATTGTAAGGGTTTGGTTTGTGAAGAGCACGGGAGGATTCTGCTTGCCAAGCAAGGATGCTGGGTGACACAGAAAGAGAAAGGAACTCTGTCCTCACCCTATGCCACACAGAAAGCCTGGACCCAGTGAAGCAACCGGCCTTCCAGAAAGAACACTGGACAGTGTTCCCACAGGCTGAATGCACAGAAGATCTTTATACAACACAGACTGTGCTGGCAAAGGAAGGTCAGTGAGTGAGGCCACCCTGCAAATCAGGGACGAGTGCAAGCCAAAGAGTAGAAACAACCATGTTCGGAGCGCATATTTTGCAACTACACAGTTATTTATATTATAAGCATGTTTGATTAAGAAATATATTCTCATATTTAAATTCTAATAATAAAGTATGCAAAACTCAGTTTTAAGTTTAGTAAGACTTTCCCATAGACACTTCACGCACAAAAACAAGCCATCAATATTTAGCTCGTATATTTCTTTCAGAAAATACCCTATTTCATAAATCAGAAGTTCTTTCTATGTGCCAAACAGCACTAGCGTGTAAGCACTATTCCCCCAGATTTTCTGACATTTTGCAACAGGATGGCTTCTCTACAGGGTGTGGGGTGTGAGGAACACAGCCCCAGATCAGCTCATCAGGGTCTTTCACTAGCATGGCTATAACAGCTGGATGAAACAGGATCTGATCTTTTAGATAGATAGACCAGATAGACCAGACAGGACACTGGTATCTTCCATGGTCCCAGTGCCTAGGCTTTCCCAGTTAGGGTCTAGAAGTGCCTGGCATCCACCATGAATTTAGCAGATTCACCTCCTACCTTTAAGGTTACCCTGAGCTCCTGAGGACTAAGTGGAATGAAGCCTGGCCCCCCATTTGTCCTTGCCCAAGTGAAGGATGGGAAAATCTTCTCCTTTCTAATTTGGGCACTTATTTCCTTAGTATCCTTTTTGTTTATCCTAAGTGCATCACCCTCACCCAGGGTGCCTCTGGCTTCCCCCTCTGAGATCTCTTTTATCAGTCTCTCTGAATGCTGCCACTGTTGCTTGGGGCAATCCTTTTGTTCTGATTTTGTGCTACAGAGACCTTTTTGTGCAATCTTCAATAACTGGGATCTATTTATACTCTCAAACCTTTCTACCTTTTAATGTTTCTTTCTAATATCTGGGGCCTACGGCATAACAAAAGCAATATTGATTACTCATCCGGATCTGAGGGGATGAACACCTGGTAAGCCTTGCTGAGGTATCTAGGAGCCCAGAAGGTGATTCTTGTGCTCTTGTATTATGTCATTGGACGTAGCTCGACTGCCTTCAAACCTCTTAAAAGGATGTGGCAGAATTGTTCAAAGGCTCTTTACCTTGGTTAGGGTTGGGGTCCCAGCCAGGTCACACAGACATGAAAATCCATTCTTTTGAGGCTTCATTGTCTAACATATCCTCTGCCCAGCCAGAGGGTGGCTTTTCTACTCGCAAACCAAATTCTGTCCCACTCCTCCTTGGCCACGAAGAGGGTAGCCAGGAGCCGTTAACAGTCATGTGATACACATGTATGTGCTGTGCATTAGTCACAAATAGAGGCTACTGTGAGCAAGAACGTTTAGCTCAAAATTCTGGAGTTCCAGGGCGTGTCTCTAATACTGACTGCATCACAAGGTGACAGAATGCCACCATAAAGCATTGTAAGGAGCAAGGAAGTGAGTGATTGTGTGTTGAACCAGGAACACCGGAGGACTGGGGAGAGCAAAATCAGCCTTGTTAAACAGCCCTGCCCTAGGACCACATTTCCAGAGCATTCTCTTAATAACCAAAGGATCTCCCACAGGGCTCCTCCTTCTTGGGAACCCATAGACCTTCCAGGGACACCACCCTGAACAGGCCTTCAAATGCCACATGTCCTTAGGAAATACATGCTACATTTTAAACCATGGCACAGTAGAGTTTTATTTAGCTTTTAAAAGGAAAGAAATTCTGACACAAGCTTTCACATGGATGGATGTTGACATTACCCTGAATGAAATAAGCAGTCACCAAACAAGTCAATAAAACTCAAACACTGTAACACATTACCTATGCAAAGTATCAAAAGCAGTTAAATTCTCTGAAAGAGAAGAGAAAATGGCTGCTAGAAGACCCTGGGTGGGAAGGAAAGAGATGGGGATCTACAGAGTACAGAATTTCAATAACATAACATTTCTAGAGATTTGGGTATATAACAATGTGAACGTATTTAATATCAAAATGTGGGTCCATACTTAACAGTCAAGTGTGCCCTGGATTTGGATGAACTAGTACCTTTGGTTTTAGGCATACTTTGTCACAGACAATTTTTATTTTTATCAAATTACAAATCTAAGTGTATGGGGCTGATGTCATTTACCTGCTGAATGAGGTAGAAAGACTCTGTCACTTGGGATCACAGCCCTGACAGTACAAGTCCCTGTGCTGTATAACCCGATACTGTCACTGATGGCCCTCTTTAGTCTCACCTCTGCATCCTCTAGACCAGGCCTCTACAGTACAAGTTTCTGCGATTATCTATAGCTGTCTGATCCCAAGTTAGTGCTAGTTCTGGGTGTGCTTCTTAAGCACTCAGAATGTTGGCAATGTGACTGAAGCCCTATATTTTTAATTTATGCATTATAAATTAATTTTATTATTTAATTTCAGTCAGTCACATGTTTCTAGCAGATGGCACATTAAAACTGCCAAGGTTTTGCCCCATTCTTCCTCCACTACTCCACAACTCCCCCTTAAAATGGTTTTGAAGCCAAGCCTTGCCTCCCGCCTGCTTTTCATCAGTTCTCACTTTGCCCTTCCTGTTGGATTACTGTTATCACAGTCATGAGAACAAGTCCCCAGATGGTACGCTTTCTCTGCTGCCCCCACATAAAGAACTCCTCTGTGGTCTCCTTTCTGTCTATCTACTCTGCAGTTATTGTGAAGCAGATGATAAGTGCGTCTCCCAGCTCCCACTTAGTATGAGAAGACAATGAGCTATGGGGGATCAATGGGGAAACTCCAAACCAGGCAGTTTGTAATCTGGGGGGAACTATAGACACTCACATCAAATCTGCTGCTGCGGGGGTGCCACCTCTTTACATGGGGAAGTCACGCCCTCAGAGAAATATCTGACCTGATTGTAAAATAGCCATTATGGAGGAAGGTGCCAAGAAAGTCATGAAGAAAGTCCAGCACTGGGATGAGATGGGAGCTGAGTTTAATTCCACAGACACAGCACACCCTCTCTCTTCTTGAACAAGCTGCTTGGGCCCCACCATGTTTTGTGACCACAAGAAGAAGATAATAGCACACTTAGTGATTAAGCCAGGCATGTAATGATCAGTGAAGAAACAGTAGCGGCAGAAGTGGCTCACCGTGTCTCCACTCTACTTTCAATTAGTTCATCTTCATCTCTTCATCCATCACGAATATTAAAAATGAGAAAGTTAAGGAAAGTGTCCTCTGGGGGTGATGTGGCTGGAATTGAGTCTGTGATCTTCTTGTTAGAAGGTAAGAAGATAATATGCTGTATTTGCTGGTATGGTTGTCCCAGAAGTGGGATAAGAGTGTGACAGACAGATGTGTGTGTAGGTGAACTGGGACAGCATAAAACAATGGTAGGAGGGAAAACACAACTCTGGCACAGCCAAACACTGACTTTGAAGACTAGAGTTATCATCATGGGTTCTCAAGCACTAACATAAACCTCTTCTTTGACACACCCAGAAACTCATCAGTGGTTTTTGCTTTCTTCCCAGTGCTGTGTGCACAATGACTTTAAGGGAGAGAAGGAGAGAGACTACATCTGATCAGCATGCATAACCATTCATCTTGAGTTTTAGTCAATTAGAATTTATTGAAATCAATTCTATTATCTTTGGATTCAAAGAATGAGTTACAGCATGGAACTCAAAGATCATATGTGTAAAAGAAGACACGAGGAAAAGAGGTGAGAGAATTACCAACACCTTTGCCTCATTTCACTAAAAGAAAAAGTAAACTAATAGGCTTGGGAAAAGTTAACTCATTGCTACATAATCTCAGATCTGCCAGGCGGTGGTGGCACATGTCTTTAATCTCAGCACTCGAGAGGCAGAGGCCGGCGGATCTCTGTGAATTTGAGGCCAGCCTGGTCTACAGGAGCTAGTTCCTGGAGAGGCTTCAAAGTTACAGAGAAACTCTTTCTTGAAAAACAAAAAGCCAAAAGCCACATTCAAAGGAAGGAGTGACCAATCTTTCCATTATCATCTCAAACAGGAGCAAGGTGTCATTTGAGATGAACCATGGCAAACTCAGGTGTTTCCAGTATCTCTTCTGCATCTTTCCCTTTGTGTTAAATAAACATACTAGCTATAAGATAAGACTCATTCCTCTCCCCTTTGGGCTTGACTCTGGTGTAAATTTAAGTGCTGGCTGCTGCATTCCAGGAATCCCTGCTTCTGCTAACATGGTACTGGCAGTCCTGAGTTCTCACCTTTCTGATATAATTCTCTCCTTTGTAATGCTGAATAATATTTTCTTGTACCATCACAGCCCTCTGCCATGACTTATAAGATTAGCTCAATGACAGCATAAGGCATCAATAATAACTCCTTATGGGAGCCTGGAGATATAGCCACTTGATAGGAACATTGCTCACTGTGCACCAGGCCCTAGGTTCAGTCTATAGTCTTCAAAAAGAAATGATACAACAGCTTCTTCAGATGATTTTCATCACTTAGGCCTGGAGATTGTTATTTGTCGCTATTGATTAGACAGCTGCCTCTGAAGCTCTTGACAGAATATTCGTCCTCTGTAGAGCACTGTGTGTATATGAGTGTGTGTGTGTGTGTGTGTGTGTGTGTGTGTGTGTGTGTGTGCAGGAGGAGGAAGAGGAAGAGGAGAAAATATACAGTTGTATAAATAAAATCACCCAATCAAAGAACTGTACTGTTGCGTCGACCAAAACCACCATTCACAGGGGCCGTCTTTCCAGAGTTAAATGGTACGGAAGATAGTGAGCTATGGTTCTTCATGGAAAGAAAGACTTGGTCCCTAACAAGGAAGCTGCAGGAAACTGAAATGATCAGAAATGGAAGCCTGAAATGGCCATATGTCAAAGACTTTAACTCATCAATTAATGAACAAAATGGACATCACTTCCCACTTATTTAGAAAGATCAATGAACCATAAATTTACATATAAAAGAATACTGACACAAAGTTTCAAAAACTGTCCCAGTCACAGAGCCATGGACACTGTTTGCTTTTTTCTCGCAAAGTCACCTACCTTCATATTGCTGG
This sequence comes from Dicrostonyx torquatus, assembly GCA_028555095.1. NCBI lineage: Eukaryota > Metazoa > Chordata > Mammalia > Rodentia > Cricetidae > Dicrostonyx > Dicrostonyx torquatus. Next base: position 693,448 of record JAQHUG010000336.1, on the reverse strand, counting down.
TGTTTTTCTACAGAGTATCTTCTACTTTCTCAGGCATTAATCACAGACAAAAGTCCAATCAAAAACAATAGCTCCTGCCAGTCACAATGGCTCTTTCCTGTGAGCATGGCTCTCAGAAGTAGGGAGCCTTGCAATCCTGAGTTCAAGTCTAGCTTGGACCCCATGCAGAGACCCTCTCTCAAGCAAAACCAGGGCTCCTTTCCTAACCACCTAACCAACCAGATATCCCTGGGCTTCATCACTCCATGTGAAAAACAACTGTTAATCTCATCAGTTCATTTCAAACTTCTTTTCCTCAAGGTCTTTAAATTTTAATTATGTGGGTGGTGCACATGCCTATACATACATAGATGCTGGCTTCTCATAGAGAGCAGGAGAAGATGGTGGTAGATCCTTTGGAGCTGGCATTACCGCTGGGATCCACCTAATGTGGGTGCTGGGAACCGAACTTGGCTCCTCTGCAGTGACTATGTGCATTTGTAACCATTGAGCCATCTCTCTAGATCCATCTCAAAAGCCTAAAATTTTCCTCTCAATACTGATTTCTTTTACTTTCTCTTTCAGCTTTCCCTTACTCCTCCATAGTTACATTTCTCCTGCTTTTTTTTTCCAAATAATTGACTCAGTTTTACCTCTTAGTACTTTTGGACATGCCATCCATCACCCAACTCTGACGTTGTCCTTCTCCTCCAGTCACTTCCCCCAGACCCATGCATTTCCTTGCTCTACTAGACTCCTTTGAAACGCTGCTTGCTCGAATACGGTTTCCTCAATCTTCATATGAGATATGGTCTCCTTATTTTTGCTCTGTTATAATTTTTCCACACCCCCGATGCTGCACACATGCCCATTTGAAAGTTGTCAACTCACTGGGAACATGGAGTAGTTTGATGTTTGATGTGTAAGTTTGTAGAAAAGAATGAATGAAGCAAATGAATGGTCTTCACTGAGCCTTGACCTGCTCATGCAGGAGGCCTGTGATCTTTCCCCTGCATGCTCTCGAAATTAGGGAATCAAACAGACGTCTGGACAGTGCGAGCGGAGCCCTAAAGTTAGAGGTTGTTTTAAATTTTAAAGGTACCTCAAAATTTCTGACAGCCTTCTCTCTTTATGAAGCAAGATCCCAAATGGTGACAAAGATCAGGGCAAGAAGTTTAGACAGAAGTTGGCTTATGCTGTAGCTACGTTGTGGGAAAAAAAACAGACATTTTAGGAAGACTTGGAGAGGAAAAAAAAATGAAAGTTAAAATAACACATAACAAACATGAAGTTGGCATATATCCGTGAGCGAGTCTGTCAGTTAATTCAGTAAATATTTATTTCCTTTTGACACATTCACTGTGTTCTTTTGGGGTTTGTGGAGGGGCTTAGTAATGAGCTGTTTGTTATGATGTGCCACAAACCAGAGCAATGCAAAACTCAGCCACCTACTTAAGGCAGAGTAAATAAGTTCTCATTGTCACAGCCTCCACCCACCTGAGCTCTACTCCCAGGCAAGCCTTGCCAACGACACTTGAAAACCACCAATTTACTGCAAGCGCCGTATGGTATTCACATGGAAGACAGATCTACTGACTCGTTAAAGCACACTAATTATTCCAAATTTTCAAAGTGAGAACATATGGGAGCTGTTTTCTTCGGTGATGTTTCTACTTCAAAAACAAAGTGAATACAACTGAACAAGCATTTTCCATAATCTATATCCCTTGGAAATGGTATTCACACATCACCAACTCACTAACGTTAGACGCTTTGCTGTCCTCTGGTCAAACCCAGTCTGAAAGTCAATACCTCCTCTTCTCATACCTTTTTATTTCCACTGCCCCTTCTCCCACGGAGCTGTGACTAGGCCACCGAGGTGAAGCTGCTAAACTAAAAGTGCTGCATTCTCATCATTCAGTTGGTTGTTGGGTAAACACATTGCAAGCAATTGTTACGACGATTTTAAAATATTTTGCTTCCCCCAATGGAGTAGATGCCTTGCTCCTATGAAGATGCCACCTCCAAAGGCATGTGACCCCAGCCTGAGAAGAGAGGACCTTGAGGAATGTGAGACCAGTTCATCCAGGAGGACTCTGTCTTTATTCCTGTAACAGAAATGAACCTTTGACTTCTTGATGGAAAGGCCCCAGCATCTGGGGCTCAAAGGCAACTCAGTGGAATGCACCGTTATTCCTGGAAGGACCCAGTTCCTGAAGAAAACAACACCCAGCTGCCCAAAAACTAAGAGAGGGCGCAAAGAACTGTAGAGTTGAGGTCATTCAGTGATGGTAATATTTATCTAAATATTTATCTAAATTTCAGCCATTACATTATTGATGAGAGTTTTATTCTCTTGACTTTCTGTGGACATGACCTTTGTTCTTGCTAATTTGCCTGGAAATAAAAATGAGAACTTATCCAAGATAGAATGCATAGAGAAGGAGAAAGCTGATGTATATTTTTGTTTTCACTTGCAAAAAAAAAAAAAAGAATGGGCCTAAGGCGAAGGTCCTGGAAACAGACTCTAGTCTCAAGAGTAAGTTTTCCCAATCTTTATCTCTTCTCCTTTGGCCTATGACTGACCAAGGCCACAGAATCTGAAAAAAAAAAAAAAAAAAAAACAAATTCCTCCTTCTTAGAGTCCCCAGAGATAGGAAGGAATGTGTCCTACCTTCCTTTCCATTGGTTTGATGAAGGACTCTGATCCAAAGTCACCTAGTGGAAGGAAGGCTTGCAATTTTAATCCCTCACTAAGGCAAGCCAACCAAGAACTTGAAGCAGAAATCAAAGAAGAAAGCTGATTGCTGACTCACTCACACACCTATGCTTAGCCAACTTTTTTTATAGCTCAAGACCACCTGCCCAGAAGTGGAACTGTCTCCAGTTGGCTGGGGTCTCCCGTCTCAGTGAGCAACTAACACCCCCACCCACCCACCTCAGTCATGCTCACAGGTCAGACCGGTCTGTGCGATTCTTCAGGTGACATCCTCTTCTCTAGTTGTGCCAAGAGGACAGTTAACGTTCAAGTAGGATAGAGTGAGTGTTGCTCCAGTGCGAATTGTGCACCTCAAAGATGGGGAGGCCTTCAAGTTCAGCCCCTATGAAACGGGGTCTGGGAATAAAACCAGTCATCAAGCAGAGTCCTAAAGTTGTCTTCCCAGAAGGACAGCAAGGGCAAGAGAGCTCGAGTGTGGACATGAGCAGAACAGCAAGCGTTGTTCACAGACACTAGAAGGGGCAAGGAGGCAATCACCGCCACAGATGGCAGACAGAGTGCAACTTTGTCGAGTTTGGACTTTGAGCACTGTGATGCTGATGATGGTGGAGACACTGGTAATAAAGGAGGAGAAAGATGGAGAGGAGGAGGAGAAAATGGTAGGAGCATGGGACCCAGTTTGGGGTACTTTGCTGAGAATTCGTTAAGAAACTGATGAAAGTGGTTTGAAAACACCAAAAGAATAAGACAGGAAGAAAGCAAGAGGCACAAAACTGTCCTTGCCGGGCCCCTTTCTGTGAAAGGAAAGATATCAGGTAAGTACAGGACATCACAGCCTGGGATGGCAGTAGAGGTCTGTAGCCAGGCCTGCAGAGCACGTGAGAGGCAACCAAGTCACATGTCACCCTGGGAAGGTACACACACTCGTGCTTTGTGTCTGATAAAGGTTGCAAAGGAGCATATCATTCCTTAGGTCCTCCCCTTGGCTCCTCTTTGTTATTCCAAAGACCAGGACATGCTCCTGTCAGTGGTGTTCAGATCAACACTCTGCATTTATATCACAGCTCCCATCCCTGTTCTTGTTTATCTCTTCTTTTGAAGATTCGTTTTGAAAAGGATGGCAATCAACTGACTTTCCAGTAAGGTAACCATTGCACAAATTGGTTAGGCAATAATTACTTTCCTTAACATCACAATTGTTTGTGGCTCAGCTGTTCACTGAATCGCTCAAGCTTGAAGCCGCAGAGTATTGCATCTCTCTCAAGCGGACTGTACTATCTCATTCCTCAGTTTGGTGAGCACACTGTCTGACATTCTAGAACCAGCGTCCTGCCTGATCTATTTATTAGAAGGGTGAGTAAAATTAATGTTTGCTAAGCATTGGTCACCTTTGTAGACTCTGAGATTTAATTATAGCTAACATGCAATTGGATCTTGTCCTCACTGTGTTTGCATAATCCACTATCAGGGAAAGATGTAAACTAAATATTTATCCAGCCAAGCATCTAATTCAAGTAATTGTACATGGTATGAACTAAAGTGCAGAGATGCCTTGGAGAGTAGAAGAGGGGATGCAGCCTAACCTGGGGAGTGGGTCTAGAGAGAGTCTCATGACAAGTGATGTTAGATGAAAGACCCGACTTTGTGAGTAAGCGGTACCCGAGTGGAGGTGGGTAGAGAGCAGTGGGAGTTGGTAGCAGGAACCTTGCACATACCCTGAGTCAGGAAGTAAACAAAGAAAGAAACTAAGATAGGATGGGAGGGGAGAAATACGGGGGAAAGCTATCTAATGTGAGGCTGCAAATGAGCCAAGTACCAAATGAGGCAGGAGCAATTCACATTTTGAGAATTTGATAAGCAACAGAAACACATTGCAGAGATGTAACCAGATGGTGACTCTTGAGAGCTATAGTGTATGTCACATGACCTCACAGTGATGAGAATACATGTTAACATGACATGTTCTAATGTTATCATGGTGTCAGTGGTCCTAGGCTGGATGTACACGCATGTTATCCAGGAATACTGTGTCTCACAGCCCCCCTCAATAGGTTGCCTGAATCACGTGTAAAAGAATTCACCAGAAAGATGTAACTCAAACTTATAAGAAGAGCTCTAAGTTAAGTCACCTGAGAAAAGTGTGGATGCTTTTCATTTTCTTTCTTTCTCTCCTAGGGCTAAAACACAGGAGCAGAATTTGTGAGTTCATTTCAATACAGCAAACAAAAACCTTGGAGCAGATTCAGCTACAGCACAGTGATATCAAATGTCAACCATCTGCAAAATTAGTCACATGATGACGAGTATTCCTCTAGACCAAGGCAATAACTCACTTTTCATAACAGTCAGAAGGTAGATATTTGAATGTATATTTTATTTTAATGATCGGCATGAAAAATAATGTTAGAATATGAGTAGCATCATATTTTAATGTAATATGTTTCCTTCTAATATTATAACTTCAAGTTTTCTATGGAAATTCATAAATTTGAGGTCAAGGTAGCATGTAGAATATTATGCTTTTATTATGAGAATCTCACATTGTTTCATAATTGCATCACAAATTATATTTAATAAGAGGTCAGGTGAAGAAAAGATACAAATTGTTTCTGTGCACTCTGTAGGTGTTCATGTCGCCCATGAAAATGAGCGTGCTGCCTTGGGGAGCTGGTTCAGCAGGGAGATCCTTGTCTGCGGCATGCATTGAACCTAACAGCTCAGTGGTCCCTTCCTCCCAATGTTCACTGATTACTGGTGACAAGTAGCAAATGAAGATATCCTAGCAGCCCTAAGGAGTTCTGGAGTTATTCCCAGGGTGAGGTTATTTATCTTCAAATTTAAACTTATTAAACACAAAATTTTAAAAGAAAAACAAAAACAAAAAACAAACAGCATTTATGAAAAAGAATGGGTATATGTTCACACCAACTTCCAGTTGTTAAATAAAACCATGAGATTCACTTTCATCTCCAAGAGAAAGCGGATCTGCTGGACAGAAGCAAGTATGTGAATGTTCCACAGACACCTGCACCCATAAACTTCTGTGATGTCCAGATCAATAAGGTAGAAAAGATTCCAGAAGCCTTATCTTCCTAAGGGTCATGCTTGAAAGTTAAATGCCAATCACAAGTGTGAATGATAGACAATGATAATCACATTCTAACTCCCAAATATGTGAACATCCAGACCTTACATAACAAAATGAATTTTTTCAGGTATGATTGGATTAAAGATTCTGAGACAGGAAGGTACCCATGATTGATCAGGTTGGACCATGAGAGGGAGGGAGGAGAAGGAGAAGCTGTGGCCATAGAAACTGAGGTGGGGGCTATACTCTAAGATCTGCGCAAAGCATGTAACAGGGCATTCAATTCAAAAGTTCAGCCAAGCCAGAACTTTGATATGCAAGTGGCATAAAATGCCTGCTGGGACAGCAGCCAGTGAACAGTACCATCCAAAGGGCAGCCATGAAGGTTGCCATTCAAAAAGCTTTAAAGGTCAGAGATTCCCAAGACCTTTGAAAGTCACGTTACAATACATGTGTCCCAAGTGCAAGGCATGGAAGATTGAATTGAATGTTTGCCCTCTGGTTTCCTTGTCCTTCCTATTCACGGTTGTATTCCTTCCCACAGAATGGGAATGTTGCTCCGTCTGCCATGTCCTGTAACTTTTGTAATGTCTTTAGTTGTTGTCCATTCATATATCATGTACCTAAGATTCCTTTCAAACTCTTTAGTAACTTCCTTTTTTTATTTTTCCATAGAGAACAAAGCTGGGTTTACTTTGAGTTACTTGGACGATTTTGAACTTGAATTTTTGAGTGATGTTGTGTCACTAGGATTTGGGGAACTGTTGGCGAGTGACAGAACAAAGTTTGCAGTGTAAGATGTGGACCTAGGGGTGGGACACTGTTGCTTGCATGGACAGCAAAGGCCCATGTTTTGAAGATTTGGGATCCAGTGCACGATGCTTCTGGAAGTTGACAGAACCGGAAAAAGAAATTAATTAGGTTATGTAGAGTGTGCTCCTCACAGATGTGGAGTGAGAAATGCCCCCCGTGGGCTTGCATATTTGAACAATTGGTCCCTGATTGGTGGGAAGTTTGTGGAACCTCTGAGAGTGGAATGCACTTTTGATTGTCGACAGCCTTGTCCCACTTCTAGTTCATATTCTCTTCCTTTCTGTGGTTGAGATGTTCTATCTGCACCTTCTGCTCAGACCACCGGCTGCTATACCCTCCTTGTCATGATGGACTCTACGCTTTCTTTCTTAAGTTGCCGTGGCTCATGATACTCTATTACTTCAGTGGAAAGATAACAATGGGAACTGGGGGCTAGGAACTCTTTCTTTTTCTCTCTTCACAGAATCTCTGACAGGAGCTTCCTCTGCTATGTGCAGTTAGCATGACATACTACCTTGTCCTAGGCCCAAAAACAATAGGACGACCTATCCATCAAACACTGAAACCTTCAGATCTGTGAACAAAAATAAACCTTCTCTCTTATGAATTATGGATCTCAAAGATTTGTTTCAGTAATAGAAAGATAACATAAAGGATATTTACCCAATGACAATTAATACAATTTTCTATTGAATTATTTTAATATTAAAATAAGAGCTTTATCTATGGCATAATCAAGACTGAACATAACCCTCATGTCAATCAACAACTAAGCAGACGAACTAATAATTAAAGTGTGTCCATTAAATGAATGGAATAGTATTTGATCCCATATAATAACCAACTTCTACTACATGAAATGATAAGGTGAAGTTTCAAAAGCATTGTTCTGAAAAAAATTGCTAGCCACAGAGACTGCATCTTATTTTGTTTCTTTCTGAAAGAATTCTCTAATAGTCAAAACTGAATGTGAATCTCTGTTTAGAGGGAGCATATCAATGGCTGCTTATGACCAAGGGTGCTGGGGGGAATTGAATTGAGAGGGACAAGGAACTTGGAGGATGTGAAGTTGTTCCATTCTGAGTGCAGTGGTTGTTTGATGGGTGAATATATTTGTCAAAATCCATTTAACTGGGTACATTTTAATTATGAAAATTATACTGTAATCAGGTGGCTTAAATTTTTTAAATGCCAAATGTTTAAGCATACAGTATGGTGTTAATAAAATTAAAAACATTTCTGGGACAAGAAATTTAGACTGGGTTACAGTATTGTATCAGAAAGCTAGAGAACGATGAAGGCAATAATAGCGGGTCTTGTCAAATTTCACCAGAGAAGGCAAGAGCCAGCTTTCTACTGGCCAAAGACAGGGCAGTTTTAACAGCAAAGCGATGATAGTCACAACTTGTCAGAACACAGTCAGTATTTAAGAACTGGTGGTCCTGTGGTTTGAAGATGGTTTCTTCTTGGAATCTCAGATTGAAACTTAATGCTGACTATGAGGTAGGAAGAAGTAGGATCAGCTGAGAACTTTAAAGGGCCCTGCCTACACGCATGGTCGTGTGGTTAGTGGAGTGAAGGGTTGTCCTGAAGTGCTCCAGCTATAATGTCTGGCTGGGTTCTTACATGTTGCCTGTCCTTGCACCACCTTAGGATTTTACAAAGAAGGTGATCACCAGATAAAGCCTTTGACCTTGTACCAAAACTGTGAACCAAATAAGCTTCCTTTCTCTGTGTCTTTCTTAGAATGTGGTAATTTGCTCTTGATAAAAGAACATGAACTATGAAGAATGAATTTTGAAAGAAAAGGGAAGAAAAGGTGGAGAAAGACAAAAACATGGAAGAAAGAAAAAGGAAATGGGCTTACTAACTATCAGGGGATGTAACTAGACACTTAACTACCAACCGTTGTCTCTGCACATTAGAACTAAACATCTATGTCGTAGTTCTTGTCCAAAATGTGTGGCACAGAAAACAAGTAACTCGTGGTGGTAAAGAAACCACAAAGAAAATTAATTTCCAAGTTTTTAACAGAATAATACTAATTAACAAATAAAGAATGTACCATGAATTAGAAAATTCTTTTCAAAGCTATGTTTGAAAATAATTGGCTGGGAATACTACCTTGAAAAGACAATAGACTGTTGGGACTGGGTTGTTCTATCTGAGTCTACAGCTGAGATTTAGCACAGCATGGGGCAACAGGGGAAAAGGTGCCCTGATGAAATACACCACAAAGCAAACTGCAGTGTATTTGCCCTGAATGCTGAGCCTGAGTCACAGTTAACTCATGTGCATGTGAAACACAGAGGGAGATAGAAATATGTTGCCTGATACCATCAAGATCAAACACAACCAGATTGTGAAGAACCACATGGAAATCTACAGCAATGCTGGAGCAAAAGCAGAGGGATTCTATAACCCTAGGAACATGTGAGCCCAAAGCTGGGTCATTCACAATGACAAGCCCAGAAATTACGAAATAGCCACAGCTGCATATGAAAAATCAATGCTCTGAATGTGACTGCCAATGGGGACTGACTGAGAAGCCAATGATAATGGCACTGGGACCTATCTCTTCTTCATGTATTGGCTTTTTGGGAACTTATTCTATATGGATGCACATCTTCTTAGACCGAGATGGAGGGGGGAGGCCTTGGTCTTCCCATAGGGCAAGGTATCCTGCCCCATCTTAAGGAAGCAGGGGGAGGCTGGTGGGGGTAAGGGGGAGTGGGAGGGCCGGGTACAAGGGGAGTAAATGTAAATTTTTCTCGTAATAAAAAAAAATCAGTGCCCATGATAATTTAAAAAATCGTATGGGAATTAATGCAGTTATTTCTTCAATATCATAAACATCATTATAAATTATGTAAATGAATATGGTTAAAGTATTAAGAAATGTCTCAGAGATAAAAGACTGCCTTTCTAAACATGAACTAGGAAAGGTTTACTGGTTAAAGCCCAAAGACAAAATCACAGGTGGAAATGCTGATAACTGAAGACTAAAAGCGTTCAAACTTAGATACAATTTTCAAAGCATAAAGAGCCAACACTTAACTGGGAGGAAGGCTCTCAACTTTCCCAGCAGACAAAGCTCAAGCAGTTTGCAGACACTAGAGGCACTCCTGCCAGTCAGCAGCACTCAGAAGGAGGACAGGCAAAAATGAAAAATAAATCTGTAACAAAGTACAGGTAAGGATTTAATACTAAAACAATCATTCATCTTCGTAATGTGAAAAGCAAAATGATGGCATGCAAATAAATATAATGATAATGTGCATAATGGCAAACAAACATAAAGGAATTACTATTAATAACTCTACACACATATAAGGTAAAACTATTAAGGTCATATTGGAAAAGATAGCAAGAATTTCTTAAGCTTAATCTATACTTTATATTTTATATTATAAGCCTAATCTTGTATTGCTTATGTAATTCATTAAAGTGAATTTTTGAACCATATAGTGAACAAGTCAATACATGTACTATGGTATTTCAATGCCTTATGGGTTTTTCTTGGCTTAACCCAATCAATAAAAATGTGTTTCTCACTGTGGAATGCTCAGTAACCAGACCTGTCTATTGCACCTCTCCTGCCAATCCTCAGGGAGCTCTGCAGAAGTGCAGGTGGATGGTGTGGGACAATTCTGTATTCTGTCAATTACGTTTTAAATAAACACTGATTGGCCGATAGCCAGGCAGGAAGTATAGGCAGGAAAATCAGACAGGAAATAGAGGTGGGTCAATGAGAACAGGATTATTCTGGGAAGAAGGAAGAAGGTCTTTCCCCAGTCCTATCCAGACACCTAAGAAGAAAGATGTGATCTGCCCTGCTGGAAAAGGTACTGAGCCATGTGGCTAACATATACTAGAATAATGGGCTAATATAAGCTATAAGAGCTAATACAAAGTCTGAGCTAATGGAGACCATTGTGTGATTTTCTTTGGGACCTAACGACTGTGGGAGCCAGGTCCTCATGTTACAGGTGGACAGGAGGAATAAATGACGACAAGGAGACCATGTTTCCTGAACACAGCCTGGCAGCCACACATAGGAACTCACAGCAGTGGAGAGTACAAGCTGAAGCCGGTCAAAATACGAGCATGGAGAGGGAAGGTAAGCACAAATTCCCAGCCCTAAGTCAGGGATGCTGGCAACTGACAGCTGACGAGAGAGGTGGAGTCCTTTTTCTTTAAGGGTGTGGTGCCTGCGTAGGGGGGGGCGCTGTTCTGGGGGGAAGTCTGAGGGGAAGGTCACATAGTCAAGAGAACATGGGCAGTACCAACTCTATTTGATGGGAAAAAGAAAAAGACACAAAGATGTGTCAGTAGGAAAGGGGGTGCATTGGGGGAGAGCCGGGGAGGAGTGAATGTGGCCAAAATGTATTTATGAAATTCTCAAAGAACTAATTCAAAAATGAGAACTCAAATGTGTTTCTTAGACAAGCACATAACACCAAAAACAATAACATTATATTACAAGAACTATAGAAAATTACTAAATATTAATCCCTTTTTACTAATTGTACTTCAAAGTAACTAAAGGATAAGCACATGACATGGGTGAATAAAAACCAATATTTAGACTTTACTGCACGGTAAAGGTAAGTTAAACCTTTATTGAATTACCACACAAGTGTATAAAATTATTATATGTGAATCAAAAATGAAAACAAATACAAAGTTTGAAAACTTGGCATGTGATTTACAAGCCATACTGTATCCTTGTGATGCGCTCCCATGGCATAGAGATGTCTTTGTCTTTAGAACTGTAAGATTCCATTAAAAAAGTTTCTGTTGCAAAATGTCCTCCCTCGAGAAACAGAAAGTATATGGACATAAGCACTTGCTTCATACGTATGATAGACAAATCGTCAAGCCATGCTCCAGGCACATCCACCTTTACTCACCCACTCAACCAAACATTATCACAGGTAGTTCTTGTCAACGTGACACACACCTGCACATACCTGGGAAGAGGAAACTTTAATGGAGAAATTGCCTAAAACAGTCTGGCCTATAGACAAGTCTGAGGGTCATTTTTGTTATTGCTGATTGGTGTAGGAGAATCCAGTGCACTGGCGGGAGTGCTACCCCGGGGAAGGGAGTCTTGGGTTGTATAAGAGCAGGCTGAGCAATCAACAAGGAACAAGCCAGTGAGCAGCCCTTAGCAAGGCTTTTGCTTTAGATCCTGATTCCAGGTCCCTGCCCTGCCTTCTCTAGATGATGTACTCTGACCTGTAAGCCAAATAACCCTCTCATCCTTGAGATGGTTTGGGCCATGGTATTTATCAAAGCAGTAGGAAGCCAAACTAGAACAAAAGCCAATCTAAGTGTTCTCATCAAAGAATTCTGTAAATGTTGCAAGATCCAAATTCTGATGTTTATCTGAGGGAGCTTAGCCAGTGAGGACTGGCCTAATTTCCCATGAGCCCTTTAATACAGCCCATGGTCCAGACACAGGAAACTAGAGACTTTGAAGAACAGAACAAAGTTGCTGACTTGGAGATGAAAGAAACCTCTGTGAGGAATGAAGTAAGGTTCTCTAAGTATAGAGGCAGAAGCCATTTTTTTATTGTTAAAAGAAAAATTTACATTTGCTCCCCTTGTTCCCGGCCTTCCCGATCCCCCACTACCCCACCGCCCTCCCCCTGCTTCCTAAGATGGT
>JAQHUG010000336.1:653736-675043 GCA_028555095.1 Dicrostonyx torquatus | reverse complement strand
TTAAGTGATTTTCTAATATCTTCCAATTTTTCATTTGTTTTTTCCTCCATTTCTTTAAGGTGATTTCTAATTTCACCTTTAAGAATTTCAAACATTCTCTTGAGGTTATTTTTTTGATCATTTTCTTCTGGTTCTTCCATATTTGGTTGTTCAGGTCTTAGTTTTGTATGGACTTTAGGTTTTACTGGTATTGTGTTCCTCCTTGTGGTGTAGCATGTCATCTTACCTTTTCTATTCATCTTTTCCTCTAATAGGTGTGGTTGGGGCTGTCTGAGATTCTGTTGGATAATTGGGATTCTAGGTGCCAGTGAACCCAAAGCTAAGATGTTTTTCTTTGTGTTACTGTCAGTATCACAGTTCTAGTTACCCTGTTGGTTATTCCTGTTCCTGCAGGTAGCTCAGTGCTCCTGTGCTTTGGTCTCCTCCCTTTGAGTTTGCTGTCTCAGGTCTACTTTGGCCTAGGCTACTGGCTTTGATCTGTTTCTGTAAATCTTTGTCTGGATCTCCTTTTGCAGAACTCTCTGGCTTCGAGTTAGACTTGTTCTGTTGGCAATTGTTGGCTCTGGGTCTGTATTCTGGGTCAATCCTGATCTGCTCGTGACCCAGGTTTTGGATTGCTTCTTGGCTTCTGCTCCTGGTGGAACTTTTTCTCTCTGTGTCTTAGGCAACTGGTTCAGTCCCACTCTGGTTCCAGTGGAGGTTGCAGACTCTGGGTCAGGTCGTTGGCTCAATCCTGGTCTGCATTGTTCCAGGACTGGGTTGGTTCCTAGGGCTGGATTTGCTCCTGGCTTCTGCTCCCGGTGGAGCTTCTTTCCTCCAGCTCTCACTGTGCTCCCGGCCAGAATTCTTATGAGTATGAAATCAGGAAAGCTTTCATCCTAAGTTCACAGTGTTTGCTACACAGAATAAAATAAAATACCTGCAGTCCAGAAAGAGATAAGTCATGGGTATACCCAGCACAAAGATAGGATGACCTGAGGACTAAAGGGGACTGTGCAGGACTCCTATGGTGGCTGTGTCCCTCAGAGATCCAGGAATAGGGTGTAAGTGTTCTGTACTAACATGTAATTAAAGGCACTTGCCTTTGACTCCAGACAGGAGGCTTCTGTTCACTTAACTCCATGCTCACGACAAAGGCCTGACCCAGCTTTCAATAAGGCATTCTGCAATGCAGGTTTTCTTCTCTGTGACAAGAGGTTTGCTTGTCCTGGGTGTCTAATAGACCTAATTACCACCAGATAATGTGATAGCTCCAATGGCAGAAAATTGATGAACCCCAGTGTAATGGTCAATGCTGATTGTCAGCCTGACAGGATCTACAGTCACCAAAGAGATGAAGCCGATGTGCTACCTGCAGAAGAGTCTCTGGATTGGGTGAACTGAAATGTAAAGATGATGTGGGATTCCCCTCTGTATGCTGTGAACTGTTTTGGACCTATAGCAGAGCTATAGGGGAACAGAGCTGAGTGTGGAGGGTAGGGAGGAACTAAACTGAATGCTGGGAGAAAGAAGGGCTGTGTCAGAAAGAAGCCATGGAGCTGCTCGAGACAGATGCTGGGAATGGTCCCTGGTAAGCCAGAGCCACATGGTGATATACAGAGTAATAGAAATGGGTTAAATTAATGTAAGAGTTAGCCAATAAGAAGCTAGAGCTAATGGGCTAGCAGTAATTTAATTAATACAGTTTCTGTGTGATTATTTCGGTGCTAAGCAGGCAGAGACAAAAAAGCTGCTTGCTGCTACAGAAAGACCTACTCTAAACAAGAGTGTCATCATTCATTGGACTAGGGTCCTGGAGTGAGGAGAGAGAGATCACCAGTTGAGCGCAGCATTCATCTACCTCTGCCTCCTGGCTACAGTGACAAAGTGACCAGCCACCTCATATTCCTGTCATCATGTTTTGACTTCCCTACCATGATAAATTCTTCAGCTGTTTTTGTCAGGTGTTTGTCAGCCAGAGGAGAGGTAAATACTATGCCCAGGCAGCAGTGATGTATACATAAACAATAAAGGAGCGATACTGAGGAAAGGAAAGACCACACACTCCCTCAGTAGCAGAAGGCAAGCAGGATTCCTGGAAATCTTATCTGGCAAGATCATGTGATCTTTTAATCAGTCGAGACAAAACTGGACACTCCCCACCTTCCCCTACACTTGGGAAACTTAAGGGCCTCAGGACTCTGTGACCTGTCCCTTCTCATTCTTCGAACTACTGGCCACTGACTACCTTCCTTTTTTTCCCAATGCTTTCCTTTATTATTTTTTTACATCCCAACTACATTTTCTCTTCCATCCTCTCTTCCCAGTTTCCCCCACCTTCCCTCTGTCCCCTTCCCCTTCCCTCTGTTCCCATTCACTCCTGTTTCTCTCTGAAAGAAAAAACAGGACTCAGCCTGGAGGTAGTGGCACAAGCCTTTAATCCCAGCACTCAGGAGACAGAGGCAGGCATATCTCTGTGAGTTCGAGGCCTGCCTGGTCTACAAGAGCTAGTTCCAGGACAGGCTCCAAAACTACAAAGGAACCCTGTCTCGAAAAACCAAAAACTAAAGCAAGCAAACAAACAAACAAAGGACCCGATTCCCATGGATATCAACCAAACATGGCCAATCAAGTTGCAGACTAGGCACCTCCCCTTCTATTAAGACTGGATGAGGCAACCCAATATGAGGAGTAGGGTCCCAAAAGCAGGCAAAAGAAACAGAGATAGCACCTGTTTCCATTGTTAGGAGTCCCACAAGAAGACCAAACTATACAATTGTCACATATATGCAGAGGGCCTCGGTCAGTCCCATGCAGGATCCCTGTTTGTCAGTTCGGTCTCTGTGGGCCCCTATGAGCCCAGCAATTATTCTGCTCTTCTCATATATTGGTGCCTAACTCTATTGCCATCAGAGAGGCTTCATCCATTATGTGTGTCTGTGTGTACCCGCGCGCATGCGTTTGCACACGTGCATGTATGTACACGTGCATGTGTGTCCATGTTCAGGCAGGTGTCTGTGGAAGCCAGAAGAAGGCATAAGTGCCCCTCAAGCTGGAGTTGTAGGCTTCTGTGAGACTCTTAGTTTGGCTGCTGGGAACCAAACTCTGATCCTCTACAAGGGCAACAAGCACTCTTGCTTGTGAAGCATCCCTCAGCACCCTTCTGACCATTATAACTCAATTATTACACAGTGTGTATCACCACCTAACATGCTGAGGGATGTTTTTACAGCTTTCATGAGGACAAGAAGAAAACCACTAAACCTTCAGCTAGACAGCAAATTCTTGGAATGGGCTAGTTCCGTGTATTTTATTCCCTGATATGTCTCCATGCCTGTGTCTTTCCTTGTTACCTGATAGACCCTCAGTTTATTTTCTAAATGAATACATAAATGAGCTATTTTTCTAGTATTTTATATGAGGGTTTATTTTTGCTCCTCTGTCCATAAAGAAATAAACCCTGGAATAAAGCAAAATGACATTGAATTTGCAAGAGTCACTTCAAAAGAATAACTACCAAAACAGAGCCAAAGAATTTATGAAAGAAAGCTGATTTTAGTGAGGAAGTCTGGGGCTAGGTTTCATAAAAAATGGGGTTCACAATGAAGAAATTTGTTTTATTTGCTCATTTAAAGTCATATCTTATTTCATATAGAACTGTGTCATTACCATAGTTTTTTAATATAAATTAACTACTGACTATCTTAAACAGTGATAATATGTATCTATCTTTTTATGCATAGAAAAAATTCTTTATCCTCTTTCAGTACCTTCTTTAAAATTACAAGGCAAATATCTAGAATATTTAGGAAAAAATTCTAGATTTCATACAATTTAATCTATGCCCTAGTGAATCTTATCTGCTTTTGAAAACACTTGAGTACTGGTAAAATGCAAACACAGGTTTATTTTTAGGTATACAAGGATAAATTCGACCTTGAGTGGCTTATTTCCCATTGGCAGCAGAACAAGGTTTCTACAGTAAATAGTGCTAACATGTGAGGGTGTGGGGGGGGATGTGTCATACAAATAGCCTGCATGTTTACTTAGAAACCAAACACATAACACCTGCAGCGACCTGGGGAGAAGTTCAGTAGATAAAGCATTCACTTTGCACGTGTAAGGACTGCAGCTCGGATCTTCGGCACAAATATGGGGTAGACATGGCGGACCACCTGTAATCCCTGCAACCCCTGGAGTAGGAAGCAGTTGAAGAAACAATGCAGAGAGCAAGCTGGCCAGCCAGTCCAGCAGAAGTGGCAGCTCAGGGATTAGTGAGACACTTGCCTAAGTATGTGAGATAGAGAATAAAGAACACACACACACACAAGCAAAGCCCCTAAGTGTGCATCCTCTGCTCTTTAAATTGCTTTCATTGCTTTTAAGTTTTTAACTACATTATTTCATTATTTTATCCACCAGCTCATTAGACTGAAGCAGAAAGAATAGAAAATTTTTGTGACATACTTTCTAGCCATCTGTCTCAAGAGTGTGGTTAAGGAGACCCCAGTAACTTGCCACGAAGCTCACTGGCTCCAGTGTTCATCTCATAATTATCTTCTCTCTTATAAATTAATTATCTTTCCTGGAAATGGAAGGAATAACAGTGTGAGCATTGGCTGACCTCCTGGATATTTGATGGGTTCATTGTTAAATTGCATATAATTGCTTCCAAATGTCCCCCAGATTTTACAGCAGTGACCTGAACACATCAGCAGTGTTTTCCTATCACATAGAGATGTGCTTTTGAAGCCTGATTCACAAGTGATAGTTGTCACACTTGGCGTTGTGGCTTCCATTTCACTGTGAAGTGATTGATTTGGGATATTTAGCTATCCATTAGCACCAGCGTTCATCTTTTCTTTATGGCATATACACTCAGAAAAATGATAGATTAGATATCTTCACGTTATTCATCAGCACCAATGCTCACCATTTCTTTGTTAGAGAACATTCAAAACCATCCCTTCTAGCTATTTTATTTATTGGATATGATATTCTACTGCTTAGAGTAACCTGCCACTAGCCAAACATTTACTTGAATTGTTATGATGACACTTTAATATCAAAGGTCACACCACAACCAACCCCAGGAGCAGTTACCATGTTCAACTGAAAGGTAATGATGACTTTTTCCAAGTAATTAAACCCATAAACCTAAGCCAGCTGCCTGCAGGACAGAAGGGGTGCAGTGTTTCATATGTTAGCATCACCTCATGGTGAAACAGGAACAATCAATTAAAAACTTTTCTTTGATTAAGAATTACTGTGTGTGCTTCAAGGGCACAGGTATTAAATGAGGTCGCTGTTAAGCCTAAGGAAAGATGTCTCAGAAATCCATGGAACAAAGGATGTTGAGCCGGCACAGCTAGTTTGAAATGTCTAAAAGAGGGACCAGTCAGAAGAATAGCAGGATGTAGGGTCTGGGCCACACATGGATCCTTGCTGAATGTTCGCTAAAGTGCAGGGTCTTACTGCTCATCTATCTGCCTTTTGCAAGCCTGGGACTCCACGGGTTCAACACTCACTCAGAGGCCTCAGGAGAGATTACCCAAAGGAAAGTGTTAAGGAAATAGGTGTGTGGAAGGATTTGGGAAAGAGGAGGAAACGTGGCTGGAGGTGCAGTGAGGTAGGGTGATCGGGAGTGGACAAGAAGGAACTTAGCTTCCCAAAGAGAAGCAGGAAAGTTTAAATGAGCCCTCCTGGAGGAAGGCAGGAGCAGAAGGCACATGCTCGGCACAGGGAGAGGCTGCTTTAGGCATGCACCATTTTATTGGTTAGAAAATGAATTTCCTCATCTCTGGAGTCTCCTGAAAGCATGCTCTATTCAGAAACATAGAGCTTCAGTTTGGGAATCCCCTGAGAACTTTGAGGCTCCAACTGAAAGAAATGCAGGGGCAATGGCAGAGCCTTTTCTAGAATCACAGACCCAGGAGGAAATTTGGACAGAGGGCAACAAGCATACTGTGTGGACCAGAAGTGCCTTATGCTTGTGGGTGGGACAGAGGTCATGGTAGGGAAGAGAGAAGAGGTGGGAGGAGGTGCGAGACAGAACAAGGGGGATATGAGGGACATGGAGGAAGAGAGGAGGGGGGAGGAAGAGACACCGGAGGAAGGAAGGGGAAACAGGGAGGATGAAGGAGAGAAAGAAATGGAGAGAAGGGAGCAGGATGAAGGGGAGGGAGAGACTAGGAAATGCACACCTCACTGTCAAGGCAGCTGCAGAACTGCAGAAACAAGAACTTCAAAACAGATAGGTTGGCTTTGACTGGTGGGAAGGCACTGAAAGGCATTTCAAACAAATGTGCAGATAAGGGCTGGTGCCATGTAAATGTCTGAACTTTGAAGAATAATTGCTAGCCTTTATCAAGCACTGCCATGGGCTGGCTGGCTCAGCTCTGCGTGCCTCTGTAAGCTCCTCTGGTAATTCCCACAACATTCTGATAAGGCAAGAACCACTTCGAGTCCTTTCTTCAGAGATGAAGAAATTCAGATGAAACTGGGAACAAGAAACATGCTCAAAGCCACAGCTCCTGAGAGAGCTGGACTCAAACTCACAGAGTCTGGCTTCAAGGACTGGTACCCTAACTACAGCGATGTAAATAGGTCAAGGGGAGGAGGGCAGTTGTCTGCCCAGCTCCTGGATATGATTGCATGCAGCAAGTGTTAACCTGACCAGCAGAACATCTGGCAAGATTCGCTGAGTATTCAAGAGTACTAGCATAATCTGACGCTTCAGAAGATTTAGATTAAGATGGTCTTTTCTTGGTATGGCCAGCACAGGGGCAGATCAGTCTAATTCTATCCTCCTTATCCTTCAAGGTGGTCATGTGATATCATTCCAGCCAATAGTAGTCAAGCAAAAACAAGTTTCAATCTAATTTGTAGTACCTTATTATTAGCTTATTTTAAAGTATTTCAGTGATTAAATTAGATACCTTTGAGTAATACAACATAATTGATATAGGTGTATTTTGCATACAGGGGGTAATGGGGACATACTGATCAAAGCCGAAGACTTCTTCTAGTACCTTCCAGGAAAGTTTAAATTCACCTAAGAAAACAAGAAAATCAACTTATGTATTCTTTCAATTATTATTTTCATTACTTCTTACGTCCTGGAGTACAAGTGTGCTGGCCAGAGAAGCCACAGCCCTTTGGGTCTCATAAGGAAACGAAAGAACCATGAAACAGGTTTGAGTCCTTGACCATATCCTGCAGAAGCATCTCTCAGCCTGATCAGCCACTTGTGGTTGCCTCCGTATTAGGGAGAGGAATGAAAGTCACTAGAGAAAGCAAGTACACGGAAGTGTGGATTCTTCCGCGGACCTTGGTGTTCAAGAAGGGAGAGAGTTCTTCAACTCCAGGCCTTCAGGGACTCTGGCTCTTGTTTCTACCAGCTGCCCTTGGCTAGCTCAGTTCTGGAGTATTTTCTCTCTTGCCCTGTGAAGAGTTCTGTCTCCAACCCGTGCCTCATCCAAAACACTTAAGGTAAGCCCCTGTTGTCATCCAAGCCATACCTTGATGATGGGAGCTCTTTTTGTTTCCTTTCTCACCTCCACAATTTTATTTTTTGTCAGGAAAGCATGGTCTCTGGCAAACATAAATATAAAATAAAAACTTCATCTGTATAAATAGTTACGAATACCATGTTTTAAATTTCTGATTTGAGCAGGTCATTAAATGCTTTCCTCTTATTTTCTTTTATTTTGTTTTCAAATAGTAAAGGATCTGAGATGAGAAAAATGACTGAAATTATGATTGTTAAGATTAGAAGCAGTGCTATGAGCTAGCAGTTATCAAACTAGGGTCCCCTGGATTTGCGGAGTAGATTTCACCTGACAAGAACTCATATTCTCAGGTCCATCCCCCATTCACTGGATCACAAACTCCATCTGCCCAGCAAACTGTCATGTCTACATCTCCAGGGGAGCTTGAGGCAAGCTTTAATCTGAGAGACATTGCTAGGGCTCTATATGGTTCAACTCTCTCCCCTCCATTCACCCTGCAATGCAGACTACTCAGGTCAAGGCCCAAGTCTTCATCTTCTCAACCCTGGTGTCAGACAATGAGCCTCACACAAGGGGAACAGAGGACAAGACACCAAATCCAATCTACTTATTAGGGATGACAGGGGCAATGCTTTCTTTTCAAAACAAGTTCAAATAAAGATGATTTATTCATTTAATAAAATACGGTCACCCACATCCCTCACTGTGAGCTTGCTTTCCATAATTTCAATTTCTCCAATTTAGCTGAAACTTAAAATATTTAATGTTGAGTTCAGTAACTGTATATGATAACTAAATATTTCATAACTTTGAATTTGTGCACCAGTCTGACCAGCTTGATAAAGTCTCACATCACCCCTTCCTGCTTGGTTAAAAGGACAAGAATCGTCTCTGTCAATGTACCCATATTATATGCTCTATGCCCCTAGAGAGCCAACCAGAGCTGTAAGTCATCAGACCAGCTGTTGTAGGGTCAGAGGGCTTGTGACCAACTCTCTCTTACTCCCTTTTTAAAAAATGGCCTCAAAGTGCAAAAGTAATGATGTTGGCAGTTCAGATATGAGAAAAGAAGGCACAATGCAAAATGAAAATTTGAGCATTCTTAGGAATGAGGAAAAATTAACAATAATTAAGTGGTTAGTCGCTATGATTTATACTAAGAAGAAATCTGTGAAAGAGGGGAAAATGCGTATTCAATTTTCTAGGCAAAAATCAAAGTCATAGTATGTGTGCTTCATTAATACTGACATCATTGCATATATGTTAAGAATAAAACAGCACAGAGCACTAGGTTTGTGAGCTTTCAGGCATCCACTGGAGTCTTCAAATAATCCTCCATGTATTAAAGGAAGCTACTAGAATGACAAAGAACTAATTCCTAAGTGTGAGTCAGAAATACTGCATATGAAACAATGGGCACTACTCTTAAGCACCATCATAATTTCTATGTCATTTTTCTTTTTATATTTTATATTCAAAAATATACAGAATATCCAGAGACAATACCGAAGTTTTAAATGAATGACACAGAAAGTTGTCATGAAGAAACAGGTTTTAAGTTGTTCTCAATGCACAAAGTTTTGGAATAATGTCCCCTCTCTGAGTGTGCCAACATGTGAACACCTCAGTGAGCATTCTTGGGTTTTCTGGTTTTGAACCATACTCTGTGGATTTGTCATGGCTTGTTGCTTGTTCTCCACATAAGACTTCTCCCTACTGATGCATGGGCCATGGCTCATTTTCACTGTTGCCTCTTTACACCCAGTGAATGTACCAATGTGTTTGTCTTCCTGCCATTTGTGAGAATTTGAGCTGTTTATTTTAGTATTATGAACGTTGTTGGGTACATCAATTATCATCTCATGGCCATATCTGCTTTGCATGCAGCCTTCACCTCTCCAATGACCCCACAGACTGACCACGAAGCATATTATGGGATGGCAACTACTCCATCTGCAATCAAAGAGCATTTACCTGATGACTACACTCTTATGATTTCAGTGAACCAATCTTGGAAGCAGAACTTTTTAGACTCTATATAAGGATAAACGCTCATGTGAACTTTCTACATTGTATTTTGAAAAGTTTATTTATGGATTTATTTATTTGACTATCTCTTTCTCATATGGGCCTTAATCCATTTGGGATTGCCATTCTGTGAGAATATGTTACTGGTCACTGTAAGTACCAAGTTTTCTCCATAGCATTCACAGAAAGCCCTTCAGCTGACTGTGGGTCTCCAACCCTGAATCTGCCAGCGCTAAAACTCTTATAAGCATGTGACAAGCAGATGGAGGACAGAAACTGACACTTTTCCACCCCACCGTCTAAAGTTCCAGTTTTTTCATCAACCACTTGCTGTGTTAGGCTTTATAAATTGGAAAGCATGTGTTCAAAGAACCATCTTTGGCCTTGGCCTTTAAACTTTTCTTATGAAGATAAGAGTTGGCTCATCACAGTACTTAGTAATTATAATTTTGGTGGGCATGAAATACTAAATCAATTTTGAGAAAATTGATATTTATGCATTATTGACTCTGTGAAATTATGAACATAATACTTATCTACCTATTTGGCTTTGGTCTCCTGAATTTTTTTTGTATAGAGTTCTGTAATTGTCTCTTGAGGTAACTCTGTTGCACCTACTATTTGGTAAGTACTTAGCATGAAGTTTTAAATTTCACCTCTCTATATGCTAACTATATAAAAACATTATCCAGGAACTTGGGAGATATCTCATTATTAAGCGTACCACCTGCTCTTTCAAAGGACCAGAATTTGATTCTCAGGACCCACATGGTAGCTCACAACCACCTGCAACTCAAGCTTCAGGGGATCCAACATCTTCTTCTAGCTGCCATAGTTACCAGGCAAGCACATGATATACAAATATATGTGCTGAGGAAACATTCAAATACATAAAAATAAAAATAGATAAAACTCTAAAAATATAATCAGTCTGTATATTGATTTTGTATCCAGCAGCCATATCAAATTCTTATTAGTTTTAGCATTTCACCTAAAGTTTCTTTCAATATTTGCAATAATCTACAATTATCCCAACCCCTGGGGACTTGAGGTAGTAGTTATTATTTATCAACCATGGTTTCTACAGATGGGAAATTCAGGTGGAAAAGAATGGATCTGGCTGCCTCTGCTTTATATCCTCAGTGGGAAAATCAGGGTATGGAATCATCTGAAGTCTTTCTCCCTTGGCATCTACTAATTCAGAGTAAAAAATGATGGTGGGTACCTATGTCTCTTGTAAAGAAGGATTTGTACCAACCTTAGGAACATGGCATTTGTCCCTGTCACCTTGCAAGGACAGCGTCACAGCAGAGAGAAGCTCCATCTGAGCTCTTAACTGAATCTACCTGATGAAATATCCTCATGTGGCCTCTCTGTGTGGAATAGGGTTCCTCTAAACACAATAACTCGTTCTAAATGTGAGTGCCTTGCTTAAAAAAGAAGAAGAAGAAAAGAGTATGTCCTGCATGGCTGCTGCTACATTCCTTTAGGATGGGCACTCATGGAGCCAGTCCCTCAGACTCAGAAAGCAAAAACCCAGATCACCCCTTCTCCATGGCAGAGTCTTGTCATACTCCCAACAGCTTGGAAGATGGTAGTAGTGGCTCTATGATGGACGATGATGTCCCATACAGGATTCGCACACAGAAAAATTACATACATATAATGATGGTTTCATTTCTTCATGTTCAGCTCTTATTTCTTGTATTTGTATTTTTTGTCATACTATGCTCACTGAAACTAACTTTAATGTCTTGCCAAATAGAACATGCAAGGGATAACACTGTATTTTCCCCCAGAGCAAATAAAATTCTCAATATTTGGATGGTATAATAAGAGTTTTCAAGACAGGTGATAACAGAGCCTGACTCACGTCTGACTCTGTCTCTGGTTGTGAGTAAAACAGAGTTTTCTCAGAAGATGGTGCCCAATTGCTGTTAAATTATTTAAAGTAAATTACAAGAATGTTTTAATAGAAAAGGGTGGATTTGCCGAGATGTCATCCAGCATTAGAGGTATTAGAGGAAGCAATAGAAACAATCACCAGAGGATTACTGATCCTTGGACCTGTGACAACATACCTGAGGAGAAATGACTAAAAGAAAGAAAGATTCAATTTTGCTTAGAGTTGAGGGACTAAAGTACATCTTGGCAGGGCAGGAAAAACATATACAGGAGGCAACTGGTCTCACTGGGTCTGTCCTCAGGAAGCAGAGTGACGTGGAAGAAGGTGGGACTATAAATCTCTTCCCAGTGACTCATCTCCTCCTGTAGAGCTCCACTTCATAAAGGTCTACAACTGTCGCACACAGCACTGCCAGCTGGAGACCAGGCATTCAAACGCTTGCCCCTACATGGATATTTCATGGTCAAACCACAGCGGTCTTTTATACTTGATCTTAGCCAAAGGGCAAGTAGCATAAAGATAGTAATCACCTAGAACTAATTCTTCTGAAAAACCACTGAAAAGTACAAACTGGACAAATTCAAAACCAGAATGTTATTTATTCTGGAGAAGTCCAAGAGCAACGTGCCAGGCAAGAGAGTTCATTCTATGCCCCCTTCCCTGAGCTGGCAACTGTTGGCCTCTCCCCGTGTCCTCCCATGGTCTCTACTCTTTGGGCACGTGGAAGCAGGGCAGGCACTCCAGTCCCATCCTCTTTGTAGAAGAACACCAGGACTATTGTCGGGAACATACCCTACTGACCTCATATAGCCCCGCATTATCTCTGCAGTGGCCTTGTCTCCAATTTTGGTCACATGGAGTATCAGAATTTCAGAAGACAAGTTGGGAGAGCGTGATTCAGACCCTGACAGATGGCCGTTCCTCAGTAGCACTGATGCACTGCAAAATGATAACGAACAGCTGAAGTGAGCAACAGACAATGAATTGGGAATTGGATGTGAAAACTAGGGGCCTTTTCACAGTGTGCAAAGAAACAGGACAGAAGAAACCAGAGAACCGATATGAAGACATTTAAGAAGCACGCTCCCTAAATAATGCCATCTGCACCCCAATCACACAGACACACTTCAGTGCACACCCGGCCGTCTGCACCCCAACCACACAGACACACTTCAGTGCACACCCCACCGTCTGCACCCCAACCACACAGACACACTTCAGTGCACACCCCGCCGTCTGCACCCCAACCACACAGACACACTTCAGTGCACACCCCGCCGTCTGCACCCCAACCACTCAGACACACTTCAGTGCACACCCCGCCATCTGCACCCCAACCACACAGACACACTTCAGTGCACACCCAGCAACAGTTACTGCTTTGGCTTTGCTGGTCTTTTTTTTTTTTTCGATAGGAGACACAGAAAACTGGGTGTCATGAGGCAAAGAAAAAACCTTGCTGCTGTAGTGAGATTTAGGATAAAACAAGCTGTCATTCTCCGTGTCTGTGATATTCATTCAGTAGTCCATGGTGGCTTCCAGGCAGGATTGGGAGACATAACCCATTATTTTTGGGAGTCAGAGCCCCACAGCCATTCGTATCTGTGAGTTGGTCTGCCAGTTTCTTTGCAATGCCCCTGGTGTCTATTAAGGGCCTCAGAAGTGAACTCTCCTGTCATTATTCCATTATTCCTGCTATATGGTGACTCCCCTCCCAGGATATTTCAAGTCACACCATAAAATCCTGTCACACTTTAAGTGTAAGTTCTATTTTTGTCTTGGTGCTAAATACTGACAAAAATCAACTTACAAGGAAGAAAGGCTGTTTTCAGTGGATAATTTCGAAGGATGAAGTCAATGGGCCATTTGACTCCCTTGCTTTGGGTCTGTGGTAGAACAGAGTATCATGGTGTAGATGATGTCCACCCCCAAAATCAGGAACGGGTTGGGAGGCTCAGGATCGTAATATTTTCTTCAACTGCATATTCTCAGTGAACGAATTTTCTCACGCTAGGCCCCAAAATTTCGAAACCTCCCAATTACTTTTAGTATACAGCATCTGGGAGGCGTTCAAAAACAAAGCAATGATCCTCTGTCCTACTAATACACATTTGGAATATTTACCTAGAAGTGTGAGCATAAGATCAAAAGCTGAATATGTGCACATGATTTGATGAATATTGCCATTTTTCTCTATGTATTGTGTCATTTTGGATTTGTAACAGGAGTGTCTAAGAATCCTTGCTCCCCATAACATTAGCAACAGAGAAAACTAATCAGAAATATTTTTGTTGCTTTTTGCTTTGTCTTGTTTAATTTCCAGGCTAATGCCACTTAAGAAACCCAAGATGAAAGGGAATAGCTCTGCTTCCTAGTCCAGTGAGATATTAACCATCTCCCTGTGCCAGTTTCTCCTCTGAGGAGAGAAAATCGTCCACCAAATAATTGTCTTCCAAATGATGAAGTTAATGTTTTATTCTACTGTTGGCCTCTCCCGATGGATTTTTGTCTGAAGAACTGCAGGTAGCCTGGGATTTCACTCTGTTTTGTGATAGGCAGGACAAAGCAGAATCTCAGACATTTGATGGAAAGTTTCATGTAGACAACTTCTCCTTACTGAGTGCTGGTTAGTTTTAACTGTCTTGTTTACAAAGCCTGGAATTACCTGAGATAAGTTTCTTTACAGGGGTTTACTTTGGTCGCTGACTGATGCAGGAAGATTCAGGTCACTGTGGGCACCATCAATCCCTGGGCAGGAGCTCCTGAACAGCAAGTAAGCAAGGAGGACTGCGTGGATTTACTTCCTTCTCTTCTTGGGTGTAGGTGTGATGTGACTAGCTGCTTGAATTTCTGCCTTGACTTACCTTCAGCAATGGACTATAACCCAGAATTGTCAACCAAATGAACCCTTTGCTGCCTTAGTTGCTTTTGGTCAGGATATTTGAACACAGTCCCGGAAATGAAACTAGAGCAAAGAGTTTATGGAAATAGGGAAACAGGTGTTTGCTAATAAATCTTGCTCTGCAGTAACCATTATTTTTCTCAGAGAACCATGGCAACTAATATCTTTTTATTAATATGAGTTATCTATAGAAATGGAACCAGAAGAAGACAGATGATACACAAATATAGATGAGATATACAGAAAAAAGTTCTCTACATGGCTTCTGACAAAAATAAGCAAAGCCACAGACTAAAGTGGTAAAGACAGACTTTAATTAGTGATAGTCAGCTAATTAGATTTCTATTGCTGAGATAAAACACTGACAAAACCCAATCTGGGGAAGAAAGAGTTTATTTTTGCTTACAATTCTCAGGTCGCACTCTGTCACTTAAGGAAGTCAGGGCAAGAAGTCAAGGCAGGAACCTGGGGCAGGAACTGAAGCAGAGGCCATAGAGGGTGCTGCTTACTGGCTTCTTGCTCGGCGCTAACTCAGCCTGCTTTCTTATACTGCACCAGACCTCCTGTCCAGAGGTAACACCGTCTCTGTGAGATGGGTTCTACCACATCAACCGTTAATCAAGAAGATGTCCCACAGACTTGCCCACTGGCCAGTTAGTTTGGTGGAAGCATTTCTCTGTTGAAGTTCTCTCTTCCCAAATGACTCCAGTCTGTGTCAAACAGACATAAAAGCTGTTGCAACAGAGAAAGGGCCATTGTCAACTGAATTTAAGTTAGCTTTGAACACAGATGACCAGGTATTGTAAAAGGAGCCTAGGGGTGAGAAACAGAGTTTAGTGGGATCAGTAAATGAAACACTGCCAAACTCACGAAAGGCATTTATAATGCAGTTAGGAATTGTATGGTCTGGCAAAGTAGGGGTGGAAGGTTCTCTACTTGAGCCCCAGGAAGTTGGATAGGTTTCCAGTACCAGGTATGATTTCTCACCTGTTGAGCACAACTCAGTCCAATAATACCACTTTTAGTTACCACTAAAACATGTCTGCCACTATTGCACCCTGAGAACCACCCCCCTCATTTGTTATCCAATACTAATTATTCAGTCCTGAAATAACATACACAAAAGTAACACTAAACAAAGTAAGAAAGCTGTATTTATACATATATTATATATATATAAATAATTGTAACAACAATTAAATAAATAAAGGACCTGAATTTTAGAGGGATCAAAAGCAGGAAGGGCATGAGAGGGATTGGAGGAAAAAGGAAGGGGAGAAGGAAGTGATACAATTAAATTATAATTTCAAAAATAAAAAGATGGAAAAGAAAACCTGAGAGGTGGTGTAGACCATGGAAAACCTACCCAACTTTCCTTTTTTAAATCACTTATGAAAGCTGTGCTGTGAAAAGAACAAGTGCTAGGACTACAGTTCTCATGGGTCGCCCAGAGTTATTCTAGGGATGGAGTCTTGAAAGTTTAGAAATCAAGTCAGTATTTGCTCAAGTCATTTCAAGTCAAGGTTAAGATCTGGTTCAGAAGGAGCTCATAGGTGACTGTCCTAATTCTAAGAAGAGCAGCACCCCCATTGCCTGATGGCCACATGTTGGGATCAGTTCATTGACAGGAAGCTTCTACTCACAAAAATTATTTACACACTTAAAAAGTCACCAAAGCTAGAATAAAATAATAATACATGTCTTCCTTTCACTTGTTCTCAGCAGAGTGACATATGGCCAAGCCTCTTCTTCCGTGCACCATCCATAATTCAAACAGAAGTGCTGCCTGCGTCCTCATTAGCCAAATTGTATTCATTGCAGAAAGCAGCTTCAGAAGCAGTATTGATCAGCAGGAAGCAAGATGGAAAAAAATTAACACAACTTGAAAAACTCCATTCTCTGGAGTGTAACTTGCCATCTGGAAAGATGGCATCATTAGGAAAGAGACGAGGAAGAAGTGTCTGTACATCACCTTTCCATTCCATACACAAGTCAGCCCTCATTAATTAGTTTCAACAGTGTGGATTCCGAGATCACTCAGAAGTGACCTGTGCGTTCTTACCAGAGAAGAGGTTTGTGCCTAGCATTTAACTTGAGACCTTCAAGTTGCCAACTTAACCAGGTGTATTTTCTTCTTCTTTAACTGTTCTGTGTGTAACCTTGTCATAGTACCTGTGATGCCAAGGTGTGGTAGACAAAACAGGCATATTTATTTTATTGTTTGAAATTCTCCCGTTTCAATTGCTCTGATAATTAATTGAATGTGCCTTTCTTCATTTTTAACTTAAATCATCTTACTGGATAAGAACAATTTTTCTGGTTTATCTTCAATAGTTTTCTTCAGCCCAAATAACTAACAACCCTTTTTGGCTTCTTCTATTTGTGTGTGTGTGTGTGTGTTTGTGTGTTCATGTAGGGGTACACATATGCCTGTGAGTAAGTCTATGCATACATGCAGTATGCGTGGACAAGTGTGTGTGTTTACACACATACACACCAGATGTCAACCTCAAACATCCTTCTTTAGGAAGCTGTCAGCCTTTTTGCCAGGTTCTCTAACAGAATTTTCAGAATTTGGTTAAGGTGACTGGCCACCAAGCCCTACTCACCACCCTCTAACCCACTGGGATTATAAATACACACCCCCATTTCCCCATGACTTCTGGTGAAGAAGCTCGGGTCCTGAAGCTTACAGAGCTAGAACTTTACCCACTGAGCCATCACCTCAGCTCCACTTTAAATAAGTGGTCAAGGTAAAAACACAACAAAACAAAATCCTCACATAACCAGCTCCCTACAAATTTACACAAAAATTACCACATTAAACACTTGTTAGTGGAGATGTGTGCTATCACTCTTTTTGTGTCTTCTAATAACTGAACAATTACCCCTATGCCAGAAAATTAAAATAGAATTTTCTCTCCTAAATCCATTATCTAAGTTAATAATTTTCTATTTACTTGAGTTTCAAAATTGTTTTTATATTACTGTTGTTTTGTTTGCTCACCTATAATCAGTTCACCTCCTTAGATGAAGCCTAAATGGGCTGAATAAAGATGCAAATGGTTTCTAAAGAATATGAATTGACCCAAATAATTGAGAGAAACTTGCAGTTAATGAGAAAGGGGCCCTATCAGAAGGCAGAAATAGTCATGGGAGGTAAATAGCATGTAATGAATCATTTTTTTTCCATTCACACTTGTGTGTTTGTTATAAATTTCCAATTTATTGTGAAGCAATTTCAAAATGAAGTTAATTATCAAATATAGAGCAATGTTCTTACTGTAGCAAATAGTTAATATAGCTCAACATGTCAACATGTGTGTTGGAGAAAAGCAAATACGAAATCAGACTCGAGTTGCTGTCATTGGAGAATGGATATGTGTTCTTGAGTGGAAAACAGAGAGTAGTAGATAGACGCTGACTGTTTCCTGAGGCTGCCAAGGCCATGAGGGAGGAGCCTTCCTGATTCTTCCAGCTTGGAGCTGCCCTGGTACCCGTTATGATCACTGACTGACATCTCTCCACTATCTGCTACCATCTGTGCACAGGGCTGCTCACTGCATTTCACGATGTCCTCTTAACTTATAGAAATGTTGAGTCACTGAAACTAGGGCTCAGTCTAATCTACCATAACATCATTCTTCCTTATAACACCCTATGTCCATCTTAGAAGGAGACCCTGTAAGCTAAGGGCAAGAAAGAGTAAATGTGACATCCGGTGTCATGACAACAGGCTCTAAGTAGACTTTTGCCATCTGGTCCAGACGTCTTCCCCTACCACACTCTGCCTTCTCTCAGCCCAAACACTACTTACCTTGGTCACCCAGGCTTCTTACTTCTGCAGGAACATACATTAGGTAATCTATGCCCTGTGGATCAGTAAGTGGAAAGTTTGTCTCCTCAGTTCCCACTGAGGTCTCAAAGTTGGCACAATGGGACTACTGTGCTCTTATACCACATAGATGGAAGCTAGGCTAAGCATACCTCTGCCACATCTACCAAGAAAGTTGACCCTTTGTGCCAAGCTCCCACCAACCTGTCTACAAAGGAACCCCAGAAACCCATTAGACAAATTGAAGTGATTTTTTTTCCCAAAAATAAAAGATACCTTATCCATCTAGAAGCTTGAGTGGAAGCATTTCTCTCCCTCTCCCCATGGAGGTGAGCACAGCTCTCAAGGTTCTCACTCTCCCCTCTGTCGTGGGGCTCCACAGTATGCAGTGAGTGAGAGCTGGTCAACTGCTCTGACACCTAAGGATTGATGAGGGTGCCTGCCTGGAGGGCAGATGCTAGCTGGCAGCAGCACCTCCTCAGCAGTGCAGTAGAGGCAGCTGGATTAGTCGTGTCCCAAACAAGCTCTTCAAGAGTATGTCTTCCAGGAAGGTTGACACCAGCTGGAAGGACCAGAGCATCGCCCCAGAACAAGGACTTTGGTGGATCAGAAAGCATCCACAAGGTTATACACTGGTCTGCTTAGCAAAGACTGCAGCAGTAAAAAACCCAAGACCCTATTCTAGGAAGTTCCCCAAAAGCCCTGATGAATGGAAAGACAACATTTAGACATGACATGCCAAAGAGCATTCTCAAGTAAGGAAGAAGGATACCTGTAGCTACACAAATCCGCTCTGTGCTTTCCCCATGAGTCATCTTGCCAGGTAGAGGGGAAAGAGGCAGCCAACTTTACAGTGTTAGGAAATGTGATAGGTTAGCTGCTAGGATAAACTGGGGGAAGCTATGGGGCTATCTATCTATCTGTCGTCTGTCTGTCTATCCTTTTATCTATCCAGCCATATATATATATATAATCTTTATATACTATGTATATACATATATATACTATATATACTTTATATATATACTATATATATATATATATCCTTTCACCTTAACTTACAGCAAAGACTTCTTTCTCACCCAGACCCATCTCATGGTAATGGCTTCTTTGGGCAGATCAAAACGAAATCTTTTTATAGACAAAGTGTAAACTTACCCTACGGCTCCCACATAGAACTCACACACTTCATCATCTAGTCTTCAGGTAGGTACCAAAGAGGCATTTTACCTGTTCTAAGAAGTCAAAAAGAATTGAAAGCATCCCTAAGGACCACAGGCAAAAGACAAGACTTCTTTTTGTTCACCTAAGCCAGCTGCAAGGCAGTTAGACACAGTTATCTGGCAGACAATGGTGGTATGAATTGCAGACTAATACAGCTGACAAAGACCTGAGAAAACTTTCTGAAGATCACATGATTTGGGAGATGGGATAATAAATGAACTTTGTGATAGAGAAAGATTTTGAACAACATTCCATCAAACTGTTTCACTTGCTTTCCATTTTCACTTGCTTTCTGTTACTTCTATTCAGGTTTTCTACATAGGAATATTTCTGTGGTTGCTTGAACACCTAAGGAGTTTACTGCTCCCTTGGTAAAGATTTTCTTCTGTTAACCAAATCGTGAGAAATACTTTCCCTGGGATCATCTTTCCATGCTGGACTTGATGCTTTATCTATCAGATGGATTAAGTGTCTTGCAGCATGAAGGAAGAGCTGTCTGTATTCCTTATTTATTCATTCCATCACTTGCCTCACGTATCTATTATCTGTCTCCTGATGGCAAAGCATGAACTAGACAGGACAGAGAGAAACATAGTTCTCAGTACGTTTGTGGGTATTTTTCCCTTTTAGAAGAAATGCGGGCAAGAGGCCCTAGGGCAAATGTTCATTAGTGGGGTAGATTTATTATGTCAGCAACGAGGCAGGCATGCTTTGCAGGTCATAGGAATTGGAAAAGGCTGGTGGAAATGAAGGTGTAGGAGATGCTGCAGAGAGATGTTGTCTATCAAATACATGAGAGTAATCTACATGTGACATCTGTGGATTAGCATGTCAAAACAATGTGTGGTGTGTGCATGCGTGAAAAGGTGCCTTTCCAATATTTCAGAAAATGTGTAAAGCACCAACATGTGAATGTCAGTTCCCTGAAACTAGAAACACGTTCTACTCACTGAAGAGTCCAGAACAATGGTTAGTGCATAACAAGAATGTGCTCCACGAGTTGTTATGAATGAGACAAAAGATCAGACATAGGGAAAAAAAAGAAATAAACAGAAAAGCAGGCCATGGAGAAAGTGGAACTCAGAGTTCTGACTTCAGATTCTTCACTCTTCTAAAATGTTCCAACACCTTCAAAAAGTAAAACAATAGGAAGTCCTGGATGCACAGAGTTGAGCAGTCTATCATCAGGTCAAATCTGCTTTCCTGCTGCTGATCTCAATGAGATTGCTCTAAGCGATATAAGGAGTCAGAGCACGTGATCCTGCTCTTTAATCAAGCGTTCACGTGCAGTGAAGGGCTAAAGTCCTTTAGCACTTCTGTTGGCTACAAACACACGTTCATACGAAACTGACATACACAGGGTAGAGGAAAAAAAGGATGAGAACAGAAGCAAAGGAAAGGAAATAAAAACAGAAGAAAAACACAGCTCTAACTTCCCTAAAGTGCTGCCTTTTAAAGCCAGTCACACCAGTATTTATACATACTTACATTAATGGATATTTTACTTGTATAATTTTGAACAATTACAGAGTGTCAAACAGTGGTATTAATGAAAAGCTAATTATAAATGATATTAGTGAAAACTCACAGGAGGTATCTGTAAGTCTGAGCTTTTTGACCTGTCTGTCCCTCCTCTTGACTGAGTGTCCCAATCTGAAGACTCTGGATGCTCCAGTGATGGCTTGAAGGTGGTCCAAAGGGCACAGCATAGGATTTGACTTTCCCAGAGCACAGTGGTCAAAATAAGAGTCATTTGTTCCCAGCTGCTCTGACTCAATCACACATAAACTATATTGTTTGCAATACTGTTTGGCCAGTAGCTTAAGCATATTTCTGGCTACTCATATCTTAAATTAACCCATTTCTATTAATCTGTGTATTGCTACATGGCTGTGGCTGACCGGCAAGGTTCCAGCACAACT
>JAQHUG010000336.1:632124-650855 GCA_028555095.1 Dicrostonyx torquatus | reverse complement strand
ATGTGTATTCTAGGATACAGCATGGAGGTGCATGTGTATTCTAGGATACAGTAGATGGAGGTGCATGTGTATTCTAGGATACAGTACATGGAGGTGCTTGTGTATTCTAGGATACAGTAGGTGGAGGTGCATGTGTATTCTAGGATACAGTACATGGAGGTGCATGTGTATTCTAGGATACAGTGCATGGAGGTGCATGTGTATTCTAGGATACAGTACATGGAGGTTCACGTGTATTCTAGGATACAGTGCATGTATATTCTAGGATACAGTGCATGGAGGTGCATGTGTATTCTAGGATACAGTGCATGTGTATTCTAGGACACAGTGCATCAAGGTGCATGCATATTTGTTTCCAGTGTGAACTCAAGCTGTCTGTCATTGCTGATTCTCACTTTCAATCATCAGTCCCCACATTTAAGAGAAGGAAATTAGAAAGGTATAATAATAGTCATAGAAACAATGGAAAGAGATAACTAACATCTTGTACCCTGTTTGATATGCTATTCTACTCCAGGGTGTGGGGAGGAGCTCTAAATGGAAGTAGTCAAAAAATTAGCCAAGGTTAAATCATCATCGCGAATGCAGCCACACTGAACAGATTACAGCATACAAAGGGAAGTTCTACACAGGATGGGGGAAATGTTATAGAATTAAAATTAATGAAAATAAGTTTGACATTCACAGGTTATTTTAAATTAATGTGGGTATGAAGAAAATGGCACATCCCCATGTGGAATAGGAGGTGTGAGGGAGAAAGAATGGGACTCAACCAATTTCTTCTTCATTGGAAGCAGCATTGAGTGGCTTCTGAAACCTTTGTGTGCAAACTCATTATACATCAGGAGCAAGCTTAGTAAACCTTCTCTATACCTCACCCTCCCAGGTTTTTGTTATGCATTTGTTTGTTTGCTTAAGTCTGCCTTATTTTTTGTTGGTGTTTAGAACTAGTCCCACCTTGAAGCAGAAATCATAAAACAAGGTGGTGAATGAAAAGGCAAAGACAGAGAGGCAGCAGCCTTGCATTTACACGTGTCTCCATGAAGCTCAGGGACACTGTGTCTCTGGCTTTTTCATTCTCCATTGTCTCCACAGCTAAGAGAAGTATGCTACCACAGTCCTGGAGAAAGAACCCCATGCGGTTAGACTTGCTGCAGTGTGAACCTCAACATGAGTCCCAGTTTCAAGCAAAGACAGATGCTTACAGAAAAGATTCCCCAAGGAGCACTGTAAGATCAATATGTCAGAGGACTCTCTAAATTCCTGTTTATTGTAGTGATGTTCACAAGAACCAGCATACGGAATAAGCCTATGTGCTCATCAAGGGATGAATGAAGAAAGCAAGGTTTGTGTAGAGTGCACTGTCCTTCCGCTGTAGACAGCGTGAGAACCCTGTTGATTGCTACACCATCCATAAGCATCTGGCCCAGAACAACACATAGCACAGGGTCTCACATGTGTGGAATATGGAAATGCAGAGTTCATAGGATTAGAGAGTAGAATAGCTGGCGTGGCTCCCGGGGTGAGGCAAGGCAACACGTTGTTCAAAAGATAAGTAATTACAATTAGATTGGAGGGCTGTGTGTAAGGGAGTGGTCACACAGAGTAGCAACCAGCCTTCTGGATGAAGTATTTTATTTCTGAAATTGTAGAGATTGCTATTACATGGTCTCTAGGCATGATCACCTCATGAGCTGATCCATTTGTTCGCTAGCTTGATTTAACCATCCCGCAATGTATACATACTTCAGAGCCTCAAATGAACTGTACACACAATTTTATCAACCCAAAAATAGTTTAAAATATATTATGGGCAACTCGTTCACGTGGGGCAGAGGCAGAAAGTGAACTCATGCCCAGACTGGTGGCCAGATCCTGGAGTCTGCGCCATCAAAGGCCCAGAAAAAAGTGCACCATCAGCTCTTGTATGTTCACTGCTGCCCTGAGAAGTCCCACTTGACCACCTCTAGATTTCCAAGAAGTCCAGTTCAGTCCCATCAAAGAGAAACTCTAACTTCATGTCTGGTCTTATGCAGGGGTCATTCTGACATTGCCTCCCTGCTCCTCCAAACCTTACAGTGAAACACACTCTTTATCTCCTGTCTTCAGCAGTTTCCACACTGCTGAAGATAACACCAGCAAGATCAGGCTCACAGAATTCTCCCCCGAGACTCTCATCTGCCCTCCCTTCCCCCACTAGATGATAAGCTCATGAGGCAGATAGCAAGGGTGTTCAGTAAGAGTCTGTGCACACACGTGGGAAATAGAATCAACATTCTGTTTGGGAGCCCTGTCCTCTGGACGAGATGAAGAGACAGGGGCCCAGAAAGTCTGACTCTAACCGAAAGGATTGCTCCTGGTATTAGTTGTCTTTAGGCTGGTGGGAAGAATTCAGGTCCTGACTCAAAAGAAAGATTAAACTTCAGGTGTAAAATAGATAAGGGTGAAGAGAC
This sequence comes from Dicrostonyx torquatus, assembly GCA_028555095.1. Lineage (NCBI taxonomy): Eukaryota > Metazoa > Chordata > Mammalia > Rodentia > Cricetidae > Dicrostonyx > Dicrostonyx torquatus. The sequence continues at coordinate 648,402 of JAQHUG010000336.1, read as the reverse complement.
CACCTTGCCCAGAGAGATGTGGAACTTTAGAGCCAGAGCAAGCTTGAGGTTGGAGCCTCCTGGGAAGTTACTGAAATCATGGTGAATTCGTCAGAATTTACCTTGCTCTCCTTTGACCTTGAGGGTAATAGCACCACAGCTGAGAGGTAACAGGGTAGCATGGCCCATACATAAGAATGGCACAGTGAGGGATAGAGCCCTCTTGAGCTAACAGGGAAAGAGCTGTCTCTCAAAGAATGTTCATATTCAGGGGCATAGGTGTACCTGCCCAGCACTATGACTGGCATGTGTCCTCAGGCCACTTCACAGGCTGAGAGGTTGCTCAGGCTCCCCATTCTTGGGAAGAGCTCTAACATCCTTCACTTCTCAACATAAGAACACATTCTAAAGCCATCTCAGGATCCTTAAACACAGACTCTGGGACAGCTGGAGCTTGCCATTTATTGGATAGACTAGTTGGTTGGAGAACCCTAAAAGATTCTCTTGTCTCTAGAACCTTAAAGGCATCTCTTCTCTCTCCAATACAAAAATTACAGGCACTCCTGTTTGTAACATGAGGGCTGGCTTGCTCGTTGGGGTTACTGTCACCCAGTACCCCACAGCCGGCAAGCCCCACAGAAAATCACACAGAGACTCTACATTAGGTTAAGAACTGATTGGCCCATTATCTCAGGCTTCTTACCAGCTCCCATAAGTTATATGAACCCATTGTTCCCATCCAAGACAGGCACATGGCCGGTACCTTTTCTCAGCTGGGACAGGGACCCATGCTGCTTCCTTGGAGATCTGCGTAGGAATGCCAAGGGAGCTTCCTGCTTCCCAGACTTTCTCCTCGCCCTGCCTCTACTTCCTGTCTGGTTGACCCATCTATACTTCCTACCTGGCCAATCAGCATTTATTTAAAACATGATTGACAGACTACAGACAAGTCTCCTGCACCACATGGTCACACTAGCCTTTTACACAGGTGCTGAGACCAAGGTTCTTATATCTGGGCAGCAAGCCCCCTTACCCACAAGCTACCTCCCCAGCCCCTTATTAAACACATTAATGATCTATTCCAACTCTAACGTGAACACCAATGGACTTTGCAGAGACAAATGCATTCTTTACATTGTCTTGAGGGTCTCTGTCTACAGATGTGGGAGCTGCTGTTGTCAGTGCTTTATTTCTCTATTATAGTGACAAAGTCAATGTTTTCCTTGGGAGACAGCTTTCTAGCATGGAGATGAATTTATAAAATACTAAGGTATCACTTAAGGATAGCCTAATCGTGGTTCAGTAGCATTTATTAAAAGTGTCTGTTGGCCAGTTACCAACTGCAGTGCTGGCTATTACTGATGCAGTTTCTTGGCTACAACACCCAATGGCTCATATCTGAAAGTCTACCCTCTTATAGAAGAGAGCACTCGGCCTCCAAATACCAAATACTTGTTTGAACCTGGTGCCTTTCATCCACTAAAAAGCTCAGCTTTGATTTGAGCATGATTTTAATTACGGAGAAAAGGTTATTTCTTTAATGAGTTCCAGGTTGGCATCTGATCTCTCCCTTTGTAGAAGAGTGGGTCAAGTGTGACAAGTGCCACCTCTCATCTCCTCGGCAGACTGCTGCTCTTCCCAGCCATGCTGCAAGTTCCTCGGACATTTCCCTAACCCAGAAGGAGTCTTTTAAATCTGGAGGAGAAAATATTACAATTCCCTGGCCCATTTCTTGGTCCTCATCACACACTTGGTACATAGTTTGGGAGGGAAATAACCCAACTTTATAAATCTGCCAAGAGAATAAGCTGCTCTATATTTTAGGATGGATGATTCTATGTTCAAATAAATCTGATTCATGAGGAGTTTGGATGCTCCTTTTGAGAGTCCTTTCTGAAGCCTTGTACTTTGATATTTTATTTATTCCTGTATCTCTGTGCTTAGGTGAGTTCTCGTAGTCACAGGAGTCTGGATAACGCACAAAGAATCCAGGATATAATCAAAGAGGTGAGTGGGACTGACACAAGACAGAGTGAGGTCTAGGCCTTTAGCTGACTAGTGTGCAGAAGGTGTGCAGAAGGAAATTCAAGTTTTTTATTCACAAGACCAGCCTCTGCCTGACTCAGTGTGGAACTGGGGGCATGTGGTGGGCAACCTTGGGTGAGTCTCTTGGCCCTCCCGAATCAAAGGAACTGTCTGTCGGAGTATAAAGCGAGCCTTTTTATCTCAGTCCCCTTCACCCCCAAACACACAGTTTTGCATTCTGCACCTGGCATTTGGGCTCCGGCCCCTCCTGGTGACGTTGTGTAAACAAGCAACTGCACTTTGGCAAGCCCAGGTGTTTTTTTCAGCTGAAATGATGGTGGTTCAATTAGCTGAGCAGTTTGCATAGAAGACTCATTCAACACACTGCAAAGCAAACACTGGCAAAAAAAAAAAATAGGAAAGTTTCTTCCTCACTCACTTCAGAGGTTTTTTAAACATTGAGGAGCCAGAGAAGAAAGGAGCTACAGGGTGGCTTCTTGGTTCAGCCAAGGCAGAAGCAGTTTCAGACCCATGGATTCTCAGAGAAGGGAGGAGACTTTTCTGTGGAGTACGAATTTCAGTGTGTTGCCTACTAAGAGTCTAACTGCCTCTAATAACTGTTCTTTTCCCATTTGACATTTGACATTTATCTTATTCTTATTCTTCATTTATATTTCAAGTTGACTTTGGATTTTCTCCCTTCTGTGGAGCCATGTTTCCACAGAAGATGAAAGTCTGTTCTGTTTTAGGTCAACAAAGGGAACAGTAGTTGCCCAAAAGGAAAGTAGGAATCCAAAACTCATGATTGAGCCAGGGACTGTGCACAGACTTGGTTCTTACAGGATGACTGGGAAGGAACAGATTCTGGGATTTAACTCTAACTGTCATTGGCCATCTCTGAGCCCCCGCTTGTCAGTAAGAAAGAAGAATGATTTATATTCAGACCTGAGGTGTGTCCTGGTGAGAGAACCTTTCTGGGTTGGATTCCCCCTCTGATACCCAGATTATAGACATCATGGGACCAAAGGACAAAGCTAAAGTGCCCACTAGAGTCAGGCTCTTTGTGAACAGTGTGTCTTATTTCTCAGGAGTGGTCTACTGACCTTTCTAAGATCTGACATGCTGACATGCTTATTTAATGAAATGGTTATGACATTTCTATACATGCACATGCTGTACTTTGGTCAGATCCACTCTTCTGATCATTCTTTCTAGTCTTGTTCTTCCTCTCCCTCCTTTCCTTTCTATTTCCTATCCACAGCCCTATGAGTCCCCCTTCCACTTCTATGTTCTTTTCTTTCCCCCCTAAAATTTCACACATGAGGGAAAACATACGACACTTGTCTTTGTGAGCTTTACTTCACTTAGTATGGTGATCTTCAGTTCTATGAACTTTCTTGCAAGTAACATAACTGCATTCCACTGTGTGCATGCACCGCAATGCCTTTGCTCATTTGTCAGTTTATGAACACCAAGGATGATTTCATAACTTGACTATTTTAAAAGGTATCAAGATAAACATGGGTATGGAGTTACATCAGTAGGAAGCTGGCGTTTCTCCTTTCTTGAAACAATTAGTTCAAGTGTCTTTCAGGTTCTGAAACCCATTCTTTACAGCTCCCCCTGGAGAGAGGCAGGCTAGATGTCTCAGACTGCTGACTCCTGGATTCTTGCAAGTGTTTGACCTTGTGTTTATATGAACCTGGGACATTACCTCTGGAGAGCTTCTACCCTATGTGCCCACCTGCCTGGCCTGCATGGTTGTCCTGGGGGGGCCTGTTGCCTTGGTTTTCTGAAGTTGCCCTAACAAATCCCCACACATCGCATGGCTTACAACAGAAAACATTCCTTCCAAGGTGACTGTCACCTAGTCTGACTACCTGCAAATGCTCAAGGGAAAGTCCCATCTCTCCCAGCTTTTGTTGCCCTCTGGTGCTCAGGTCTATGTCATGCTTTTCCTCTAGTTTCACCCGGCCTTCTCTTTTTGTCTCTTAATTTCTAGCTCTAATAAGAACACTTCTTATTGGAGTCAGGCCTCACCTGGACAATCCAGTGACCTCATCTCAAGAGCCTCCAGTGCAGCCACAGATACTTCTCTCACAGTCACCTCTGCAGGTCCTGGAACTGAACCTGTTCAGATACTGGAGAGAGGGCACTTTAAAGTTCAAAGCCATTCCCTTCTTCCTTTCAGGTTCCTTTGTGTATCTTCTGTTTTGTCACACACAAAAAAATCATCATCTACCATGTTTGGTGAGAGCAGAACTAGAGAAAAGTTGAGATGAGAATAATCATATATTAAAATTTTATTTGTATACAATGGTATTCTGATCATATCCACCCCTCATTTCCCCTTCCCATTCTGAGAAGAGCACCCCACATGTATCTTCCTCCCAACTTTATCTTCCTTTAAAAAACTCTCCAATCATATCATGCCTGTATTGCATGGCTGTGGGGCAATCACTGGAGCATGAGCAATCTACTTGCGCCCCACCCCACAAAAGCGATTGGTCCTGAAGCTGCTTGCTCTCAAGGACCAACAACTCCTCAGCTAGGAGTGGGACTTCAGTAGTTTGGGGACAGGCTTCGACTGTCCATGTTGGGATTTTAGGGGCTTAGGTGGGCCTTCCATAAGTGACCACTTGTGAGTTCACAAGTGCAGCAGTCCTGTTGTATTAGAAAACATCATTCAACAGCGCTCCCCACTGCTACCTGGCTCTTACATCCTTCCCACCTCTTCTTCCAAGATGTTCCAACAGCCTTGGTTGAAGCAGGGGTGTTGATGAAGATGAAAGAAAGGCGTTTGTATTGTGACAGAAGAAGATACTCCTATGTAGGGACCATTTGGAGTCTTGGCCTCCAGCTGCTCTTCCCTGCTGGAGATCTTTACCTCTGATTTAAGTTACTGAAAGCTGTGCTTCACGAGCATGTGTTGCCTTGAGGATCAGAGGATAAGGTTTGCACCTGTTGGCCCACCTGACTGTTGGGTATATAAGTCTCCATGGTGCTACTGAATAAAGGGCTTCTTACCAGTGACTAGAGGTCCATGTCTCTCGGTCTCTCTGTCTTACTGTCCCTGTTTCCCTCTCTGTCTGTCTCTGTCTGTCTGTCCCTTTCTGTCTTTGTGTGTTTCAGCTCGGTAACTGTATGGTAGCACACAGAGCGCAGACAGAAAGGGGATTGTGCGAGGCACTCCTAGACACTTACAGTTGTTCTTTGTAATTATAACATTCCTTTATATGGGAAGTAAAAAAAATCTATCTAAAAAACTGTGACTGGTTAATATGAAGGTTATAATCTCAGTAAAGCTAACAACAGGAGCTTGTCAAAAAGCCTTGGGTCTCATATTGTGGCTCAGGAAGACATGTTGAACACATAGATGGAGAAGGAGAATTATCCCTTGTTATGGTTAGATTGTGAAATGTCCTGACATTGCATGTGTGAATGTTTGGTTCCCAGCTAGCACCACTATCCTGGGAAGTCCTGGAAATTTTTGGGAGGTAGACCCAAGCCGATTGCAGAAAGTAAATCACTATGGCAGTGCCTTAGAATGGTGGACATGGGCCTGCTCTTCTTCCTGGCTCACTGCCTCCTGTCCTCCATGAAGTGAAAAACCTCTTCTGTTCCATGCTCCTGCCACCATCACATCTTTAATTACACCATGAGTCTGAACACCCATCATCTGAACTCACTGAACCTGTGCATCAGAATACCTCTTTCCTCCTTCATGCTGTCCTTGGTATTTTGGTGACAGCAGTGAGAAAGCTCACACACTCTGTCCTAGTTACAGCTTTTATTGCTGTGAAGAGACAGCATGACCATGGCAACTCCCAGAAAGACAACATCTAATTGATGTCTTCGCTTACTGTTTCAGAGGGTCAGTCAATCACCGTCATGGCGGGGACGATGGCAGCATACAGGCAGAAGTGGTGCTGGAGCTAAGAATCTTGCAGGCAATGGAAAATCAACTGACACACTGGGTAGTGTCGTGAGTATATGAAACCTCAAAGCCCACTCCCATAGTGACACACTACCTCCATCAAGGCCACATCCACTCCAACAAAACCATACCTCCTAATGGTGCCACTCCCTATGAGATTATGGGACTATGGAGGCCAATAACATTCAAACTACCAAACCTCAAGTTGTTTTGAAAGTGAAGTCTGAGATTTCCATACATCTTTCTGCTCAGGAGTACTGGGCTGGAAAATGAGGAGAACCATATTAGAATCTTATTCTCAAACTTCCATTTTTGTACTTGAAAAATGTGGGGACTAATTCCTGTCCTGCCATTTCTAAAGCCTTTTACTGGTAAGTGCATCTTAAGTCATTTGTCCTGCTAAAAACAAGCTGTGGACCGAGGGGAGAAAGTTAGGAGTCGTTCACGTGTGTTGTGTAAAGGGCCCGAGTTGCTCTGTGCAGTGTCCATCCAAACACTTCAGCCTCTCTTCTGCTTCATTTCATAAGCACCCTCATCAGGACCCACTGGGGAGAGAGGGATGGGGAACCTGGCTTGCACACCTGGCTTGTAGGACCAGGTCAGGAGCCAACGGCACTCTGCCCTGGCACCAGGTTCTTTTCCCACTTGTTTCCCAGTCCTGTGTCTGCGTGTGGTGAGATGCAATTACAGTGTCCTGGAGAGTGAGCAACTCTACATCCTCACGACAGGTTAATAGAACTGACCCAGGAAGACCACCTAACTAATCTTCCTAGGAGATGTGTGTATTTAAGGGGCCTTCAGGAACAGAGCTATACTTTTTCAAAGAACCCTGGACTGAATGTAACATATCTGGGTAGTGAGTGCATTTCTGAATGAAGACATACCACCAATATTTAATTCATCAAAAATTAGAGTTTAGAAAATTTGTGTTCGGGGGCTGGGGAGATTGCTCAGTGGTTAAGAGCATTGCCTACTCTTCCAAAGGTCCTGAGTTCAATTCCCGGCAACCTCATGGTGGCTCACAACCATCTGTAATGAGGTCTGGTGCCCTCTTCTGGCCTGCAGACATACACGCAAACAGAATATTGTGTACATAATAAATAAATACTTTAAAAAAAAGAAAGAAAATTTGTGTTCTATTCTAGTGCTGGCCTCACAAAGGTCTTTCTATCTCCTCCGAATCCACTCATTTTTTAATATACAATGATCATCATATCATTAATGAAGACATTCAGCTTACAACCATGACGTGACTAATATGTTCAAGCCAGAACGTTCCATCCTTGGTGTGGTCCACCCAGACTCTAACAATCACTTCTGAATGATTTCTTGTGCTCAACACTTTGTCAGTTCTGCTCTGCACACTACAATGCATGGGAAATGACCTTCTGGCTGTTACATCTGATCACAATACTCTCTTGACTTATTGTGGACTGTCATCATGGCATAGAAAGTGAATTCAGAACTCAGCATGTTTGGGAGAGCCTTCTTCGTCTGTTCTTCCGTTGCTGGACCATATCACCTCCTATCTTCCTTCTGCTGCCTTCAATTCTTGGAAAGGGCCTATCCATCCCTGTGTGCCTCTGGCATGTTGTATTGCTATAAAGCACCTAAGGTGGGCACTGGAAAAGAAAATTGGGCTCATTTTTAACTCATCAGCTTGAAACTTAAGTTTAAGTCCATCATGTCAGTGTATTAGCTGTGTTTCTTTGTTACGATAACATACCTGACTAAAGCAACTTAAGATAGGAAGGGTTTGCTTGGACTCACAGTCTGAGGGTAAAGTCCAGCATAGAAAGAAAGGCACAGCAATTGGAGTCTGAGGAGGCTGATCAAGCTTCACTCGCTGTCAGGAAGCTGACAGAGACGAGTGTCGGTGCTCAGCTTGATTGCTCCATGTTTTGCAGTCCAGAATCTTAGTCCACGGGGTGGTACTACCCGTACTCACAGGTAAACCCTTCTTGAAGCTCCCTAAATGACATATCCAGAGCTGTGTTACCTAGGTGATTCTAACTCTTGTCAAGTTAGCAATGAGTCCGCCATCACACATAGTGATAAAGGCAACAAGAACACAGAAGTGGGTATAGAAGAGGTCAAACACACTTTATAACAGCCTGCTTTTATAGCAACCAACCCAGTCCTTGAAAGCCTAACCTACCCCCTCCAGATAATTAATATTTTCCAAGGGTCAGGTCCCAGAAACCTAGTCACCTCCCAGTGAACCCTACTTCTTAGTCATGATGTAATCAAACCCAAGGCCTCACACATGCTCCACAGGGGCAATATCACTGAGCCACAGACTCAATCCCAACCCTCGCCTCTGGAAAGTCCCACTACCTTTCAATATTCTTGCATATGGAACCAAGCTTCCAGATCATGAATTTGAGGGAATAGGAAAACGCTTCTGAAGCATGACAAGGGGAGTCTGTGCTCCTACATCAGAGACAGTGAGCTGCTGTATAAAGTACTAGCTAACTGGCCTCTAGGCCATGCAAGCTGAATACAAACATTTAAAGACAGACCCCTGACATTTTCTTTTCACTGGGGGCTTCAAATGATTCTGAGATCTCTAATGTCTGAGGGTTTGTGTTTAAAGAATTCAAAGTGTTCAGCTCAAGTCTAAGCAATGGATTCTGTTTATATTCTGTCAATCTACATTCCTCTCTGCCAAGAATCCCTTCTTCCCTTTCTTTCTCTGAAATTGTCTCTGAAATGCACTTACATGTCAGCTCCTTGGAGGAAGGTTTTCTACTCACTTCCACTCAGTTCCACTCTGTGCTCACAGAGGTCTCTGCTTCCTCAGTGTCCTCTCCGACACACACAACCTTTTGCCTCCATTTAGTCTAGTATATTCATTCACCTTTATCTCTGTACCCATAATTTATGACAAAGGAAAAAAAATCTTACTTGTTTCAACATGTTAGAGTGTGATGCTTTTATCTTTATCCTGGATTGTCCCTGTTTCTTCAAATAGAGTGCTGATAAAATAAATGTGGGGCAGAAACATCTGGATTTGAAATTCAAATCCACCACCTCTAAAATTTTGTTGTGGGTTTTGCAAGGCAAACCCCGGCTTCCTGGTAACAACTTCAACACATTTAATGTTAACACATTAGTGGTTATAATCCTGTACCCCATTATGGTTTAAATATGAACCCCAAAAGTCTGATGAGTTTTGCCCCTTCATAGTGATACTCTAGAGAGACCAAACAGCCTGGAGACTAATTTTACCAGTTTAGCCCACTGTTGGGTTACTAACTTGTCTGCAATATTGGGAAGTAGTAAATTTTGGAGTAGCTAGTTGGAGGAAGTGGGTCATAGGTGACCTAGAGCTTATCCTTCCTCATAAGTTTACTGCTTCCTGGCTGCTGTGAGGTAAATGGTTTTGCTCTACCACCACCCAGTGCCCTGACAAGCTGTATCCGCAAAGCCCAGCCAAGTCAGAGTTAACACAAGTTAAAACCCTTGAGAGCATGAGTCAAAGTTGTCATAGCCGAGCGGGTCACAGGAACAGAAAGCTGAGAAGCGCACCATGCACACCTTATACACTGCTGCTTAAAGGATCTTCAGCTTCTCCCTGGGGGTCTAGATTGAACAAACAACAGGCTTTGGCCAGTGGAATGCATTAGACAGTGATGTCAGTAAAGTTTATCTCTCCCCTTTCATCAGACAACTTCTTTGAGCAGCAAATGGGGACCATTCCAGAGATCAACAACTTGTCAAAATGTGGAGAACCAACTTTGGGGTGTCCAAATCCAAGCTAGATATCTACAGCACAATCTCCACCACTAAGGGTGAGGGGACATCGCAGAAGAGGGTGCAGGAGGATTATAAGAGTCAGAACACCAGGATGTCTGTGGTGAGATAGAGTTTTGTATACATGAGAGCAAAGCTGCAACACAAAATCTCAACAATATGATCGCCAAACAGTGACAGTACTGGTTGACATGCCCGTGTGGATGGGGAAATTATCCCAACGCTGTAGCACTAGATGAATAACTGCAGGTAATTAATGGTTGCTGAGAGAGGGTGAATCAATCTAGTACAGGGACCAGCCCCTGAGAAGTTACCAAGCCTGAGTAGTCAGCCCTAAACATATACAAACAGGCAACAGTGAAAGGACTCAAGCAAGGTTTGTATTTATACACATATATGAGCACATATATGTATACTCACTACAATAATTAAAGAAAAGAGGTCATGAATTTGAGGAGGGGGACATGAGAGGCATTAGAAGGGAAAGAGAAAGGAATAAAAATGATGCAAATACAGTATGAAATTCTCAAAACAAATTAAAAGTCAGTTTAAAAACATTATCTCCCTTGAATGCATTTCAGTTTTTATTGTGTTCTTCCAATAAAGTAGAGAAAATAAAGATCCACAAGGTCGGATTATATCCTCTAAGCTGTTAACTGTTCAGCTGAACTCATGAACTTCAAAGTTTCTAGCCCTCCCTCACGGCTCACTCTCCCAATAACAGCACAAGGGTTAGTAAAGAACCACACTGGATTCAGTGCCTGCCTCAGTTCTGGAAACAAGGAAACCAAGCCCCTAAAGGAGGCATTTACCACTGCTGGGTTGGTAGCTGGGGCCCCGGCAGAAGGAAAGGTAGAGAAGTGGGAGAAGTGATGGTTTATTAGGGGTAGAGAATAACTTAATCTAATAATAAATCAATCTGGACGACAGCACTTACCCTGCGAACAGCGATGGCGTATGCTGCAGAGCTGAAACAGATGTGGGGTGTGGCTGGCTATGGAGGCAATCAGATGTCAGAGCGCTGCTGAGATGAAGAATGACATGAGTGAGGCTGTGGTCTGCATGTGCCTCCACCCACTTCCCTCTGTTCTGCTCTCTGGCTCTCTGATGCTACCTTGAGGTGAGCTGTTTTATCCTCCCATGTGCTCCATGTAATGATGCTTCATCACAATGTGGGCTAAGAAACAATGGGACCAAGACCATGGCCTTGAGCCTCCTTTTAATTTGTGTCTCTCAGGAAGTTTTCATTGTAACAAAGGCTAATACACTTGCTCGTGCCCCTTTGTCCTTCCTTCGTCCACAATATGATAGAACAAGAAACCCCTAGCCAGGTGCAAACCCTCAGTTGGGACCTTCCTGACTTTGGAAGCATGAGCTAAAATTCTATTCATTGAAAATAACATCTCAGGTGTTCTATGACAGCCCCAAAATCAACATCCACGTGTGGCAACAGTCGTCTGTTTGTTGGTGTTTTCTGCATGATGTCATAAGTCCATAACTCTGCTCATTCCTAAACAAAATGAGCAAAATGTCCTAACTGTCCAGGAACCAAGATGATCACAAAGACAAATAATTCATTTGTGCAGCCTCTGTCCTGTACCAAGCAACCCGAGACACATGTCAATCGGAAGGCAACTGTTAGCATGCAAACACTTGTAAGAGTAGAATCCTTTTTCTCTTCTCTGATGTTTCCAAGAAGCTCATGCAGATGTGCTACTGCACATGTGGCTGGTAAAGCCACCTAGAAATGCATGAAGCTTCACCAAGCTTTGCTGACCTCAATGGCATGCTACTGGTCTTCATCCTGATGTCTGTCCCTAATCTCTCTCTCTCTCCTTCCCTCCCTCCCTCCCTCCTTCCCTTTCTCACCCCTCCCTCCATCTTTCTCCCCCCACCTCTCTCTCTTCCTCTTCAAGCTAGGTTATACTTTTGTCTGTCAGCATCTCAGACACACTGCACCCCACCTCTCCTCTTCCACATCCAAAATTTGCACCTAATCATCCCTCTGCCTCAAAGCTGTTCTTTCTTGTTCAGTTAAAAGGAGAGTTCTTCAGAAAATCCCTTCACAGTAGTTGGACCTGGGTGAGCTCTCCTCATACCCCTCATTTCCCATGCCTGGCATCTTTTCATCTACAGCTGCTTCCATCTGACTGCTCACCCTTCTTCCGTCCCTACTGCCTCCCATCCTCACTGACCGTGGGGACGCTGATTCACTTCTTAAATTTGAACCACTCATAAATAAGAGTAGGCAAAGCTCACTCAGTCTTAATGCTCAGGACTATGGAATTGATTAAGTTAGGGACAGACCTTGAGACAGATAATCCTGGATTATTCTGGTGGATCTGAAGCAATCATCTACCTGTAAAAGGAGGAAATGGGAGAAGCTAGTGGCCCAGAAAAGGGAGACAATGTGACAGCCTGGGCAGAAATAGAAGCAATGTGCTCTGAAGATGAGCGAAGGGATCCCAGCTTGAGGAACATGGAAACCTCTGGGAGCTGGCAAAGCTGAGAAGCAGAGCTCTCAGAGAGCTTCCAAGGGAACACAGCCCTACAGACACACTGATGTAAGGCCAATGAGATTGTGTTGAATTTCTAAGCCCCAGAGCTGTAGAAACCTGTGGCCACTAATTACACCAGCACTAGAAGGTAAGTGTTTGCTTCTGTGTGCCTCCTTGTGGCTTCCAGCATAGCCTCTTCCCATGAAGACGAGCATCCTTCCCAAGCAGGGCATGGGTCCTTGTCTTCTCACCTTGAAACTATAAATTCATGCCACAAAAGTAGCCTGAAAAGGGATGCTTCTGCTTTTTATTTTTTTAATTAAATGAATGAAATCTATAAAACTGACTCTTAGAGACTGCTGTTTTGTTTGTTAAACTTTTAAAGCATATTTCTGAGTGTTTTGGGGGACATGTCACACATTAGAGAGGAGCATCCCCACATCATCAGTGGACAGCATGCTGAATCTCAAAAGCTGCACTTAGTTCAAAAGAGGCATCATGAGTTCTTCTAGAGAAGCCCTCAGCACGGCTTCCCCGCACTGCTCACACCCCAGGGTAACCACTCCAGCAAACCCCACCATATTGGGCTTCTTTCTGGATAACGTGTTCCCATGTGCACCAAATATTCAAAGACACACATAGAGATTGGGTCAGGTGGAGGCCTTATAGGTCCCACCCCAGCTGAGGGGCATGTGACAAGTGAGGGGTGCTGGAGGCAGAATCAGGTTTGCTTTGGGTTTTGTTTTTCAGCTGTGTGGCCAGGGCAGCACTAATTGGCTATGAAAACAGGTGTAGGGGGAAGAGGTGAAAGAGACATGAGGATATAGAGGAGTAGGTAGAAGAGGAGGAGAATGAGAAGTGAAGTTGAGAGGAGATGGGGAGGGGCCCAGAATGAGTTAGCTGAAGAGAGAGGTCAATATAACCTAAATATGGTGTGTGTGAGATCCCAAGATCTAAAAAAAAGGAGAAAAAAAACCCCAGAGTGTGAAGAAGAAAGGGCTCTGCCCTTTGTCCAAACTGAGAGGTAGCCATAGCAAACACTGAATTGGAAAAACTTCCTGAGCCGCATTTTACCTGCATCCTTCCCTACAGACCTTTCATTGCCCAACCCTTTTTCAGAGGGCTACTTAGGAATAAGCCCTTGCTTTGGATTTCTGTGCTAAGCTAGCAAGCCAATGCTGAGCTAGTGGGAGCCAACACAAGCAAGTGCAGTTCTCATGACCAACAGCCTCAGCTCATCAGAGCAGCCAGAATATTCACACAGCCTCACTCACTGGTCTCCTGTCCATCTCCTGGATACACCTATGCCCGATTCACGGGTTCTGAGTAATCACAAAGGGGATTCTAACATGGCTGAGAACAAGCAGCTCTTGAAGGCAACATACAAGTAATATCTCTTTGGCCTTCTAGAGGATGCCTCGTTGCCAAAATCTGCCTTCAGCTGGAAGCCCAGAAAACATGGAGTCTGTGATTCATTGGCAGGGAACTTGAGCAGCAGTGTCGGATTTCTGCTTGCTAGAAAAGGCCAGATGTAAATGAGAGCCTCCTTGGGACTGCAGGCATGCTAACACCATCATGCCATTTCAGCTGAATCCTGACACATCCAAGGCAGAACAACTCTGTGACCTCACTATGGGGAACACAAGCAGCACTCTCCACAGCGGTGCTTCCCAACTGTGCTCCCCAGCTGTCATTTCTGTACCCAAGAACGCAGTGGAGAGCACAGGACAAAACACAGATCTGGAAGCAGAAATGAGCGTGAATTATCAATATTCTTTGAAAGTCTGATTTCCAGAAAAGTCACCTTGTCTGGAAATCTTGTAGTGTGGATGCAGAAAGGAAAATGCTGGCCCACCTACAGGTAGTCAATATTCAGCATAATAATTCAACGCATGAAAATCCCCTGGCATAAAAACCAGTGGGGGCTATTAATCTCCAAGAACTCCCCACTGGAATTCAGAAGGCAAAGCTCACCTCCTCCTTCCATTGGCACACTTTTCTCATTCTAAACACATTGTTATGACCCCACGGTGCCCTGGAAGCAAACAGGCTGCTTTGACCCCTTCTTTCACCAGCCTCAGAGAGTTAATCACTAAGTTCCCAGATTTTTTCTTGTAAAATCTTTGTCACCAGTTCCTCAGCTCTTCTTCTGGTGCAAGCAAATCTCCCCGTGTCATGGTCCAACCATAGTCACCCCTGTAAGAGTGCTGAGAATATTGGACAATATTCAGAGACATTTTGGTTATCAGAACTTGGTTGCTCCTACTTGGGTGTCCTAATTTGCTTTGTCAATTTGAGGCAGCCTAGTAGACTCATCTGAGAGAGAAAGTGGATTGAGAAACTGCCTAAATCAAGTTGGTCTGTAGGCATGTCTGCAGGAACTGTCTTGATCATTAGTTTGAAGTAGGAAGGCTCAGCCCATGGCTGGCAACACCATTCCCTAAGCAAGTGGTCCTGGCTGTATACAGTTAGTGAAGCTTGAGTCTGTGAGCAAGTCAGCAAGCAGAGTTTCTTCATGTTTTTTGGTTCTAGCTCCTGCTTGAGTTCCTGCCCCGATGTCCCTCAATGATGGACCTTAAACTGTAAATTGAAAGAAATCCTTCCACCACTTAAGTTGTTTTTGGTCAAAGTGTTTTATCACAACAGAAAGGAAACTAAAACATGGAGAATTTAGATATCTCTAGATATCCTATGGTAAAAACATAACGCCCATGCAGCAACAATGCATTGTCTGGCTTCAACAGCAATAAGGTCAAAGTCAAAGACTTCTGAGCTAGTCTGAAATGTTTAACTCCTGTAATTGTCCCCTGCTCTGGATGAAGCTCTGTCACTGCCATTTTCTTTTGTGGTCACCATTTCCTAGAAATCCAAGCTCCAAACTGTAAGCTGACCCTGTCTCCCTGTAGGAAGGGAAAAATCATGCTCAGAAACTTAACTTGGCTGAGTAGCAAGTAATTGCCAAGAGCTGTGAATGGACATTAACTTGTTTGATCCTCAAGGCAGCTCCAACTGGAATTAAACTCAAGTGTTCATAAGACCTCTGATACCGTAAGATGGCCATCTTTAATCAACTAGTGGGCATGTTGGGCACTCAAGGAGGGTGTGTGGGATAACAAATAACTACATTAAGTTGACATGCGAAGACTCAAGGGCATGTCTCATAACACAGAGCACTAAAAACAAAACAAGCGCTTCACTTAGTCATCACCACACATATACTTTAGAGATCATGAGAACAACAGGCTCTAAAATTAATGGCATTTTTAAGTATCTAGGTTCTTCATTTAACAATGAAGAATTCTCTGTCAGGGCAAAGATTACATGTAAATACATGTTTTGTTCCTTTCGGCCATGTCTTAATAAAAAAGAAATACCTCAGATACAACAGTCTTGGAGGTTTGACACGTTTATCTCCTGCCCATTGGTCTGTATGTTTTCTGTCTCCCCCGTTTCTCCTCTCTTCTCTCTCTGGTAATATTGCCACACATGTGTGCATGTATGTATGTATGGCAGGGGATACATCTAATGTATGCATGCTTGTGGAAGCCAGAGCACCTCAGGCATCACTATTAATCAGGTCGCACCATGCTTGACCTAGAGCAAGAGCAAGTTGGCTAAGCTAGCTGGTGAATGAGTCCCAGGGATCCATACCCCTCTCTTGCCTCCCCAGTGCATTAACATGCTCAGCTACTGATGTGAGAGCTGTGGATTGAACTCACATCATCGTGTTTGCATTACCCAATGAGCACTTTATAAGCTGGGAACTATCCTCCCAGCCCTCATATCTGCATTTCGTATGAAGGTTTCCAATGTACTATCTCCATATTGCTCATCTGACCCTATGGGGCAATACCTGAAATATTGTGAGCCCGTTGATATTCTGCAAAATACGCAGCTATTTCTGGCATAAGTAGGTCAGAGTTCTGCATCAACACAGAGAGTGAGAACTAAGTTAGGCCTGGGATGAAAGACAAAGAACAGTATACTTAGATGTTTCTGATAGAGACAGGGAAGAATGGATTGGCTGAACAGGTGGCCCCATGCCAGACATTTAGACAGTCTAGCTTACTCTAGCACACAGCA
>JAQHUG010000336.1:609132-627558 GCA_028555095.1 Dicrostonyx torquatus | reverse complement strand
GTTTTTTCTCACGAGTTCCTCCCGTCTGGTCACTTCTTCCTTGTTTTTGGGGTTCTCGGATCCGCCTCACTTTCTCCTCCATCTGTCTGTTCCTCTGTCCCGTGTTTCTCTGGATTCATCAGCCGGTCCTCGCAGTCTCCTCATGGTCTCCATCTGCGTTGGTCTCTTGGGGTTCCTCCACATTGTTTCTCGAAGTTCCTCCACGTTGCCTCTTCGTCTTGAGTCGTCCGCTCCACACTGTCTTTTCGTATTTCTTCTTTTTCTCCGGCTTTCTCGGGGTTCAGTCATTAGTACCACATTGCTGGCGCCATTATGTCATGGACCATCACCCCAACATAGAAACTGGCGGAGGCGTATGGAAGAATCAGACTCTTTACACCATCTTTATCGTTCAAGGGCAGCTCAGGACTTTTCGTCCTTCCAGCATGACCTGTGTTTATTGTCTCCCCTAGCTCTGAAAGCTCTCTCAACTCTTGAGGAATTCCCTATTCATATTTCTTTTCTGGGGCACCTCCTCTCAGTCACACACCTGCATACCTCACCAGCTTTGGAGTCAGCAACCTCTTCCTGGGCAATCTACAAGTCAATGAATGCCAGAGCCAAGCCTTTCACCTTTTGTCTTTCTAAATTGCTAGCTTTCCAGCTACCAAGCTGTATTCAAGCCATGGCCATCGCCAGGCTGGCGGATATCAGAGCCCACAGACTCTGAGCCTTACACCACTTCTGTCTATAAGGACAGTGCTGATCTCTGCCATTCGCCCTGTTTGGCTCCAGACAATTTGCTTCAGGAACTTTCACTTTTACCTTTGTTATTATTAAAGTTCTACTTCCAGCTACAACCCACTGCAGGAGTTGTGATAATCACCAAACATGCCGTATTAGTCCGTTATGGCTGCTGCCAGGGCACAACACAAGGCTAGAGAGGGGTGTTTTGTTTTGCTTTACTTTTGTTTTCTTGAAAGTCTGTAGAGCACAAAGTCAAAGTCAAAGATTCTCCTGCTGAGACCTCTCTCCCTAGCTTATAAATGGTTGTCTTCCTTCTTATGAATCTGTGTCTGTCTTTATGCCTGAGCCTAACCTCCTCTTCTCTTTACAGTGTATTCGTATTGGATGGTCCACTCAGACCCCATTTACCTTAATCATCTCTTTTAAGGTTTTGTCTTCAAATACAGTCATATATAAAGCACTAGGGATAGGGGGATGAATCTGTAATCTTTCCTACCATTATTCCAATGACATAATGGAAAGTGGGAGTAGGGGAGGAATGATTATATGGATATCAATGAAGCAGTCATAGGATGTAGAATATTCCAGCAAAGAGGAACAAATCTAGGCAATGGAACTGTCTTGAGCCAAGCCCATGTTCCTAGGAGACCGGGAGAAAGCATGGCCACTGCAGGGGTCTTCCATCCTGTCTTCCTTAAGTAGTTCTTTGTAGTATATCATGACTGCTACCACATTTGCCTGTTTTCACATTGAGAAAACAGTGAGCTGCTTGAATTTTTTACTGGGAGAGATTACATATGCAAAATCTCACTGTGTAAACTGCACAGAAAGCCTCTATAGATGACACTCGGCATTTGAACATTCCGTTGTGCTTGGACATTCCATTTCCAGCAGCAAGAAACAATTTAAGAGATAGAACAACAGCTTGCCTATTTAAAAATCCTAGGGTTCTCAGCCCCCACTGACTCACGTCCCCTGCTACTCACAGAGTGACCTGTGGAGCAGTAAGTAACTTGAAGAGTCCTTCTGAACCTGGAGAAATACAAAGCCCCTAGAAGCCCCCCCCCAGCCTAATTTAGAATCTATATGGTAAAAAAGGCCCTTGAGTGGTTCCTGTTCCATTAAAGTTTGAGAGGCATTGGTATAAATTACTCTGGGCAATGAATTACCATCTCTGAGCCCAATTTCCTGCATCTGTAAAAGAATACCGTTCCAACTAAAAGACTCCTTCAAGTTCTAAAGTGCCGTGACAATTCTAAGCAGGATTTGGTCTTGAAAGTATCATTGTGCCTCTCATAGAACATGCGTTAAAATTTCAGCCCTCATCCTGCATGAACATTTGGCTTCTTGAAGACTTGACTTTTGTCTGTAATCGGCAATTAAAGTCACGGTTGAAGGGTCACGGTTGAAGGGAGACTACTGATAGCCCGGATGTAAAAGGCATTTCCACTAACGTGTCAGCTCTGCACCTTGAGGGTAAAGTGCCTGAAAAGAGCAATGTGCAAATGTGCTAGGAAAGTGATGTGGGTGAGGCCAGCAATTTTGTCATCCATTGACTTGACCTGACAAAGGACGAATGGCTCCTGTTTAGCTATCATAATTTATGACAGTGCTTCATCTACACCCAGCCATCAGCAATATGGTGGTGATTGGAGAGAGAGGAAAAAAAGATCTACGGTGAAAAAAAGATGGAGGCTTTAAGGTTGAAAACTAAATTATCAACCATTCTCTCTATATGGATCATTTGAAGCCTCAGGGTTCATTCTAAATTGAAAAATCCCTAATGATTAACAATTACTACAAGGAAGATTAACTAGTAGAGGCTGAGCTTTTTAAAAGTCCAAGTGAAAATTTATCATCAAAAGACATGGTTACTTCATAAAGAGCACAAGGACAAAAAAAAAAAATAAATAAAAATAAAAATAAAAAAAAAAGAGCACAAGGACAATGCTACGAATCTGATAAAAATATACATAAATTATTTTAATATTAATATTAGTAGTAATTATATCAATAAAAATGATTATAACATATTTGTGTGGAATATATTTTAAATCATTTATATACTTCATTAATCCTTAAAGCAGAAATATGAAGTTCTATTTTCATGCCTATTAAACATAGACTTGATACTTGAATTAAAAGATGCTTCCAGTGTTATAGAGCTAAAATAGAGCCAAATAGTAACCTCCAATATTTATTCTATACTGTCTTCTTTTTCTTAATATGCTAAATTTAACGTGTGTATACTTATAAAACTCACGTCATCTCCATTTTATACATGAAAAGATACTAAATACCTGCTCAGGTTTGTTCAGCTTCATAGATATGTAGAAACAAGATTGACCTACCTGACCAGGAAATTCTGTTTCTGTCCATGATGCTCTCCAGTTCTCAGTATTTGGTCTGTGCAAGATCATTCCCCCACAGTGACAACTGCAAACCAAAATGGAGGAGTACCCAATGTTGTCACCACGTTCTCTATTACGGTGACTGGACATGGGTCCACTTAAGTCATGATACCAGACTCTATAATTTCAAAGGAATAAAGCTCTAAAGAGCAATGTAATTCAGATAAATATTATTTGCTGGCCAGACATTGGTGGTAAATACCTTTAATTCTGCACTTGGGAAGCAGAGGCGGCAGGTAGATCTCTGTAGGCCAGCCTGGTCTACAGAGCAAGTGCCAGGACAGGCTCCAAAGCTACACAGAGAAGCCCTGTGTCAAAGAAAGAAAGAAAGACAGACAGAAAAAGAGAGAGAGAGAGAGAGAGAGAGAAGAAAAAGAAAGATTTTTTTTCTGAAAGATGATAATGCCAAGGATGGTGACAACCTTCAGAAACATCTTCAGGACTTTATGAGCCCATTTCATGGCTAGAAAGCCTTGTTTGAAAGACAAGCAGTAAGAGGAGAGACTTCTACCTACATGCACCACTGAGAGCTCACTCTTTGTTCACGATGACTCTTTTGAGCTTCTAGCTTGACAACCTAGATTGTCTCCCTAAAGCTTTAGTTTTCTTTAAAAGAAGACTTCTCTATTCTCAGATGCTAGAAAGGCCTGACATGCTGGGCAATTACCACAAAAATTATCAATACTCCCCAACCATCCTCACCTAATGCCTGGCCATCTTCCCTGAGGATATAACTCTAAAAACTGTTGTACATTTTTTCAGAATTCATCACCTATAGATGCTGTCTTAGTTAGGGCTTCTATTGCTGTAAAGAGACACTATGACCATGGCAACTCCTATAAAAGAAAACATTTAATGGGGTAGCTTATAGTTCAGAGGTTTAGTCCATTATCATCATGGTGGGACATGGCAGCATACAGGCAGACATGATGTTGGGTGATATGGGATTCCCCTCTCTATGCTGTGAATACCATTGATGAATAAAGAAACTGCCTTGGTCTGTTGATAGGGCAGAACTTAGGTAGGCAGAGAAAACTAAACTGAGTGCTGAGAGAAAGGAGGCTGAGTCAGAGAGAAGCCATGGAGCTGTAGCCAGAGGCAGACATGCTTGCTGGTAAGCCACTACCACATGGTGATATTAATGGAGATTGGATAAATTAATATGTAAGAGTTAGCCAATAAGAAGCTAGAGCTAATGCGCCAAGACATGATTTAATTAATACAGTTTCTGTGTGGTTATTTTGGGAGTCTGGGAGGCCAGAAAACAAACAAGCAGAGGGTAGACAGGAACACACAAGCAACCTCCCTACTACACTGGAGCTAAGATTCCTGCATCTTGATTGACAGGCAACAGGAAGTGAACTAAAACACTGGGAGTGGCTTGAGTTTATATGAGATTTCGAAGCCCTCCTCAACAGTAACACAATTCCTCCAACAAGGACATACCTACTACAACAAAGCCACACCTCCTAAGAGTACCTACCACTCCCTTTGAGGGCTATTTTCTTCAAACTACCACAGATGCCATCATCCACACCATCACGGCACTGTGATTAAGAATTGCTCGATAATACTCTACTTATTAGCTTCCTTTTAAAACATCTCTCACGTTCACCCACCTCACATGTTTTTCCTGGAGTCACTGTAAAAAGAATTCTATATTTGAAACCTTAAATTGCGTTTTCCTCAAAGCAAAATCTAAGGCCAGAAAGACAACTCATTCAAGCTCACACTCAAAAGCCAAGTACCTGTTTTATGTCCAGCACTAGACCAAGGTTTAGGGTGTGTGATAGTAAAGAACACATTTAGTACCCTTCCTCTCATAGAGTCGTGGGAAAAGCTAAATGTCAAAGGCACAAAAGCATCCTAAAGGGCTCTGGGAAGAGTGTTCCGTGTATTTTGATACTCAAAAAGAAAGTGAGGCTAGAGGAAGTGATGCATACAAAGGAATAAAGCAGAAAGGAAACAAATGGCCACATCCACATGGCACACTCAGCAAAAAGTCAGCATGGCTACAGCAGGGCACAGAGTGGCAGCAGAAATGCAATGAGGGTGGGGAGGTAGGCAGGGGCCAGGTCTAGAAGAGAGGTGAGGGAATGACCTGGAATTTATCATCAGGGACCTAGAAGTCTGTTGCTTAACAATGGGGTCAGAAGGTCTTTCCAGCTAAATTGTGATGATTAGATCAGACTGGAAGACCAACTAAGATGCTGCCACTTCTAGCACAACACAGCACAAGATACTTCTCCTCCATGTTGTCACTCACAGTTGAGATTCACAGCACATGATCTGTGGAACGGAAGTTTAGCAAGACAAAGTGGCAAATTACTTACTTTTTATTGATGACAGAATTTCTTAAGGGGGAAACAATTTATTTGGGCTCATGGTCCTAGGAGATTTCAGTCCACTGTGGTAGGAAGGCAGGAGGAAGAACCTGTAATGCAAGGTGGAGACTTCTCATAGTACAGCAGCCTAGAAAGGAGAGAGGATGCTAGAATAAGAGGCTGGCCTATGACCTTGAAAGACCCACACCTAGGATCTATTTCTACCAGATAGGCCCACCTTCAAAAGGATCCACTACCTCCCCAATTTGTGCTACAAGTATCTAACACATGTATCTTTTAGGACACTTTGAACTCAAGTTCTACCAGGTGAGTATCCTCCTCACAAGAGGTTCAGTGCTGACTATATAGGTGGCGGGAATTTGACAGTTCAGGGTTGTTACATATAAAGATATAAAGTCCCTGTGGTTATCATGATATTGTATGCATGGATTATGTGTGTGTGTGTGTGTGTGTGTGTGTGTGTGTGTTTATATGCCACTCCTGGATCCAAACCATTGAACCTACATTCCACAGAAATGAATGTAGAAGTGAAGACAAAAGAAAATGTTTACTTAAGATTTGTACAGTGACTTGGGCTTATATACAACTGTCCTAAAATGTGCTCTATGGTCAGCCTCAATTACCAAGGAAAATGGGCAAGGCAGTTCTAACTGGGAACACTGCCACTGAGCAAATACATGAAGCTCCATTTAAAAGGGGGAAAGGGAAGATGGATTGGGGGGAAACAATTAGCAGATTCCACCAAAGCCACAAACAATAAAAAAGATCAGATGGAAAAAGCAGACCAATCAACTAAAGCAAGAGAAAACTCATTGCCATGATGAGCAGTTTAATGCTCCCTCCATTTCCAAGACATTTGTACTTTTCAAAGTGCATTTTTGTGAATTCAATTCCCCTGTTTAATATACTTAATAAAATAGTAGAGCATAAAGATTTGATGTTTCACTGAGCAGAAATAACCTAGGAAAGGCTGAGCACATGACAAACAGGAGGGGCAGAGAAAACAACAGCCTGGCTGAGTACCAAGTTGTTTCTTCTCCTTTTTATTGGTGTTTTCCCCCTTTGTAATTGGTTTGAATTCCTAGAGAAGGTGTAGCTGCACATCAGTTAAAGAACAATCCAAAGGTCCTTTAGTGTGGTGCAGAGAACCCAGCCTAATTGTCCAGTGCTCGTGACCATGAGCAAGCTCCCTCTCCTCTGAGCCCATCTCCTGTTTTGTAAAGCCAATAAAGCCTCCAGCTTTCCCAAGATCAGAAGATAACTCCTGATCCGGCGTGTACTGGTTGGATGCTGCCGTGTTCTTTGACATATTCTGCTACTACTTATAATGAAAGATGCTAAAAGTGTTTAGGGGACAGACTTACATGACAGTGAGTGGTGAATTTTGCCTGGCTATATGGGTGGGGTAGCCTGAAGGCAAAATGAGGTGAGCTTTCAGGGTGAGGCCAAGGAATTCACACTGCACTCCACCCACCTGGGCATCCAGGAGCACTGTGGAGCCTTAGAGAGACCTCTCCTGCTGCGCAGCCTTCTCTGCAGGAGATGCAGATGAGGCCCCTGGGTTTTATTTTCCCTTAAGATGGAGCATTTGATGCATGGAGCTTAGAGTAACCAGGTTTTCATAGTAACACAACTCCTGAGGAGAACATCCCAGGGGGTCCTGAGAAAACCTACCTCCCATGCCTTCTGCCTTCTGCTTCCTTTTATGAGTCCCAGACATTTCCTCTGAATAACTGTACTCTTCAAACCCCTATTACAAGCCAGCAGGTCATGGGATGAAAGTAACTGGCCCAGACCCGGGACTGAGTACCCCTAAACTACTCGGTTGCCAAAAAAGAAACCAAAAAGTTTCTTTTTTATAGTTTCATTGTAGTTTCGGAGGCTAGCCTAGGAAGGCCTTGGCTTCTAACAGTGCCCACCAAACAGCAAGTTCACAGCACACTTGAAATTTGCAGATAGAGACTAATGGAGCCTCCAGCGAGCTCTGTGAAGACCCCAGTGGAGGCGAGGAGAGAAGGTAGCACCAGCCTGAGGTGAGTTTCTGTAATCCTCATGGGGAACCATTTTGGTTTGCGTTGGTTTGGGTTGAGTTGAGATTGAGCTGACCTAGGTCTAGTGGTATTGAGTTTGTTTGGTGTGGTCAGTAGAATAAGAAACAGAATAAGGTGCAGCCGGGGGATGAGATGGGATATAGTGTGGTATGACCGGAGCAGGAAACTTCGAGACTAGAAGTTCATTTTTAGAAAGAACACAAAAACACCTCAAGGATGTGGAGTTAATGCATATGGCAGCTGATTCTAATCTACAGGGAGCTGATGCTGAAGGATGTAGACCAACAGTAAACTACATTCAGGTTACTATAATTAATAGTTAATTAATAGTAGACAGCTCAACAAAGTAGATGAGGGACAAGAATAAGGGCACACTGAGACATGGAAGATGAGCCGAGAGTTAACACGAGATGAACTCTTGCCAGTGGCAACTGTTTTCTGACAGCAATTGTAGAGTCAAGGGTGAAAATGGTGCCTCTTATCCTAGGAGCATGTGAGAAGCCACCTCAGATATTACTTTTTTTACTGTTTTGTTTCCACTTTGTAGATGGAAGAGGTAAGGCTTACCCCAAGGGAAATCTCAGGCCTTCCTGGAAAGAGTTCCAGATGATTCTGTCAGGACAGTCAGTCCATGGACTGGAATGTGGAATTCAGGCTGTCAGCAATTCCTGCCAGGTTGATGAGGAACTCAAATGCTTTTCATATAAGGTTTCCTACACGGATGGGGACGTATTTGAGAGATGCAGCATTCAGTCTCTCGTGGTGAGAGCCTTGAAGACTGATTCGAGAGCACAGTCCTTTACTCCGTCCTCCTCCAAGTCACAGCAAGAGTGTCTTTTCATTTCTGCTACAGCATGGATCAGATATTGGCAAAGGAAGAGATGGCCATTTCCTAACATTTGTATTCATTTCTTTGAGCAGTTGGCTTATTTTTGTATATTAATTCAAAGCCTCTTCTAATTTTAATTAGAGTGGGATTTAAAAGTGTTGAGTCTTTTCTACTTATTTGTTTCTCTTCTTCTAAGAAAGAATGTTAACTTCAGCAATCCAGGTTTTAAAGTATCTGTATTTATTCTGGGACTTAACCACAATGAGAGGGATTAATATTTGGATGGGGAATATAGGATCACATTCGCTATGCCTTTGAAAATTAATTAAAAATGTTTTAAGATTTTTTTAATGGGCTACTTAGTTAAATCACCCTGAAATAATGAACCGGTATAAGTCAAGCTTGGTATCAGGCTTAGGTATCTGAGTGTTTTGCAATGCCTGGCTTAATCTCAGTTTAGCACTCATTAATGCATCCCTCCCTGTCTCATTTCTTGCCTCACTGTCTGTTTTCCCAGTCCTGTTCCCCCCCTCCCCCGCCCATCGTATTTCTCTGTGTATGGGAATGGGTGTACCAGGATGTGCATGGTAGATCAGAAAACAACCTTGCGCATCAGCCCTCACTTTCCACCTTGACACAAGGTCTCTCTCTGTTCTGCACTGATGCCTGTGCCAGGCTGACTGTCCAGCTGCCTTCCAGGAAATTTTCTGTCTCCACCTCCCATCTCTAGGGTGGGGGCTGAGGGATGACAGACACTTGCACTGCTGTGTCCATCTTTTATGTCCCTTCTAGGGATGCCAACTCAAATCCTTGAGCCTGTTCAGCAAGCGCTTTACCCACTGACCTTTGCCACAGCCCCTGTTTCACTTTAACTGCGGCACTCCCAGCTCCTGTTCTTCGTAGCACACTAGTTCATGTCTCTTTGGATCGTTTTTAATATTTTCACTTGTAATTATCAAGGAGCCCTTGCATATATCTCTGAGGCAGCATGATGCTTCGGTTTAATTACCACATTGGAGCAGTTCTAACATCTGTACTTACTGATTTTTCATCTCCTACCACTTGTGCTTGGACCCAGGCCCGTTTCCACAATTGACATGCCTGATTTGTTCCAACATGTGTCTCAGATCTGCAACATTGTAGGTGTTCTTTGCGTATCTCTCCTCCAAGCCCTTCTGTCCTTTCTGTAACTGCATCTGTATTTATAGTAAGAAACTACAGCGTGTTTAAACATCTGCCTCCTTTTCTACTCTATCACACTTCAGCGTTTGCATCTGTGTTCTGCCCACCAGCCTTACAGTAAGGTTTAAAACTAATAAATACTCAGGAACCTAAGCTCCTATCATAGTCTGCTTCTCTCAGGTTGACATGATTTAATGACACAAAGAAAACTGGACTGGTTTTAAACATTCCAAACAAATTGTTCATTCAGTTTGTCAACAGAATGATTTGAGTTTTATTCATTCATGTATTGAAAATTATCTTCTTACACTTATTGAACCCCAGGTGAAAGCAATGTCAAAAAGGCAGAAGCTCAATAGCTTAGAATACACAGTTTTCCATTTTAAGGAATACCACTGGTGCTAGGAACTGAAGTGTAATAACAAAAGTATGGTCGGATTAAACTATTGTTCTATACACAGAGTTTTTCTCCCTGTCCTATGGGTTTTTCTAGTTTTCTTTTCTGCTTAAGCAGACAAGAGCCTGAATCTGCTCATGGCCAAGTCCACTGGCTTCTGCTTCTGACTGCCCTCGGGATCAATCTGTGATGTACAACAAGGATGATGTGTAGTTAGAGACGGGAAATGGAAGGTAGGCCCAGAAATTGTCATCTAAAGGGACTTTTCTTTTAAGCTAGGATTTTAACAACCATACCTGAAGCTTACTTATAACAACAAACTCTAAATATTTTTGGAAACCTAGGATTTTATTAAACATGTTGTCAAAAATAATTCCCTATACCTGGAAGCATCTCATTTTCCCTGTTCTACCTATCGTCTTACACATAGTTTGGAGGATCACAGAGGTAAGGGTCATTGGTGAGCAGATTTGCAATCCAAGTCTGGGTTTCCTCAAATGGAATGTGATGATTTGAGTGATAATGGCCCCCGTCGTTCTTATATTCAAATGGTTGGTCCCCATTTAGTGGAACTCTTTGAGAAGGACTAGGAAGTAAGGCCTTGTTGAAGGAGGTGGGTCAATGGGAGTGGGCTTTCAGTTTTCAAAAGATTTACACCATTCTCAGGGTGTTCTCTTTTACCTCCTACTTGGGGATCAAGGTGCAAGCTCTCGGCTGTCCCTGCCATCATGTCTTTGCTCTGTCATTATGGAATCAAACCCTTTGAAATGAAGCCCAAATTAAACATGGGTTTTTAATTTTTTTTTAAAAAAAACTTTATTATAAAAATTGCAAATTTAAAAAAACCTCACATTAGCTGGGCGGTGGTGGTGCACGCCTTTAATCCCAGCACTCAGGAGGCAGAGGCAGGCGGATCTTTGTGAGTTCGAGGCCAGCCTGGTCTACAAGAGCTAGTTCCAGGACAGGCTCCAAAAGCCACAGAGAAACCCTGTCTCGAAAAACCAAAAAAAAAGAAAAGAAAAGAAAAGAAAAACCTCACATGAGTGGAACCCTGGAACACAGATTGCTCCAATACTGAGGGGGATCTAAGAGGTGAGTCAGCGGCCACAGGGCCAGACAGCCGAATGCCCCACTCTCTAGGACCTCCGCAGTGGGACAAAACCCAGAGGTCCCTCCCCAGCTACCTTGGCTTTTCTAGCTAGCCAGCAGGGAGTATTCCTGTGGCTGAGCTATCCCACAACCCACCCCTCCCCCATACCCACCTGTTCCCCTGCGAGCTCAGTGGAATCCTGGAACACAGCTTGCTCCAATACTGAGGGGAATCTAAGAGGAGAGTCAGCAGCCACAGGGCTGAACAGCTGGACGCCCCACTCTCTGGGACCTCTCCAGTGGAACAAAACCTAGAGGCCCCTTTCCAACTCCTTTGGCTCTTCTAGCCAGCCAGCAGGAAGTAACTCACCCTGTCCCCAAACCCCCCTATTCGCCTGTGAGCTCCGTGAAACCCTGAAAAACAGCTTGCTCCAATACTGAGGGGACCTAAGAGACAGCCACAGCAAGGATTGGACCCAGACTCCAAGACATTGCCAGCCTCATTTGACGGATGAGATGGGTGGGTGCCAATGCAAGAATTCCTCCAACCACCTAAAAAGCAACATGGTAACATCAGAACCCAACAGACACACAAAAGGAAAACTTGATCATCCTAACTGAGAAGAAGTAGAAGAAAATGACGTTAAATGTCATTTAAATGATGGAGACTTTTAAAGAGGAAGTGAAAAACTCCCTTAAAGAAATTGAAGAGAAGACATACAAAAAGTTAGAAGAAATTAATAAATCCCTCAAAGAAACCCAAGAAAACAAAGAAAAACAATAAAACAGGTGAGAAAAAAAAAACAGTTCAAGACTTGAAGACTGAACTAGAGGTAATAAAACACAAACCAAGGGAATTCTGGATATGAGAAATATGGATAAATGAACAGAGACAAGTATAACCAACAGAATACAAGAGATAGACAAAAAAAATCTCAGGTGCTGAAGATACTATAGAAGAAATAGACTCATTTATTAAAGAAAACATTAAATCCAATGAATTCTTAACACAAAACATTCAGGAAATCTGGGACACCATGAAAAGACCAAACCTAAGAATAATAGGGATAGAAGAAGGAGAAGAACTCCTGCTCAAAGGCACAGAATATATATTCAACAAAATTGTAAAAAAAAGAAAAATTCCCAATCTAACGAAGGATATCTTTATGAAGGTACAAGAAGCTGACAGAACACCAAATAGACTGGATCCACTAACCATATTGGTGCGGGACAATTCTGTATTCTGTCAATCATGTTTTAAATAAATGTTGATTGGCCAGGTAGGAAGTATAGGTGGGTCAGCCAGACAAGAAATAGAGGCAGGGCGAGGAGAACGTCTGGGAAGCAGGAAGCTCCCTTGGCATTCCTGGGCAGATCTCCAAGGAGGTAACATGTAAGCTGCTGGCTGAGAAAAGGCACTGGCCATGTGGCTGACAATGGGTTAATATAAGTTATGGGAGCTATTAGGAAGACTGAGCTAATGGGCCAATCAGCTAATAATCTAATGTAGACTCTCTGTGTGATTTTCTTTGGGGCTTGCTGGCTGTGGGGTACCGGGCGGGACAGAAACCCCAACAAGCAGGACCCTCATGTTACACCATATAATAATCAAAACACAAAACATACAGAATAAAGAAAGAATATTAAGAGCTGAAAAGGAAAAATGTCAAGTAACATATAAAGGTAAACCTATCAAAATTACACCTGACTTCGCAATGGAAACCAAAAATGCCAGAAGGTCCTGGATAGATGAACTGCAGACACTATGATACCACGGATGCAAGCCCAGACTACTATACCAGCAAAGCTTTCTTTCACCATAGATGGAGAAAACAAGATATTGCATGACAAAAACAGATTTAAAAAATACGTATCCACAAACCCAGCCTTACAGAAAGTACCAGAAGCTAACTGGTATTTAACCCAAGGAAGCTAACTGCACCCACAATAACACAGACATCTGATAACCCTCCACCAGCATAACACAAAGAAGGAAAACACACAAACACTACTACAAAGAATAACCAAAATTAACAACCACTGGTCATTAATATTGCTTAATATCAATGAACTCAATTCACCTATTAAAAGACACAGGCTAAGAAAATGGATGTGATAACAGGATCCAGTCTTATGCTGTTTACAAGAAACACACCTCAACCTCAAAGACAGACATTGCCTCAGAGTAAAGGGTTGGAAAAAGGTTTTCCAATCAAATGGTCTTAAGAAACATGTGGGTGTGGCTATCCAAATATCAAATAAGATTGATTTCAAACTTAAATCAATCAGAAGAGGTGGAGAAGGACACTTTATACTCATGACAGGAACAATTCATCAAGATGGTCTCAATCCTAAATATCTATGCCCCTAATACAAGAGCACCTACATATGTAAGAGAAACATTACTAAAGCTTGAATCGCACATCAAACCCCACACACTAATAGTAGGAGATTTCAACACTCCTCTCTCACCAATGGACAGCACAAGCAGACAGAAAGTTAACAGAGAAATAAGAGACTTAACAGATGTCATGAAACAAATGGACTTAACAGACATCTATAGAACATTACACCCAAACAAATAAGAATATACTTTCTTCTCAGCACCTCATGGAACCTTCTCTAAAATTGATTACATACTTGGAAACAAAGCAAATCTCCACAGATACAAAAAATTTCGAGTAACCTCTGTGTCTTATCAGATCACCATAGAGTAAAGTTAGAATTTAACAACAATCCTACCCTCAGAAAGCCTACACACTTTGGAAATTGAACAGTCAACTACTGAACCACCCTTGGGTCAAGGAAGAAATAAAGAAAGAAATTCGAGTCTTCCGTGAATCCAACAAAAATGAAGGCACAACATATCCAAACCTATGGGACACTATGAAAGCAGTGCTAAGAGGAAAGTTCATAGCATTAAGTGCCCACATAAAGACAACAGAGAAAGCTCACACTAGTGACTTAAAAGCTCTAGAAAAAAAGGAAGCAGACTCACTCAGGAGGAAAAGAAGACAGGAAATAATCAAATTGAGGGCTGAAATCAACAAAGTAGAAACACAGAAAACAATACAAAGAATCAATGAAACAAAGAGCTGGTTCTTTGAGAAAATTAACAAGATTGAATAACCCTTATCCAAACTAATCAAAAGGCAGAGAGAGAACATCCAAATTAACAAAATCAGAAATGAAAAGGGAGACATAACAACAGACACTGAGGAAATTCAGATAATCATTAGGTCTTACTTCAAAAACCTGTACTTCACAAAATTAGAAAATGTAAAATAAATGAACAAGTTTTTAGATAGATACCATATACCAAAATTAAATCAAGACCAGGTGAGCAATTTAAATAGACCTATAAGCTGCGAGGAAATAGAAGCTGTCATCAAAAACCTCCCAATGAAAAAAAGCCCAGGGCTGGATGGTTTTAGAACAGAATTCTACCAGAACTTTCAAGAAGAGCTAATACCTATACTCCTCAAAGTTCTCCACATAATAGAAGCAGAAAGGTCATTGCTAAACTCTTTTTATGAGGCTACAGTTACCCTGATTCCAAAACCGTACAAAGACTCAACCAAGAAAGAGAATTACAGACCAATTTCACTCATGAACATGGATGCAAAATTTCTCAATAAAATACTGGCAAACTAAATCCAAGAACACATCAAAAAAATCATCCATCATAATAAAGTAGGCTTCATCCCAGTTATGCAGAATTGGTTCAACACACAAAAATCTATCAATGTAATCCATCATATAAATAAACTGAAAAAAGAAACATATGGGGGCTGAAGAGATGGCTGAGTGGTTAAGAGCTCTGACTCTTCTTTCTTCCAGAGGTCCTGAGTTCAATTCCCAGCAACCACATGGTGGCTCACACCCATCTATAATGAGATCTGGTGCCCTCCTCACGGGTGCAGGTACACATGCAGGCAGAATATTGTATTCATAATAAATAAATAAATAAATTTTTTAAAAAAGAAAGAAACATATGACCATTTCATTAGATGCTGAAAAAGGATTTGACAAAACCTAACACACCTTCATTATAGAGGTCTTGGAGAAATTAGGGATACAAGGACCATATCTAAATATAACAAAAGTAATATACAGCAAGCCGACAGCTAACATCAAATTAAATGGAGAGAAACTTAAAGCGATTCCAGTAAAATCATGAATCAGGCAAGGCTGTCCACTCTCTCCATATCTCTTCAACATAGTTCTTGAAATTTTAATAATAGCAATAAGACAACAAAAGGAGATTAAGGGGATTCAAATTGGAAAGGAAGAAGTCAAATTTTTGTATTTTCAGATGGTATAATAGCGTACGTAAGTGATCCCAAAAATTCTACCAGAGAACTCCTACAGCTGATATAAATACCTTCAGTGATGTGGCAGGATACAAGATCACCTCAAAAAAAAAAATCAGTAGCTCTGCCCGGCGGTGGTGGCACACACCTTTAATCCCAGCACTTGGGAGGCAGAAGCAGGCGGATCTTTGTGAGTTCGAGACCAGCCTAGTCTACAAGAGCTAGTTCCAGTGCAGGCTCCAAAGCCACAGAGAAACCCTGTCTCGAAAAAAAAAAATCAGTAGCCCTCCTATACACAAAGGATAAGGAAACTGTGAGGGAAATCAGAGAAACATCACCTTTCACAAGAGCCACAAATAGCAGAAAATAGCTTGGGGTAACACTAACCAAAGAAGTGAAAGACCTATTTGACAAGAACTTTAAGTCTTTGAAGAAAGAAATTGAAGAAGACACCAGAAAATAGAAAGATCTCCCATGTTCTTGGATAGGAAGTATCAACATAGTAAAAATGGCAATCCTATCAAAAGTGATTTTTAGATTCAATGCAATCCTCATCAAAATCCCAACACAATTCTTCACAGACCTTGAGAGAACAATAATCAACTTCATATGGAAAAACAAAAAACCCAGGATAGCCAAAATAATCCTATACAATAAAGGAAATTCCAGAGGCATTACCATCCCTGACATTAAGCTCTATTACAGAGCTACAGTAATCAAAACTACTTGGTATTGGCACAAAAACCGAGACCTTGACCAATGGAATCAAATTGAATGCCAGGATATTAATTCACATACCTATGAACACCTGATTTTTGATAAAGAAGCTAAAATTATACAATGGAAAAAAGAAAGCATCTTCTACAAATGGTGTTGGTGTAACTGGATGTCAACATTAAAATTATAAATAACCCAATTTTAAAAAATGGTATACTTAACTAAACAGAGAATTCTCAACAGAAGAATTTCAAATGGCCAAACGATACTTAAGAACATGTACAACTTCCTTAGCTATCAGGTAAATGCAAATCAAAACAACTCTGAGATATCATCTTACAACTGTCAGAATGGCTAAGATTAAAAACACCAATAACAGCCTATGCTGGGGAGGATATGGAGTAAGGGGAACACTCATTCATTGCTGGTCAAGGAATGCATGCTTGTAAAACCACTTTGGAAATAAGTGTGGAGGTTTCTCAGAAAATTGGAATCAACCTACCTCACTATCCATCAATACCTTTTTTGGGAATATACCCAAAAGATGCTCAATCATACTACAAAAGCATTTGTTCAACTATGTTCATAGCATCATTATTTGTAATAACCAGAACCTGGAAACAACTTAGATGCCCCTCAAATGAAGAATACATAAAGAAAGTGTGGTACATTTACACATTAGAGTACTACTCAGAAGTAAAAAACAATGAAATCTTGAATTTTGCATGCAAATGGATTGAATTAGAAAACACTATCCTGGGGCTGGAGAGATGGCTCAGTGGTTAAGAGCATTGCCTGCTCTTCCAAAGGTCCTGAGTTCAATTCCCAGCAACCACATGGTGGCTCACAACCATCTGTAATGAGGTCTGGTTCCCTCTTCTGGCCTTCAGGCATACACGCAGACAGAATATTGTATACATAATAAATAAAGAAATATTTTTAAAAAGAAAGCAAAAAGAACAAAAAAAGAAATTAAAGTTACTCATACGAAACAAAGTAAAGTTCTTAAAAAAAAGAAAGAAAAGAAAACACTTTCCTGAATGAGGTAAGCCAGACCCCCAAAAGAAAGAAAAGAAAACACTTTCCTGAATGAGGTAAGCCAGACCCCCAAAAGTGGATATGGTATGTACTCACTCATAAGTGGATACTAGCCATAAACAAAGGATGTTGAGCCTATAGTTTATGATCCTAGAGAATCTAAGTAATAAGGTGAACCCAAAGAAAAACATATATAGACCCATCTGGGAATTGGAAACAGACAAGATCACCTGACAAATTTGGGAATATGGTGGTGGGGGTAGAAGGAAGCTGAGAAGTGGAGGGTTGAGGAGAACTTGAGGGAATGGGATAGTCGAGATGGAAGAAAGACAGACATGAGAGCAAGGAAAGAGATATCTTGATTGAAGGAACCATTATAGGGTTAGCAAGAAATCTGGCCCTAGAAAAATTCCCAGGAATCCACAAGGATGACCCCTGGTCATCCTTTAATTAGATGCTTTAATTAGATAATGAATAAAGAAACTGCCTTGGCCTAGTTGATAGGACAGAACTTAGATTGGCCGAGTAGACAGAACTGAATGCTGGGAAGAAGGGCAGAATCAGAGACACCATGGATCTCCTGCCTGAGACGGACGCTGGTTAGAATTTTGCCAGTAAGCCACAGTCACATGGCAATACACAGATTAATAGAATTGGGTTAAATTAAGTTGTAAGAATTAGCCAATAAGAAGTTAGAGCTAATGGGCCAGGCAGTGTTTAAATGAATACAGTTTCTGTGTGATTATTTCGGGTGTAAGATAGCCAGGTGGCCAGGATGACAAGCAGCCTGCTCCTCCTGCTATAGACCTCAGCTAAGATGCTAAGCAATAGAGGAGAGGGTGCCTGAACTGGCCTTGCCCTGTAATCAGACTGATGATTATCTTAAATATCACCATAGAACCTTTGTCCAACAACAGATGGAAACAGAAGCAGAGACCCACATCGGAGCACTGGACTGAGCTCTCAAGGCCCAGTTGAAGAGTGAAAAGAGTGAGAATATGAGCAAGGAGGTCAAGACCATGAGGGGTTCACCCACTGAAACAGTCTACCTGAGCTAATGGGAGCTCACCAACTCCAACTGGACTGGGAGTGAAAGAACATGGAATCAAACTAGTCCCTCTGAATGTGGTTGACAGTTGGGCCAGTCTGAGGGGCTACTGACAGTGGCACTGGGATTTGTCTCTACAGCATGTACTGGCTTTTTGGGATCCTATTCTTTTGGATGTATACCTTGGTCAACCTAGATGTAGAAGAGAGACTTGCCACAAGGCGGGTGCCTTGTCCTCTCTTGGGAGGAGGGGAGTGAGTGGGAATTTGGATTGGTATTT
>JAQHUG010000336.1:580820-602148 GCA_028555095.1 Dicrostonyx torquatus | reverse complement strand
ACACCAACACATGTGTAGGCACCAGCACATGTGTAGGCACCAGCATGTGCGTAGGCACCAGCTCACGTGTAAGCACCAGCACGTGCGTAGGCACCAGCACATGTGTAGGCACCAGCACATGTGTAGAGCCAGCACGTGTGTAGGCACCAGCACATGTGTAGGCACCAGCACATGTGTAGGCACCAGCACCTGTGTAGAGCCAGCACGTGTGTAGGCACCAGCATGTGTGTAGGCACCAGCACATGTGTAGGCACCAGCACCTGTGTAGAGCCAGCACGTGTGTAGGCACCAGCACATGTGTAGAGCCAGCACGTGTGTAGGCATGCTCACGCTCATGCCCCATGTCCCCGCCTGTGCTATTGCTCTCCCTTGGTCTCTTCCCTTCATGACTGCAAATGCAATGTGACAACTGCCTCTTGTTCCTTTGGCCATGTTTCCCTCATGATGTCATGAAAGACTATACCTTGAGCCTCAGCCAAAATAAACCCTCTCATGGGGCCGCTCTGGCCCTGCCCAGCAGCAGATGACCAATGCAAAACAAGCTCAATGGCACTTTTGGAGTTTCTTCTATTTTTTTTTAAACTTTACAGATCTTTGGTGTATACATTGTGGCTCCTAATTTTGTGTTTTATGGGATTTCCGTGTGTGTGAACATGCATGTCTCTGCATCTATATGTGCTTCTTTTGATTTTTCTGTGGCTCTTTTCTGTCTGTTTTTGTTTTGTTGTTGTTGTATTATGATTGGTTAGTTTTTATTTTATCTTATTTTATTTTTAAATTTTTTTAGATGCCTGTCTATTTTCTATTGAGAGAAAGAAAGAGAGTGGATGTAGGTAGGAAGGGAGGTGTGGGAGGATCTGGGAGGAAGTGAAGGAGGAGAAACTATAATCAGATTAGATTATAAGGGAAAATCTATTTTTAATAAAAATATAGAAAAATAAATAAACCCCTTTTTCTCTGAGTTTCTTTTGGCAAGTGCTCTGACAAAACAAGAAAAGCAGCTAACAAAGTTTTGGTATGTTCCAGATATATGAATTTTAAGTACATGTTCTCGTTGTGTGGCTCATTCCCACTCTTGCTGCTGTCCCTTTGGTAAATGACGCTTGC
Organism: Dicrostonyx torquatus; assembly: GCA_028555095.1. Classification (NCBI taxonomy): domain Eukaryota; kingdom Metazoa; phylum Chordata; class Mammalia; order Rodentia; family Cricetidae; genus Dicrostonyx; species Dicrostonyx torquatus. Next base: position 601,041 of record JAQHUG010000336.1, on the reverse strand, counting down.
CATTCTTGCCCTTGGTTCCACTCACTGGTCTCCATTTGTGTCGCCACCCCAGTGTCACATAGTTCTGAGGACTGTAGCGCTGGCGTAAGATTTGAAATCAAAACTCTGAGCTCCCCTTTTAGGCACTGACAGAACGGCCCCTTTGGTTATCACGGTACTGTCCCAGTCTGCTCATGCCCATCCTCAAAGGCCATCCTGTGGCTTTGTGACCGCACTGTGTGGAATGTGTGGACAGATTTCAAAAGTGTTCTTGTGCTAGCACTGTCAAGCTGCATGTTGTGTGGACAGAGGAGCACTTTCCCCTTATTTAGAGTCCTCTATGATTTCTGATTATAACTAGCTTGTAAAGCTATAGGTTTCTATGTGATTTTAGTTTGGTAGACACCCCTTCCCTCTCCACTTTGGTCCTCCCTTCCCTTCCTCCCTCCCAGTTACCCCACTCTACCCTGGTATTTTCCTCTTGTGCGTTGTTCAGGTCTCTCCCCACCTTCATCCCTACTTTCTCAACAGTGTTCCAGTTACCAACATTGCACACTTAATAAATGTATTCCTAACATTTTTACTATTGTTATTGCAATGGTGAATGTAATTGTCTTCTTGGTTTCCTGATGGTATGTTGCTACTAGAGGTAGAACACATTTTCTATTTAAGCTTCCAATAGGAACACAGCCCCAGGTGTAAGAAGATTAACTGAAAACAAGAATTTACTTGTAAAACAAGCAACTTTTCAGAATGCCTAACTTTATCTTTTATTTCCTAACATTGTTATTGAAGATGGCAACTTAAGCCTATCTTAATCAGAAAATTATTTTAATTTTGCTGCTGTGTTTGAAACACATTGCCAGAAGAGATGGGAAAGTGAATGACAGGTGCGGACAGACAGGGAAGACTAGATGTCCTGACTGAGGACTTGGAAGCAAGAGCATCCACTCCTCTGCCAGGCCCGGCCAGACACTCTGCAATGCTGTGTTATCTTTCTACCCTTTAAAAGGGGATCGTTGAGAATCGTCACACTCTTATTAATTAGCCAGCTGGAACTGTAAGTGAACAAATGGTGAGTCTTTGGATCGTATTGAAAGCTGAAGAAGTCAACAACTGTGATTCAATCTCTACTTCTTCTTTCACACAGTTCGGATATTTTCTCCCCAAACCACTTCTGCTCTTGTTCCCAAGACACCTAATTTTATTTTCAATTTTAACACCATTCTCATTTCAGAATTGCTGGTACAGCACGCATCAACAGAAATAGGGGCCACTGACTAATCCTGAAGCTATAATTGTCCAGGATATTCCCCTCCACAGATGACGGAAACACAGCACCTCCTGCCTTTCGGCCCTCTTTGGCTTGGCACAGCCATTGGTTTGCATGTCTCTCTCTTCACGTCCCATGCAAAAAGGAGCTGTGTGCCCTTTCTGATGCATCCTTGGAGCTCAGAACATGGCAGTTAGCACATACTAGGTATAGACAAAATGTTTCCCAAATGAGTGTTCACGAAATTTCTCTCTGAGTCATTCTTCTGCCCTCTTAGTCCTCAGACAGCTTTACAAACAGAACTGCCTCTGCATGCTTTTGCAAAGCATCTCTTGTGACATTTCTTGTGGGAAATAATTCTATCAAAAGTCAACAGAGTAACTGAGCACCTGCTGAGTGGGAGGCTCCAGCACATGTTGTGGGTCATGCCGAGCACAAAGCTTTTGATCTGGCCAGGGATATAATTTAGGTGACAAACAGCGCAACCATTGACCAAGCCTCGCCTGTGCCAGCAATGGTGTTTTGATGAAAGTAACCCATTTCCGTGGAACAAATCCACTTGTCAGCACCTGTCTTGTCTTCTTCCACAAAGTGGACTAAGTGAGCTATGGTTCAAGGTCACCTAAATGAGAGAAGTTGAGCAGAAACTAATACTGAGTTGCCTGATGCCAGCATCTGTATCTGTGAGCCAGCACAGTTTGCTGAGTGCACCCATGGGTTCCATCATGGTAAATCCAACAAATCTTGGGTGAAAAAATAGTTTAAAGAAACTACAGATTATTTCCAATTATTTATATGGTGGCTCTTTCATAGCATCTACATTACATTAGGTGCCATATATAAATTATATTCCAAGATTGTGTAAATTGTATTAACCATTATGCCATTTGGCATAAGGGATGAAGTATTCACACAGACCTTAGAACCAGCCCTTTATGGACACTGGAATATGTCTGCAGCTTAATTTGTACCCAAAATGCGACAGATGCATTCATAGATAGACTCTGTCACTTCCCCAGCCATGCAGTGGGACGTTAGGCTGGGATGGTCATTGAGGACTGCAAGAGCAACAGTAGACTTGAGTGAACTGCCTGAAGCCAACACCAAGTAGCAACAAGCCAGAATGGCACGTTATAGACAGCTGGGGCTGCAACCACCAGGAATGAGGTAGTGGTGAGTGGCAGCTGCTGTGCTTTTCTGAGCAGCCAGGATCAAATACGGCAAGCAGCTTGTCCTCATGAGCCACTCATCATGGACCAGTTTCAACACAAGGAGATCTGTCTGATGAGAAAGGCTGCAAAGGGATTGTTGCTCTTCACTTAATGCCTCCAGGAAATGAACTGAGAAAGTGGCATTTCACCAGATACCCCAGAGAAGGAACCACGGCATCACTAAGAAACCTGGGCATGAGGTTCTTGCAGAAAGCGGCAACTGAGGACCTCAAATTCCTGAAGCAAAGCATTCTTACTGGAAATAAGATCAAAAAGGAGACTTTATGTCAGAAGTGAAGCAGGTGAAAGTATGAGACACAGGAAGTGACCTAAACAGGGTCTATGAGGTCATGGAAACCACTGCTTGGTACCCTATGCTCCTCTGCTCAGGACTCCCACAGTTTCCTCTGTAATGTCTCATACATGAGCAAGGCATGGGCCCTCCATCTTGTAACAAATGCTGCCTGTAAAGGGGAGAAGATGAGAATGACCAGGTACACATATGTGGAAGGAGATGCTTCTCTTGGGCCTAGATATTAGAGAAACTAAAGAAAGGGGGTCAGCCATGGTGTTGGTTGCCAGATCGGCCAACTGAACCTCTGCTTCTGTGATTACAAAGACTGGAAGAGAACACACCAACTACGACACACGATGCATGCATTCCCTGAAGCAAATGTATTTTATTCTTGAATAACATAGAAATGGTGATGTTTAAACTTTTAAACTAGTTTTGGGTACACCGATTGCAGGAAGTCAAGAGAACAACAAACTATTAGGACATGTCCATGGCAGACCCCAGCAGGTGAGGAGCTTTCCAGAAAATTTTATTTTGATGCTAGCAGACAGCCTCGGAATACCTGACATGTGTTAGGTACACCAAGGCATGCTTTTCTTTAATTAGTTCATTGTATCTCTCTAAGAATTCAGACGTTTTAGGTAAAGAAACATGTTGAGTATATGGTTACCTTTATATGATCCTTATCAACTCCCAAGCACTCAAGGAAACTTGGTGGATTCAGCCCTCATTCTTCACTTTCCAGGATTCTCAGGTCCTAGACCTGCTGGATGTAAGCCAACCAAGCTCAGACAGCCTTCTCCAACCTTGAGAAGTGCTTCACCATCCGTCTCTGAATTCCATATCTAATTATCAACATAGCTACCAGGAGAGAAAGCCTGGCTTTCCATTATGGTGCTCGGTGAAAATCTCCCATTTTCTCCCTAAGAAAACAGAACTGCCTTCTGGACAAGTGACTGTAATCAGTCTCATGAGCATCTCTAGATGCTTCGCTATAAGGGGCCAAGTCTGGTCCCAAAGAAGTTAGATCTATAAAACACATCCACCAAACAGCAGAGAAGTCATAAAGAGAGTGCCAGGCAGATTTGTTACGGCAACACCCTCTGCCCACTGGCAAGGTATTTATCACGAAAGACATAAAGGTCAGGAAATAGCATCTCCTTTCCTGACATATTCCAACATTAAGGTGGGTACCCACCAACATACACCCTCTGTTTCCTTGTTTTGCTGAACAAGTTGACAAAGCTCCTACCACCTCTCCACACTTAAAACATCTTGCCAAAAATAGTTGACACAAATATTCTATTTTCTTACACTAGCCCCAAGCAAGGTCAACTGTGGACAACTCTCAGAGCTAAATAGCTATTCAATTGAATAACAACAACAACAAAATTTTAGATTTCTTTCTCAGTCAGAGGCTAGAGAGGGAAACCTTCACTGTGATTTAAGATGGATGCCCTTTAAATTGTCTGAGAAATTAAATGAAAAGGTCATTTGAAAACTGGAAAAGGATTAATCTACTTAAAATTATTGCATAATTCTGCCTCTTAGCTCTATCACTAGTATCTATTTCTGAAACCATCTACCTCTGTCCTTCTGTCTGTCTTACTAGCCATAGTTCGCCATCATTTATCATCTGCATTAATCAATAACTATGTATAGCGGTAACTACCTATGTCTGTATTCTTACTTTAAACTTTTTATTTTCCAGTAACAGGCTAGACAAGTACTCATTTGTTTGTCTACATCAGTCTGTCCCTGGTTGAGTAGCAGTATCCAGTCGACAGTGTAAAAAAAGTCTGGGCGGTGGTGGCGCACGCCTTTAATCCCAGCACTCGGGAGGCAGAGGCAGGCGGATCTCTGTGAGTTCGAGACCAGCCTGGTCTACAAGAGCTAGTTCCAGTGCAGGCTCCAAAGCCACAGGGAAACCCTGTCTCAAAAAAAAAAAAAAAAATGTTCCCAGGTAGTATCCAGACATATGAAGAGAGACTGATATTTTAATGTAGGAACAGTTCAGAGAGGCTGATAGGAAATGGAGGGTGAGGCCTAATTAGGACCAGTCAAAGGAGGAAGAGAAGAGAAGCAGCGAGGCAGGAAAATGTGAGCAAGGTTTTTATTTGATTGCTCTGGAAAGGCCTGGGTTTTAAGCCTTTGCTTGATGCCCTTTGGGGTCAAAAATGATTTTCAAAAATGAATCATGACTGTAAACTGAAACTCCACCCTGAGAACCGGCAATACAGATGTGAAAGGTGCCGTGCAACTGGTTCCAGAGTTCCAGAAATAGGCAAAAGCTGCTGTCACCCAAAACACTCAAATACCAGCACAGACTAGTGTATATTGTCAGTTTACACTGCAAACATGAATGCTGGATGACATTTGGCAAGATATGGAAAACAAGTTACTGTTGACTGGAGAACTGGTGGCAAAAAGATAAAGGAGAAAACTCCAAGACAAAGAACTGAGCCCAGGAGAGAGCCTTGCCTTACTCGGAGGGTGGCCTTTTCCAGTTTGTGCGTTGCTATCCCCCAGTGGCAAGAACAGAATTTCAGTCATTATCCAACTAGGATTAGAATTGGCCATCTACACTGACTGCAGAGCTAATAACTTTCATCTTTCAATCGAGTCTTCTAAACACAGACTGTTGAAAGTTGGTTTAATTGGCATTTTGTTAGAAGGCTAATGTCGACTACCAAAAATAGCCTGTGAGAGAAGCAGATAAGACATCAAGAGAAATGCATTCTAAGAGTGCGGATACGCTCCTTTCATTTGTGCCTCTTCTCGAGAGCTGTGTTAAACAGCAGCTCAATACCTTTGCCTGCGGCATCGGTCTCTGGTGGACTCCATTGTCCTGAGTGGGGGGTTTCCCTCCATTGTAGTCTTCTGCTCTGATACTATGGTTGGAGGCTTTCTTACCCACCAACCAATACTATTGATGACACATCACAGATATCTCCTTTCTGCTTACAAGATTGCTCAGTTTCTGTTTACTCCAGTTCTAAATCATTGCATTTTCATGTTTGCCCTTTGAGAACTGTTCACAGATCCTCTGTCTGAGAGGCTTCATTATAGTCAACTCTTATTTGTTTCACAAACAGATCCTCCCGGCCCATCTGGTGCCAGAAAACAAAAGGGAAACAGGCAGTTAGTCTTTAGCCTATAGGAACTGTGCGTCTAGTTGGCAAGACCAACAAATACCAACACACATATACACATCACATACATATGTGCACACATACATACACATCACATACACACATGCACACATGTACGCACACACACATCACACACACACACACACACACAAACCCTGGTGTGTGAAATGCTACAGAAATGTAAAGAAATGGAGAGAAAACAAACAGCCAGGGAGACAGTCATTTTCAAATGTTTTCAATTTACCATACCCCAAACATGATCTTATGACATGAAAATGATAGATCTTATTTTTAATTTTTCTCTGTTCTTGAGATTCTTATACATGCATACAATGAAATATGATCATTTATACCTCCCATTCCCTGCCCCCTAGCTTCCTGAACATCCCTCCCAACAGGTCCTCCTCCCAACTTTATGTCAGTATGAGAGAGAGTTTGGGCAAGATGAGTTCATTTGCATACTGTCTTCACATTATAATCATATAATTGCCTTTCTCCTGAAGCCACAAAGAGCCATTGAAAGTTTAAAATTAGAATTTATTTAATTGGTTTCTGCTTCTTTCTTCAGCTTTTCTTCCTGCTTGGCCCCACACTCTTGCATTTACCAGTGCCTTGCTTCCTCCCAAACCACACACACACTCAAGTCTCTGGAGCAAGTGAGGATAGAGGAGCCACTAAGGTATGACTCCCAGGGAACCAGAGTCATCTTACATCATAATCACCAGCATCATCACCACAGCAACCACTCTATTTGTTGAACACTTAGAGAAGGTTTTTTTGTGGGGAGGAAGGGTAGCATAGTATGTGTTTCACCAGGTCCTCTGCATAGAGCTTCATATCTAATGTATGGATTAGAAATGGTTCTATTTCACAGACAAACAGTGGAGTCCTCCAAGAATCCTGACAACCAAACAAGGTTGCCCAGTTGGATAATGCCTGTTTCTTCTGAAGACTGAAACGTCGCCCGTGTCAGGACCTGAAGCTGAAGCCAGATGGAGCCAAACTGCCTCGACTTACAGATGGCCTGATAGTAAGCGACTGTGAGGTTCTAAAGAGCTAGATTCTTCCTTCCTGGCTCAATTCCAAATATCCCGACTGTGAGAGAAGGGAAACAGCAGAGAGAGCTGATTGTGGATTCCACATTAAAAAAGCTGAAGTCTGATGCCAGCAGGGCAGAGCAGCAGCAGCAGCTACCCTTTCTCAGAAAGAAACAAATAGTGAGACACATGCGGGCTGCTTTCTCTCAGACTTCTGTTTGGGCTGTTCATTGGAAGGTGAAATCAGCATTTGAGTTTTTCATTCCAGTTAATCCTCGCTGTCAAGACCCTGACAGATGTGCACAGCGTGTCTCCTAAGTGATTCTAAATAAAGTCAGGTCGGGGAAACCAGCCATCAAATCCCCCTTTGTCTTGATCTTTTAAATACCCAGCCGCCTGCCTCTCTACACTCCTTTCTCAAGGCATCCATGCTTGACATGAGAAGGCCTATCTGCTGGCACTTTCTCAGATGTCCCAGGATGCTCAACCACTGCCTGTTGACATTTCAGGAACTATTCTCATATTTCAAATAGAGTTTTTGACCTATAACTAATATGTAATGTGTGGTTAATATATACAAGTTGATGACTTTGTAGACCACACTACCAAGGTAACAGACTGGCATTACCTCTGAAAATTACTTTGTGCCTTTTACTTTTTGTTGAAGTTCTTTATTGAGAATATATAACATGTAAGCTGTCCTCAAACCTTTAGGTTCCTAACACCAGGCTGTTGTCTGGAGGTGACAGGCTGTGGGTAGAAATCTAGGCTACACTGACTTTGTAGAACCAAAATCATATGATTCTTTTATACTTGCCAAAGTCATTCATTTGTCAGTCTAGAGAGAACCTCATCTTCACTAGAAAGGTAAACTTTTACCTTCTCCTTAAGGGATACCATGTGTCTTTCATCTCCTAATATCCTGTATTATCTCTGCTCTTTCAGAAACTTCTATCATGTCATTAGCTCATCCCCAGGCTTCTCTCCATTGATAGCATGGGTAGAAATGTGGTCTGAAATCTTTGTCTGGTTAGATAGCTTATTCCGGCACTGTGAATTGATGGAGCTGGGGGCTCTCCTCATTGTCAGAAGTCTCCAATAAATCATGGTGCTCATTCCTACTGAGCCAGCTCATTCTCAGATCCCTTTGTAAAGTGGCGCTCCAGGCAACCATCACCAATCAATACAGAATAGGATGTGAACTTCTTTTTATCCAAAGGCTCCACGAGAACAGCGAGAAGGCCAGCCATAGCCTGGGAGAAAGGCAAGGCATCCTGGGAGAAGATGGTTTGCGACGTCTACAACAGAAGATCAGACTGTACACAGAAAGCCGAGAAAGGAAGAAAATGAATGATATAGATGCTACCTTTGTTCTAGAAAGATCCAAAGAGGGGAGGCAGCTGATGTGTCTTGAGCTCAGGGACATAAAGAACAGGTACCCTTGGAATGCATACCTGTTTGATATCAACACAGCTGTGGGTGGGGCTGATGGCCCTACCTGGGTTCTACCCTCCTGCTTTGTCCTTGGGCCACCAGAGCATATGCTTCTTCTAGTAACTTCATGTCCCCATGAGCAAGCTAGAACTCACACCTCCAGTGGCTTCTCCTTGGCCTCTGGGTTCATGAAATAATCAAGGTCCTTAAAAGTCCTGGAATGACCCAAGAGAGCCACAGAGGGATGATCCCCTGAACAAAAATCACTGATTCAGAAGCCAGACGTTCTGATAAGAAAATCTTCTGGTGGTTTTTCACTTCGGCTAGGATTTGGACCATAACATAGAAGACGGCTGGTGAACACAGTTGTGACCATTTAGCTGATTTCTTACTGAAGGGCTGTGGCTTCAATGGTAAGTCCATTGAATTCTTGTTTGAACCTCAACAAGTAGGAAAGTTATTAATGTGTCAGTAGACTGCATTCTCAAAGGGGAGGAGAAGTTTGGGTGGGGTGACATTAAAATTTTCTGTGTTGAACTTACAATAATACTGATGATGCCTTCCGGTTTCAAGAAGTGATGGTGCTCTTCCCATCAGAATGGGGAAGCTTGAAGTCTGCTCACAGATTTAATCTTGTAGATGCCACAGAGTTCTTAGGGCTTAATGTCAGGCAAAGCAGGCTTTGCAAATCCTGGAACTAGAAGCCAGTTTCCTAATCTCTCTGGCTTTTGGTTAACTTAGTTACAGAACCAAGTGAAGGGCACATTTTTCATGTGGGGAAAAAATGAGATAATGACTGTAAAACCCACCTGATTGCAAGCACGCAGGAAATGTGCCTTCTTTGTTTGTAAACATGCGTGAATAATAGAGAATAAGATATATTTTCTAAAGGGACAGTGAGCCATCTAACTTTGAAGATTCAGTTAAAGGAGTAAATACTGGCAGTATGCTTCCAGACTCGACACATGCACAAGTTAGACATAAGGTAGACATGGAGGAATATCCATTGTGGAGAGGAAGATCTCTGCAGAGTCTCCAGATATCTAGCCTTTATCTCGCAGCTATAAATGGTAGAACCATCCTTCAATAGCACAACATGCACAGGGTGAATCAACTGTCAATTATGGCCAACAAGAGAAAGCAGACATTGTGGTTGGCAGAGGGAGTGAGCATAGTAGTGAGCTTTGACAAGTATATAGATTCATGTTGGGCCACGCAGCAATCTTAGAAAACATAGGGCTGTGTCAGGCACTGTGAAGCATTCACTTGCTTAACCTGGAAAACAAGAACCCAAATATTCTAATCCTCATAATATGCATCAGGGAACAGAGGTCCAGAGAGCTTTGCTACTTTACCAAGCATAGTAGAGCTAGCACAGCATGGAATCTGAGCTTCACCAAGGGTCCTTAAGACCAACTCAAACCAGGATGATGCAGGCAAGATCTGAGTGTCTGAATGGAGAGTGAAGAAGACAATGTGGACTACTGTCAGGGATGTCCAAGGTGAGCTGCGACAGATGTTTGGAAGCAGGACCGTTGCCCTGGGGAAGATAAGAGGTGATATTAACAGATGCCCCTCAGAGGTAGGAAGTTGTGTGATCAGAAGCTGTGTCTAAAATCTAAGAGGGTGGTGGAGTTTACCACTGCCACAGACACAATCACAGTAATAACTGAAGTAGAGACGGCTAGTGTCGTTTCTCTCCTAACTGAAAGTATGTGCTGTCCTCCCTAATCTTGAATGGTCTCTGAAATCTCTTGGAGGGGTTTTTGTTGTGGTTTTATTTTTTCTTTAGAGTGCAGTGCTGCGGGGTTTACTGTTCCATACTCTCCCAACAAAAGGGAGTGGCATAAATAATTACCATTTTCCTTCCCAGAATGATACTGGAAAATATATGTATTAACAGTTATAATTGTCTGACACTTGGAGGAAGTGATGTTGCAAAAATAGGAACCCATGAAAAGGGAGGGAGAGGAAAAACACCTGCCTCCTTCTGCTTCCTGAGGCTCTTAATTTGAAGATAAGGGGGTTTTGGTCCTCAGATGCCAGCTCTATTCACAGATGTATTTATAAATGTGCAAGACACCATTTCTAGGTCCCAGGTTGTTAATTCTTCACTTCTCACCACTTCCTAATCTGCCTTCTAAAACAAGTCTTCCTTTGACTGACAGTGCAACTTCAGAGTCAGAAGAACTCTTGGGGCAACTCGCCCACTCAAACTCAACTTCTTTATCATCGCGTTTCAAACAAAACCCACACAGAAACTATGGGGGAGGAGCCTCCTGACCAGGGTGGCGCTTTTCTGAGTCAGACCATTGCTCCTCTACCCGTAAACCAAGCTCCTCCTCATCACAGGCGCCTGCGCATGCTCTGTGTACCACACGTACATGCTGCTACCATTGCTTTGCTAGATATAGCTTGGGCTTGTGAGGACACAGGGTTCCATTACCTAGAAATTTGACAACTGGTCATTAAATGGCACTGTTACTAAAAATAAAGCATAGAGACTTGCAGATAAGTTATATTTAAAAACCAAAGGGAATAAATGCTCAAAACTCATTATTGTTTGCACCAAGTTGTACCATTATCTATGTCTCGGATCATTTTTCTGGGTAGAATTGCACCATGATGGCGCTGACTGCACTTGTTCTCTCGACTCCGCATGTTGACAGTGAGCATCGACAGTTTGAACTCAGCCATACTGGGAACATTTCTACCACAGAAACTGGCAAATCCAGGACACCAGGGTTGATGCTTCTCCCCGTAGGAATCCTTGTTCACCTGGAGCCACTCCATCTAACTCCCTTCCTTGTGGGTATCCTCCCAGATCCGACTCTAGCTTAGACTCGCATGTGATGTGACTTCATAGGTTTGAATTCCTTTATTAAATGGCTTCTCCTAGAATTACTCATTAACAGTAAACGTCACTAATTAAATATGTGAGTCTATAGTCAATGAAAGCAGAATTCTTCTTGAATTTCTCACTGCAGGCTCATCAGTTTTTCTCAATAAATAATGGTATAGTTAATAACACACTTAAGTTATCAAAAGATTTTCACTTGAGTGGGGAACCCTAGTCCCATTTAAGAGATAATGATAATATGTTCCTAACCGATACAAGACAGTTTTTAGAAAGATCCTGACTTTGTTGGCAAAGACACTGATAAGCACTTTTAGAATTTGTATTGGTGTATCTCCACTGCACACATGGACTTCACAATGACAATTCTTTCAAGAATATCATGCACTTTGACCATGTTCACTTCCCAATGCTCTCTCCTGTCTTCACTGTTCCTCTAGATTGTGTCATGTCTGCTTTCATGTCATATGTATATACAAATAGATATGACTTTATGTATCTATGCACAGTCTAGAATCCACAAATGGAAGAAAACTTATATTTGTCTTTATAACCATGGCTTATGTTAATAGTATAAAATGATCACCAGTAGCATACATTTTCCAACAAATGATGTAATTTCACTTTTTCTTGTGTCTGAAGAACACTCCTTTATGTATATACATCCCATTTTCTTTATCCAGCCATCTGATGACAGACGCCTACGTTGATTCCACTACTTGACTGTTTTGGTAAAGCAACAATGTGCAAGTATCTCTGCGGTGTGTTGACTGATATATAGTGTGGAAATTTATTTGAGACACACAATAAAGGGCACAGGTACAGTACCGGAAAGGGCTCCTCTGTAGATGCAGACAAGCCAGACAGGTCGGCGGTCCACGCAGAGAGAGAGCTCTCTGCCTGGGTTCCCAATATTTATACACCTCCTGAGAATCGGTGACCCGCCCCTCTTGGGGGTGGCAGCAGGGTGTGGTCACAGGCCAAGGGACCACACCCCTTCATCATGGCCTCAGGAGTGATCCAGTTGGGTCATATGAAAGTTTTATTTTTACATTTCTTGGGGGAAATTCATACCTGTTTCCATATTGGTTGGAACAATTTCTGTTCCCACCAGCAGTGCAGAAGGTCTCTTTTTCCATTGTCTCACCAGATGTTTTAGGCTTAGAGAGGAGCCCTGAAGACTTGCTGAAGCCAAGGCACGAGACTGTAGCTAAAAACCAATAGGTAAGAGAAAAGTAATGGGCACGTAGGTAGTTGCTTAGAGGTTTGAGAATAAGGGATAGTGAACCATCTCAGGAGGAAGACCTTGTAAGTGTTTAGTCTAAGGAAGACACTGTCTGATGGTTCTTTTTCAGGCTTTTGTGATGAGATGTAAGTTACTCTTGACTTAAGTCTTCCTAACCAGCCTGAGTAAAGTGTATGCACATACAGATGCTCTGTGTATATGAGAGTGCATTGACAGATGTGCTGTGTTTCATATTTAGACACTACATGGGAAAGAAACAGAAGACATGCCACAAAACTTTATAAATGACAAGTGATACATAAAAAATTGTGAACTACCACCATATAAGGCATATACAGCATCTTAATCACCTGTATTTCTAGCTCATGAAGCGTTTGGAATGTTGATTATTAGCTTAATTGGTTGGTTGTTTTCTTTTTTCAAATCTTAAGGCACTTAGAGGCTAACAAATAGCTATTTCTGTGGTGCTTCTATTCCTAATTCTAGAGAATAGAATGCACATCATTTGCAGCTTAAAAGCACCTTTGAAATCAGGAAAAAAGGAAAGATGAAACTAGTCAAACGTGTTCAAATGCATGGCTAAGAATGTGCTGCATGGTTGGTACCAAACACTATCTTCAGAGAGATAGGATGGGCTCTGGTGCTCTCCAGCACAGCAGGGTGGACATCATTCACAATGACCAATAGGATGGTTCATAAAAAAACTAGGAAGAGCAGGAAGAATTTATACATAGCCATGATAAGGAGAGGGCACATCAATCATACTGATTTGATCAGTGTACATCACAGACATGCACTGAAATGTCACACTGAACCTCATAAGTATGTACAATACCGCAAGTTAATCAAAACTACTTTCATACATTTGAGACAGGAATATCTTCCCTTAATCATTATGTATCACATTCATTTAATGAATTATCAACATATCCCATAAATATGTACAATTTAGATAATAAATAATGAATTATATATAGCTATAAAAATTAAAAATCAGTCATTTCAAGGTCATTATACTCAACTAGAAAGAGCTAATACAATCTGAAGTAGTTGAGAAGCCAGGCTGGGGAGGAGGCATATTTTGAAACACTTTGGTATGAAGAATTATTTCTAGATTGATCTGGAATCTGGAAAGGAATGGAAAAGTCTAATGATTTCTGGGTAAAGAATCTATGTGGTAGTTAAGACCCTTAGTGAAATAGAAACAATTGCAGGGTGTCCAAGGACAGAACTCTGTAGGCGGTTCAGTGATGTCACGCAGGCACAGATGGGGACAATGCAGATCCCTTACAAGGCAGGTGAGCTCCTGAAATGGGGGGAAGAACCACTAGCCTCACCAGGTGGTTTCTACTCTTGGACTGTGCTACCCAACTTCCTGTTGGTTTGTTTGAACAAACCGAGAGGTTTGAGTCATATCAACATTTGCCTGTATTTCCAGTCTCTTTCTTTTGAAAATAGCAAATTCCAGTTAAATATATCAGCTTCAGACTGAATATGCTCACAGGTCTATGGGAAGTTTTCCAGCACACATTTTTCATTTCTTACTGACTTAACTCTTCCCTGTTTGTAAGAGCTAGACACTAAACAGTGAATGTAATAAGATCAAGTGAACGTTATGGGGAAACAGGCAATGTAGACATTGTAACTATAATAAAATATAACATAATATAACCATGCAATATCTATAGCATATTATAGTAATTATAAATAAATTATCGATTTTTATTGCCAAAAAAGAAATAGCATGGCAATACAGTTCAAAGGCTTAAGCAACATCACAAGCAAATCATGACACTAGGCAAGCAAAACCATCCCTGACCCCAGAGCCATTACAGAGTAAGAAACTACTATCAAGTGGGACACAGAAAGGTACATTTAGAACAGGGGCAGTTGTAATCATTTAGCATTGATCTAAATATCTGAGTATGAACATAAGATATGAATAGCAATCAGGTAGCCCTGGGAAACCAACAGAAATTACAATGTATGACATGTGTATGGGCTAAAGTTCATGGAAGAAATCATGCTTCCCACAGTAATTAGTTGCTGGATATTATGACAAAAATGTGCATCGTTTTAGAATGTAACAAGGAGAAAAAGGCATCACTGAGTCATAAAAGAACAAAGTGTGGACCAGTAACCACCCCGGAGATGAAAACCCACCACTATCTGCACACTGACACAGACCAAACCTGAGCATCATTTAAGAACTGGCCTAGGTTACTTCTCAGCGTGGGGCCAACATACTTTTTTTGCTCCCCCTAACTGAACAGTAGAACAGCATGAAGAAGTTGTGGCATGTATGCATCTTCTAAACATACCTAAGTTTAGGAGAGTCGAGAGAATTTGGTGAAGGCACTGGACTGGGGCTCCTCCATGTCAGCTCCGTGGTCATTAAGACTTTAATCAGTTCTAGGCTGTGCATTATTTACCTTGCGAATTATCAGTAGGACCCCTGAATTTCATCACTAGCTGCCAGCATCCCTGTTTATGACTGGACAATGAGACTTGTTACAGACATTGCCAGAGATTCAAGGGAAGCAAAATCTCCTTAGCTGTTTTGTAACATCTACCCATATAAATGTCTAGTCTAGCAGCCTTCAAACTTGACCATCCACCAGAATCTCCTTAGAGAGATTACTTTAAAAACAGATTCCTGGGCCCCAGCCTCAGCTCTTCCTACCCACTAGAACTGGGTAGGGTCCATGAATTTGATTAAGTTATCAGACGTAATATTGGTGACAGTGATTCTGCCGTCACACGTCGAGAGCCACCTCTCCAGCTCATCTCTGTTGCCTTCTATGCCCTTATTCACAGCCTGGAGTTTTCATCTTTTCATTTCTCTAGTGATGGAGAACTTCTGTTTTCAGTCTGTATTATTTGACTGTTCTAAAGCACATTAGGGAGAGGTTTTCCGAGGTCTATACCCTGGGTAGCATTTAACGTTCATGGACTCCGTGCATTCTTTATTTAGTAAGCCTGCCTGATCACTCTGGAACTGACCTAGCTTTGCTACTACCAGTTGTCCACAAATAGCATATCCCTCTCAAAAATAAAAGTAGAAACTGCAAATGAGGAAATTAATTCAGCTGGCATTTCCTCCTCCCATTTCCACAAACACAGTGAGTAAGTGCAGAGTCTGGGTGCAAGTCCCACCTTTCTGGCTATTTATGAAATGATCTTTTAGTGGCTTTGAGTTTGACCACAGAATTTTCCAGTGTCAAACTGACCTTTAGCAGACACCTTACCTGTAAAGCAGTCGTTTACCCACCGGGTTTTAATGCTCCTGAGCTGGAAAAACAATTATATTTCCAAGAATTTTGCCAGTGCAAACTGAGTAGAGGCATTTTCTCTCTAGGAATTATCCACATAGGCGGTTAACAGTTCTAAGTCTAATGCCATTGTACTATGGTCTGAAAATCAACTGTGCCCCTCATTCCTTATTCATACTGTGAAAGCCTAAGTTTTCTGCCACAGACTCTGCAGAGAAGGGTTCCATAACAGTTCTATGCATGAAGAAACAGCTATGGACTTTATCTTGGGCTCCAAAGGTATCTATTGCGTGTTGTTCCAACAGCTAGTATGTGACCTACTGTGTTTTACACTTAATCCTTTCCTAGAATGGTTGAATGTCCCATCTGACTTCTGTACCAGTTACTTTTTGTTGTTGTTGTTGTTACAAAATATCTTACAGAAGCATCTTCAGGAAGGAAAAGGTTATTTTGCCTCAGTGTTTGAGGGTACAGACCATCATAATGGGAAAGGTGTGGCAACAGGAGCAGCCCTCCTCTGAGGGCAAAGCAAGGATAGACTGGTTTTACAGGGCCAAAGTTGGGACCGAAGCATGAATGCTGGTGCTCAACTTGAATTACCCTCCCTTTTTTTTTTCTTTTTTACTTAATCTGGAACCCTGTTCCATGAAACGGTGTCACCTATATTTAAGTGTGGATTCTCACTCTTTAATAAAAATCTCTATGGAGACACCATCACAGACTCACTCAGACATTTGTTTTCTGGGTGATTCTATCTGTTCCCTGTTTGGCAATACCAAGCATGCATTGTCATACCCCCATGAAAATCATGGCTCATAATGAGGGAGTCTAAGTCACATGGTTTAAAGAGTGAAGTTAAAATTATGTGCACAGATTCTCAGCCCACCTTACTGTTGAACTGGGCTTCAGCTTTTACCTTTACATTGTTAGAAGATTGGAAGGGGTTGTTTTGAACCTGTAGATGTAATGAATTTACAACCAAATTCTTAGTTGTATCATGTTAGGGTTCAATTGTGTTCCCCAGAAATTCCCAAGACAAAGCCCTAACTCCAGCACTTCCAATGTGACCTCACTTGCAAATAAAGTCACCCTAGACATAGTCAAGAATAAGACATAAGGAAGTAGCGTGCATATCAAATGCCATTAGAATACATTTGTTCGTTTGTTTGTTGGGTAGGGTTTCTCTGTCTAGCTCTGAAGTTTTATTTACAGACCAAACTCAGAGATACCGCTGCCTCCTGAGTACTAGGATTAAACATGTGTGCCACCACATCCAGCTAATCCCACTGGTGCAGAATTACTGACAGGAAATTTGAACCTAACATACAAATGGGAAAACAGCAAGAAGATGAAAGAGGAACTCTGGAGAGGTGTAGTGGAATCCAAAGAATGACAGGGATGTCAAGAAACCTGCAGAAACAAGAAACTAGAACAGATTTTTCCTCAAGATGTTCCACAGAAAACTATTCTGCTGCTCTCTCCACCTGGACTTCTGCTCTCCCGAATTGGGACCTGTTAAATTTACGTTGTTCAAACTACTTGTTTTATGGTGCTTCAGGCTTAGAGTCCTAGATTTGCTGTGCCCCATCACTACATTCCTAGGAAACTAAAGCACATCCTAATACCCACCTATAAGCCCCTTCTTTGTAATCTTAGTTCCCTGGGCTGCACCTATTCTTGGCTTGGAGGATTTCCAAGAAAAGCTCTTGCTTCACCCCAAGAATCTTATTCCCAAATCCCCACCTGATTTATATATCTTCACACAATATTGAGCATGTCTTGGTGAGATGCACTACTCCACACACAGCATATGGCAAGGGACCAAACAGATACAGCCTCTGCAGTGGGCCTTCTGTTTAATAATGGAGACAGAACGCAAGCCACACATGTTAGCATCAAGTCAAGTAATGTATATGTTATTGTAGAGGTGAGCTAAACAGAATAGAGAATAAGGAAGAAAGAGAACTAACTCAGAGAGGAAGGCTATGAAATAAGGATGGTATAGGCAAGAAGACAGCACTTGAATAAAGACTTGAAGGATACGCTAATGGAGTTTTTCAAATAGATGCGAGGCAGAATATTCCAAGGATATATACTAGTGGTTGTAAAGATCAAAGTCATGTCTAAGAGGAAGCACGGAGGACCAATGGAACAGAGTGAGAGACAAAAAGCTACACGATCCATAGAACAATTTGAACTTCTATGTGTATTCATAGTGTTTTCTATAATAATTATTATATACTATGAAAACCTCTTTACAGTTTCCATCTTGACAAAAAGAAATCCTAAGAACCCTTCAGCCCCATGTTTCCTGTTCTGAGATATCTCACAAAGCAGCTTATACCATCAATAAAGAAGTTTTTCTTGCTCAGAGGACTACTAACTCCTGGGGGAAAAAACTTACAGAATTTATCCAGACAAAATAACCAAAGCACACTAGCCTACCTCATCCTCCTCTCTCCCTGATCCAAAACAGATTCTCAGTCTATTGCAGAAAGCACCAGAATTCAGTGAGTATTTATTACTGTAACCTAATCAGAAGATATAGAGATACATGATCTAGTAATTTCCAAACAAGATATTTCAGCTTCATTCATCACCTACTGGATACTAGAAAGTAATATGTTGGTGGCAACCATGACTGAAGTAGCACTATTGCTGTTTGAGGTCACAATAGGAATATCTTCTACATCAAATACTGAAAGAAACAAAAGGAAATCCACCCCTCAAAAGACTTGCCATAATGTATAAAGCTAACACTTAAGCCTGGCATAGTAGCTCTCACCTTTAATCCCAGCACTTGGGAGACAGAGGCTGGCAGATCTCTGAATTTGAGGCCAGCCTGGTATATGGAGTGAGTTCCAGAACAGACGGTGCTACACAGTGAAACCCTACCTCAAAAATAATAGATAGATAAACAAGTAAATAAATAAACAAAAAGATTGCATTTCTTCACTCTTACCTACATTCTAAATAGATTTCTGAAATAAACTGAGCATTATTTTTTTTAACTTATATCAGTACTAAAACAAGAGCCAATTTGCATCTATAGGTCAAAAGAAGAGATATCTGAAGAGCTAGTAAGGTTCCTAGAGTTTTCACAACCATTAACTGGAAAATAGAGACATCAATCTGTATGCATTGACTCCCTGAATGTCCTAGGAGCACTCTGCTGGCATGTGATCAGAACCTCAATATGTGTAGTTTGTTCTGTGGGAATGGAGTGCATTCTTCTGCATAGTAAATGGAAGTCATCAAAAGACACAGGACAACAACATCTTGAATTTTTCAAGAAAATGGATGGAGCTAGAAAGCATCATTTTGAGTGAGGTAACCAAGATACAGAAAGACAATTATCACATGTACTCACTCACAAGTGGTTTGTAAACATAAAGAAAGAAACCCAGCCTACAAATCACAATCCCAAGAACTTAGACAACAATGAGGACCCTAAGAGAGACTTACATAGATCTAATCTTACATGGCAAGTAGAAAAAGACAAGATCTTCTGAGTAAATTGGGAGCATGGGGACTTTGAAGGAGGGTTGAAGGGAGGAAGGGAGAGGCAGGGAGGGGAGCAGAGAAAAATGTAGAGCTCAATAAATGTCAATATAAAAGACACAAAACAAGGGGCCACTGACTATACAAGTTAAGGAAGAATACAGATGAACCAACACGGAGGAATATTGGAATTACCATAAACCTGAGCTAATAGGAAACAGAAGAGAAGGACAGAGCCATGCTGGAGCCTAAGGATTCATGATCATAAGCTGAAATTTTATGCTGTAGGTAATCAAAATCTAATCTTGTTAATTACATGCTTTTACAGATCCTTTACACAGACTTAGCAAATTGCCCTCTTTTCCTGTTCTATCGCTACCTTGTCATTTGTTACCTGGCTCTACAAAGTTATTTACCTTCTGTGGCAAATAGACAATCATCAATGGCATGTATATTCATGTCTATGGCAAGGAGTACAGTAGAATTTGCAACTATACAGTGGGAGGCTACTCAGTTCCCATAAGGAACTCAGCCTGTTTCCAGGCTGAGGCCCTGAGGGAAAAGGGGGCATGTACAAAGCCACAGGGCTTTGTGTGCTGCACAGAGCAGAGAAGCCAGCCCTTTTGTCTACAACAGGCCTTTTATAGGGCTTTTGACCCAGACCCATCTGGATCTGAGGAGCTCGGCAGGTTCTTGGGTCAGTGAAGGCCCCTGATCCAGATCCATCCAGACCGAGCTAGTGGCCCTTGTTGAGTACCAGTTGATCCAATAGGAGGGGAGATCCAATAGGAGGGGAGATCCAATAGGAGGGGAAAGGATGAAAAGGTGCCAAGCTAGGAGTTCCTCCAACAACCTCAAAAGCAACATGACAATGCCAGAATCTGATGTGGGAGTGTTCTCCTGTATTTTGTATTACTCTTATTGGTTGAATAAAGAGCTGCCTGGCTTGTAAGATAGGTCAGCC